>CM073763.1:58293940-58893940 GCA_037127475.1 Arma custos | reverse complement strand
GTTTCCCAAGCGTCCAAAAGAGATAAACATAAAAATACTATTTCTCCTAAACATAGCAGGCGCATTGTTTTATTTAGAACAATGCATAGTACAGAAGAGATAAACGGTGCTTTGTTATAAACAATACAATGCTCCTGAAATATTTACGAAGAATAGTACATTTATGTGCTTATTTAATTTTAGAAATAAGGAAAATATACACATTACGCAAAAATTCAATTGTTTTAAATGTTTTAGAAGTTAAAAATATTTCGATTTTTGTATATTTTTTACGTTTAATTTTATGTATATACCAAAAAATAAAATAACCGATTTTTACTGAATGCTTTTTAATTTTTTAAATTTTACAAAATTAAAAACAATTTCAGAAGAAAAAAGATACAGGGAGAAGTATTCATTATTCCCACTAATCCAAGACTTTTTTTACGAATGTATAAAAATAAAAAAGATAAATGGATTACAAATAAATAGGAAGCTAATTTTAGTAAAAATCTATTGTAAAATACTAGTTTCAACTAATTAATAAGAAAGTTTACTTTTGCAAAATATAAGAAATATATTTGTATTTTGCTTAATACCGCGTAATAAATAAACAAAAATAAATGTTTGATCTTTTAGAATGATTTTTTTTATTTTTTATTTCATATGTTTTGCTGTATTTATTCATGTATATATGTATCCATATAAAAAAAATTAACACTAAAGCATATGAAGGGTCTTGGATTCATTACATGGCCGAGACTGGTCCAGATTCTTAGACAACGGTTATGCAGGGGAATGATATGACCGAAACTCACTGAACTTCCAGTCTTTTATCGCGGGTATCCTCCTTGCATAGGCAGGTTGGCCCCCTTGAGATCTGTAGATCTTACAGAATCAATCTACGGGTATTAGTAGATTAATAAATTTATCCGCCCCAGCCGGATTCGAAAACAGGATTTTCAGCACAGCATCTGAGCGCACTACACTTTGAGCTACCCCGCTCAGTCTTTTGTGAAATATTTATTACCATAAAATTAACATTCCAGACTTTGCAAAAACAAGAAATCACAAAACAACTATAGGAAAGAAATATTTTTTTTTTAGTGTGAGTTAAATGTGACCGTACTCGAAATATCCTTGCTTTATTATTTTTGGATTCCTAAGCTGGGAGGAATTTCCCAAGCATAATTAAAAGCTCAAAAGTCATATCTTTCAAGTTAATATTTTATAAAAATGTTTCTAGAGCATCCGCCAGCTTTACAAGCTCCTGTTACCTAATGAATAAAGGTAACTTATTTTAATTTTCCTGAGTTAATGAGAGACGCAAAGATTGATGGCGACAAGGCTACTCCATTTAGCCTAATATTAACTCAAACGATATTTCTAGTCCTACTCCCGATGACTTGAGTGAAAAAAAAATCCACTCATTTCACCGAGTTTAACTATTTGAATTTGTTCCAAGAAAAATATTCCTGGCTGACTTGACTCAGTCTTATGACACAAAAAAAAACTTTTATGAGGCTAATGTTAAAAAAGAATTTTAAAAAAATGACCTACCCACAAATAATTTGGGACAAATGAGGTCACAAAGGCGTCAAAGGATCGCTGAATGGCTTAACTGGTGAATTTATTTATCCCTGTAACTTTTTTCTAACAGAAGAGAACATTTTTAATATATATACAACAATTTTAATATACAGAACATATATTGACCAATTTTAATTTATGTCAGTATGTTAAATAATCATAATAAAAACAAAATATTGGAAAACATATGTATATTAAAACTGTTTATTTTTTAGAGTTAAGTAGTTTATATTGTAAGATATAAAGTTTATATTGTAAGTAAAATATAAATTAGGGTTGGGAGTATCCATTCGGACCTCATATACCAAGTGAATGAAAAAAATATATAAAAAACACAATTAATAAAATAAATAAAAAAAAACCTGTACCACTACAACCCATGAAGGGTCTGGGGTTCAGTATATGGTAGAGACTGTACTGTTTCATGGACAACGGTTCTGCAAGGAGATGACTTGTCCTAGGTCACGCTCGACCGCCAGATTTTCTCCCTTATTTTGGGTACCCTATTTTTATAATATTTTATAGAGGCTGGGTGGGCCCCAGGAGGGTCCTAGATCCTATAGGATCCATCTCCCGCTGCAAACAGACTAAATAAAAGTCATGGCCTGCAGTGGGATTTGAACCAGGATTTCCGGCATGGCAGCTCAGTGCTCTACCAATGAGCCATTCCGCTCCCTTAATGTAATAAAATAAATACGTTACACAAATGGATGAAAATGGTCAAATTAGGTAAATATAAACTAAGAAATACTAGAACAAAAACATATGCAGCCCGTAAAGAGGCCTGGGCTCAGTTTTAAGTACCGATTCTAAACTAATGAATTATGAAAGGTAATTTGCCCAATATTTAATCAACCACAAGTATTTTCCATAATCACTCCCCGTTATATAAAGGCTGGGTGAGCGCCAGAAAGGATCCCGACACAACCGGACATCTCTAAATACCAGAAATGAAAAGGCGAAATTAATTTAAAATTTATTTAATAATAGCTTATGCCCGCGGCTTCGCTCGCCTGGAATTTGGTTTCCCACATAAAGTTTCGTGAAAGATCAGTTAAAATAAATAATTTAATTATTTTTTAAAAATATAAGTTACTCGTACATCCAAAATTTCAGATGTCTAACTTCAAAACTGACGGATTCTATACAACCTTTGAACCCCTATTATATTAAAGGGGAAACCCTTGGGGTGGAATTATTCAAATTTCTTTCTTAAACTATACAAAGAACCTATCTACAAATTTCAAGATGCTAAGTTCCTGATTTGCCTTTAATAATGTACTATAAAGGGGGGACACATGCTCCGTGCCCCCACATAAATCTGCCCTTGCTGTAGCCTATGATGTATAACCTATTTTACTCAATAATTTTCATCCAAATCCGTCCAGTAGTTTTTGTGTGAAAGAGAGACAAACATACAAACTTTCACATTTATAATATTAGTAAGATTAGTAGGATATCAAACCAAATAGTTTCACTCATGTTCCTTCTGTTATTTTAACTACTATAACCATGTGATTTACCTTTAATTATGTCCTATAGTGGATTCTCCACAATACCTAAAAAACAGTCGGGGTGGGGGGGGCACATGCCCCCGTGCGCCCCCCCCTGTAAATCCCCGCTTGCTATAGCCTATATGTTATTTTGATGTATAACCTATATTACTGTCATGTTTCATCCAAATCCGTCCAGTAGCTTTTGTGTGAAAGAGAGACAAACATACAAACTTTCACATTTATAATATTAGTAAGAATTAGCATTCCCAAACGTAATACCAATAGTTATCTAATCCTTGTGCGGCTTCATTCTTATTAAACAAATAGAGATTGGGGTTACCTATGGCGTAGTGGTTAGCATGACAACATATTATTCCCAAGATAGCGTATTGGACGCCCGACAGTTCTGGAGCCACCTAAAATAGTTTAAAAAATCCTTGATTCTGCGGCACTTCGGAAGTGAAGTAAAATGGGGACCCCTAGCCTGTGCGGTGTTAAAGATCCCTGTCTTAATTATTCCTGGATAAGCGAAATTCAGGACTCCCTCTGTAGCGTCGCCCGATTAGCCATAGCAGGATGAAATGACTTTATTTGAATAAACAACCAAATAATAATAATTACAAAATCAGTAGATTACAACTTGTAGGCTCTTCTGTGAGATGATCTCCGTTAATATTTAACATTTTCAAAGTTTTAATATAGTACCAACAGTTTAGATGTCTAAAATATTCCGACCAAGTGCATCTTAACCAAGTACTACTTCATTCTTATGAAACAAGCGCCTGAAACGAATAGAGATTCATATATTATAAATTCACACAAACTAACGAGGCTTTGCATTTAAGTTACCTCAAAAACTAAGGCATTCCCCTCTGTCACATTTAAAGGATGCTAGGATCACCCTTGACACATATATGACAAGCTCTCGGACAAGAAATATATAAGGTCAGGCTATTCTGCGGAGGAGCCATATAGGGGGCCTGCTATGATTCAAGCTGAGAGGCTGTTCTCTCCAGATTTGGTCTGAGCCAGCTGTCGCGACCTCCTACCGGTTGTCCTGGCACTTTCGATAATCGTTGTGTACAGAGGTCAGGACCCTCCGGATAGAAGTCTTAAGATGGTCGAAGAGGAAAAGCAGATCAAGTTCACCTTGGAAGAATACCGGGGCTTGTACATGTTGAGGTTTATGTATTTTTAAGATCAAGGTCACCTTAAAAATTTCTAATCTAAAGAATTGATTTTTTCTGTGGGAAGTATTGATGTCTCAATAAAAAAACAAAATATAAAATTTAAAAAAATATCCTATTGCTATCCAAACTAGTGTAATATTTCATTTGATATATATGGCACTAGCATAAAAAAAACTTCAAAAATGCTAGTGTGAGATCAAATGAAATATTACGCCATTTTGGATAGAAATAAGATGATTTTTAAATATTTTACATGTATTTTTTTTAAGTGACAGAACTCAAAAATCGGTGTTTTTTGGTGGTGAATTGTGACTATGAAAGAAATGGGTGAATATCTCTTTATCACTCATCAAAATTGTATTAACCTTGGATTCAGAGCTTGTCTCTGGAGAGACACTTGTGGCACTCTGAGTGTCCTAAAGCTATCCCAAGCTCAAAAGGAGTTTTTCCTGTTCTCCCAAAACTCTAGATTTTTTAATTATGTCATTTTCGAAATACCAGTGCGATGTATTAGTGAAAACCATCAATTACTTACAGTTTGTTAAAAATAATAACAATTAATATTTGTTCACTTTTTTTTGGCACTATATTAAAAAATATATGCCTACAATTGGTATATTAAATATTAAATATTATACAATTAATTAATAATTTTAAAATTGTATATAAGGAAGAAATAATTGGGGGTGCAGTCAATAATAACACCTTGATAAGTGTAACTTATTTATTGTGTGCCGACGTGTACCTACATTGTAGGCTGAAACGTTGGCACACAGTAAATAAGTTACACTTATCAAGGTGTTTTTATTGACTGCACCACCAACTATTTCTTCCTTATATTAGAAGTTACAGTCAACCAATTCTTCTCTAACATAATTTTAAAATTGATATATATAAGATTTTGAGATCAATATGGAAACAAATTCTATAAACAAGTAAAAAAACTTCCAAATTATGTTGTGAATTGGTTATAAAATTTCTCATACAAAATTATTATGTTCATTCAATTATACTTTTGTAAATAAAATGTATTATAAAAGTAAGGGAAATGTTTAAAGTTTTAATTTTAAAATTGTTTCGTCCGAATAACAGTTGATTTATGAGTTATTAATACCAAAATAACAAAAGAGTCAAAACGATAACTTAAACGCTGGCACTGAAACTTACAGGTGTCAATTTTGCATACAAAGCTTATTTTGCATGTTGTAGAAAAAAAAAACTGGCTTCTAGTAATTTTTTGTTTTTGTGTTTTTCAATACTTTTAAAAAATAAATTTCATTAGATAACTTCAGATTTGTATTCAGAACCCCAATAAATTTCAAGTAAGCCCATAAAAACAGTAAGTCATAATTTTCATTGCAAGTATTTTTCACTGTTCACTATTATCTATGACACAGTTCTACTTACTTATAATCTATTAAACAAAGCATCATCAAATATTTCCCCAATAATATCTAAATAATATGATTAAATTATTTACAAAAAGCTTGCAAGAAATCGTTGTATTCCATCAATTTTATTAATTAATTATTAAGACTTGTATGATCTCATAAAATAGTATAAAAACTTAACTATTTATTCACATTGATCTTTAAAATTTAAACATTCAATTATTAATAATCCATATACTATCCAAATCCTACTTAAAATGGTTCATATTTAGGAAACGAACGATGTCCTGAAAATAGATCTATCTATTCAATTTATTTTTAATTTGTTTAGAGTCCTCTCACGAAAACTTCAAACATATCTCGCACGAGAACATGCTGAGAAAACAAATAAAAACTACAGAGAATCCATTTGCCAAAAGCCACAACAATTTGTTGAGCGACTGCTCTATGGAATTTGACTCGTGTAAAAGTTAGAAAAACTGGTTACTAGTAGTTTATAATTTATTATAAGCAACAATTTTTAGTTTGAATATTTGTTAGTTTTTGTGTAGATATGGAGAAGAAAACTGTAGTGCTGCAACTCATGAAGAGTATTGGATTAGGTACTAGGAAAATACTGTACTGTTTCTTAGCCATGGTCTATATCTGAGATGTTTCTAAGGTTGTGTAGCAAGGTAAAGAAGATGGAAAATTATTTTTAAACTGCCACACTCATACAAGACTGAAAAGAAAAGAAACTGCTCGACGTTTTCGCCTACTTCAACATTTACTGGACAAACGTTCTAAGCTCCCAATTAATTACAAAAGACTCATTTACATGACAGTTATCAGACCTATTTGGACATACATAGTTGAGCTTTGGGGCTCTACTAAACCATCCAATTCATCTCGTATCCAATCCTTACAATTCAAAATCCTTCGTAAAATCCTCAATGCTCCTTATTATGTCACAAACAAACTCATCCATCATGATCTTAATATCCAATATGTTGCTGATTTGGCCCAAACTAGATACCTATCCTTCCATGACAAGCTCCATACACACTTGAATCCGCTAGTCTCTCAACTTGCTTCCCATACCATTTCCTGATAACCCTCCGAGGCTTCTGAAAAGAAGATGGCCTCGAGACCTTCTACTATAGAACTTTATTGTAGTGCTACCGATGGGTAGTTTCTCCACAAGTGTTTTTTTTTCATGTTATTTGTTCATATCAGCAAATTTACTTGATGTAATATTATTACAGTTGTAAATATTAATAAATTAATCTAAAAAAAACCAAAAACTGCCACAGTTGACAGAAAAGATTTTCAAACTTAAATAGAAAGTACTGAAAACAAGAGATCTAACCAATAAATATAAAATAAATAAATAATATTATTTCTACCTCTTATGGATTCGACAAAAATCTACGAAATGAAAATCCCACTAGAAAAGAATACCTATATATTGAAAAAAAATATGAATGAAATGAAGAATCTTGAGCTCAGTATATTGATGGAGGCTATTTCTTAGCCAACAGTTATTAAGGAGATGATTTGGCCGAGATCACGCTCAATCACAAGATATAAAAACTGAGTGAGCCCTAAGAGAGTCTGTAGATCCCACAGGGTCCGAAAAATTAAATAATTTGTCAGTCATAGCTGGATTTGAACACACTTTGAATAAACAATAAGATCTTGTATGTATGGGGGGGAGGGGGATTTTGTATGTTAGCGTAGATATGAGCTTTAAAAAAACCTAATGTCGCATCATTAATTATACAAACAAATCACCAGACTTGAGAGGAACAACAAATTGTGCAATGAGACAGGGCCTACCTTAGCCATCGCCATATATGGGAAAGATGTCCGGAGACAGGGGAAAGACAGGGTCCGGAGAGGTGGTAAATATGCAATATAATTGCCAGAAACAAATTATAAATAGATTTATTTGTTTGAATTCAATTAAAAGCAGAAACATCTAAACATTAAGCATGTTCATGAATAGGCAGCTCAAGGTAAATGCACTTTTCAGGGTCAATGGACCATGGCAAACAAAAATGTTTGGTCTAGCTTCATAAACAGAAAATATGCACAAATAATTAAGTGAAATCTTCATATATTTTCATTCAAGCTGAGTTAGTTTCACGTTAAGGTAATTGAACAATTAAATAAGTGAAAAGGTAATTGGATGATAGCATGGATGAATGCATTTTCGCAATATTCACGATTTTTATATTATTTTGTGTTGTAACCATGAAAACCTCTTCTTCTGTTTGTTGGAGGATATTCAAAAGTATAATTGGAAAAATTTTGTACAGGTTTTGCTAATAACCTACCTTTAATTAGTCTGAAAATATTTGGACCATGTAAATCTATTAATCTTTTCACAAGAGCTTTTTTATGAGAAAAAGCGAAAGTAATGTTGGGAAAAATTACACAAACTTTAGTATGTACTAGCCTACCTTTAATTAGTAGGAAAATCGTTCGGATTACGAAGCACCACTCTTATCTAAATACAAGGAGAGAAGAACAATTCAGGAAAAGTAACTGAACCGCCAAAGCGCAAAAACGCCCCTCTGATAACAATAAATCCTTTCACGAGATATTATTACAAAATGAAGGAAAATTAATAAATTGTTTACCAATTTTTTATTTATGATTCCTTCTTCATCCTAGTTCTGATCCAGTAAAGAAATATAGTTCATCCATTCACAATATAAGGAGAAATGCGAATGAAAATCCAGAACATTGAATTTCAAAATTGTATAAATATTAGAAAAAATAGATATCGTATTCGATAAAAAATATATATAAAACTAGCGACACACCCCAGCTTTGCTCGGATAATAAGGCACATAAATAATATGCCTGTGTAATGTATTTTTTTTTATCACGTACCGGCCACTAAGGACCATGCGAATATCATTGGTTAGGCTTCTTTGGGAGTCTTGATTTTCTTTCTTCCCATCTCAGCTAATGTACTTTATTATATAAAAATAAAAAAATAAAAAAATTTCTTTGTATACGAATTTATTATATTGCACGTTAGATAATTGCACGGGATTAGGCAGCATCTTCGGTGAAACCCATCGATATTCGAACACATTTACACAAAACCTCGACAAATTATATACCTAAACCTTCCTGGTGAATCACCCTATCTATTGGTGAAACTCGCATGAATATCCGTAAAGCAGTTATTGAGTTTACCGCAAACAAACGCGGACGAGGACTTTGCTTTAAAATATGTATAGATAGATATAGATAAATACCGACAATCAATCTAAAAAGTATTTAGAGGCTCCTGCATTACTATCTGCATCGCAGTCTCCCTGAAGATGATAGAAAGTGACCATTTTCCTACTACTTAAAGAATAAGTGATCATTGTTCCATGTAAACTAATAATAATATATTAAAAGCACTGATAGGAAATATCCAACAAACAAACTATATTTTTACATTGTACTTTACTTTAAGTCCTTTTATAATTAATTACCCAGCTCTAGGATTTATAATTGTTTGTTTATTCGTTTAACACCGCTTGATGCTGCTATGGCTAATTCGACAAGGCTACAGTGAGAGTCCTAAATTTTGCCTAACCAGGTAACCCCATTTTATGTCCCTTCCGAAGTCGGCATAACTGAGTTTAATCCCTTTAAAATATCATAAGGCCAGATGCCGAGCTGGGAACCAGCGATCTTGGGTGTAGTAGGCTGTTAGGCTAACCATTAGACCACATGTGACCCTCTTATAATTGTTTGTAGTTCCTTCCTGAATACATTTTTGTTTCCAATTATAATTGTAACATTAATAATTCATATTACAAATCAATAACAATATGGGGTATCTCTAAATAAACCTAAGAGACCTACTAATCTTTATTGTGGAAGTTTGTTGACTCCGCAATGACAAGTAGCACAGCTGTGAATGATTCTTAATCTAAACTCAGCCAGATGCCATGGAATCTAAATTTAGTTATCCTAAGCAAGGGATTGCCTTCTTTGATTCAGTTCCCCGGAATATTTCTGGATCTGGTTGGCAAAGAGCCTTTAGCATAGACCTGCTGTTTCACTTAACAGTTTTATTAATGGGAAAATTATATAAATATGCGTATACATTTATATAAATACACATTAAATATGCGTATCAGCAACATGGAGATGTCTTTTTTTATCATTCAGATAAATCAATGACAAGATTGATCTCGATAAATTTATAAGAGATTGATGGCAAATGAGTCAGTATTATATTTCATTTATAATGATAACAGTGCAAGACCGATTCTTAATAATATTAAATTCCGCAAAACACAATAATGTAAACCAAAATAGAAATAATAGTTTATTTTTTTCATTTCTCAAATTTTGTTTTACAGCATTAGTAAGTAACGAATAACTGTTTAGTGAAGGGGTAATATCTCAACGAAATTCAATAATTCAAATAACAGTTGAGCTTTTTACTGAGTGATTAATTTCTCTTTCAGTTATTTCTGATTTTTTTTTTAAATTAGCTTTTTCATATTAAATGAATATTATCTAGTAATATAACACAAAATAAATAAGAAATATATAAACCACAGTTCAATAAAATAAATATTATGTAAAACAGAACATTACACCACAAAATATTTATTTTAAATATGCAAATCAAAATATTGAAAATAAATATTACATATATTTATTTCTTTAAATAGGGATATACTTTTTTTATTAAAAAAAAAACTAATGTTTAGTTTATGTTTAGACCCAGATTAAAGGCCTTTTTCAAGGTTTTTTAATGTTGTACTATACTTGTGTCCTGAAGAAGAACTGTTATGTTTGTTAAAATGTCGGTTTCTAAAGGTTTGTCACTAGTTAAGGAATTAATTTTTTTTATCTCAACCTAGACCATTTTCTTTCCCATATATTATTTTAAATATATATTGTATAAATAAGTAATTTCCTTAATAATCTATTTCTGATCAGTAGGACCACTAAAATCAAGGAATACATTTTAAATACTTTAAAATTTAAAGCTGAACGAGCAAGTCTGTATCACTTAACCTCTGAGACACTACCCGATCCCCCATTATAATTACAATACTAATAATTACATCACAATGCTTTTCGAATTTTAGAAAACTTTAGTATTAATGAAAAAATGTAAACTGTAGAATGGGGAGCTAATACAATCTAAAAATAGTTTCATTTTATTCGGGTCATTGCACCATGATATTTCAATTTGTGCAAACTATCAAAGTGTAATCTGTATAATGCATGCATATGTTTAATGCAAAGTGTAAAATTTGTATTCATTGATATTATTGAAGTCCAGAGATATGGATGTTATTTAGTAAATAATTAGATACAATATGTAGATTTTTTAATTTATTGTAGTTATTGCATTTCACTGGTCTCAGTACTTGCATCTAAATAAATAATATATATTAAATTACAATAAGGGAAATACCTCGATTGAATAGGACCCTTTGAATATTTGAAAGTATGACAATTCAAACCACAGTCAGACTTTTATAAGAAAAGGATCCTTCGTTGGGGTTTTGTTTATTTCTTGAGAAATTTTAATTGGTTGGATTTGATAGCAATAATAATGATTATTAATAATTAATTAAATCAGAAATAATTATTAGAAACAATAATTCAAACGAATAAGAATTTTACACTTCAGCACAAAGCATTTAATTATTAATTTCACAATAGCGTGAAATAATTATCATCTTTATTATCTGCATGCCTCAAATATTAATTTAAACAAAAAGTAAATAATTTATAATAATCACAGAATATATAATGCTAAGTTCATTTTTTCTGTAACAAGCATCGGTGGTTCAGTGGTAGAATGCTCGCCTGCCACGCGGGCGGCCCGGGTTCGATTCCCGGCCGATGCAGTGCCTTTTATTTTCAGGATCGGTTTTTATTATAGAAATAAATCAGCTATTTTCAAGTGAAAAGTTGTTAATATTTTAGTCATATTATTTCTAAATAGAGATCAGCATTCGAATACACTTAAAACCTGCATTTATAAGATTTTTCAAATAACTTCATGCAATATCTATCGTGAGATTTTGAATTATAAATATATTTTTGTCATTATGTGAGTCGCTATTATTCATAACAACAACCTTCTTGGTTTCCTCAGTTAATAAACAAATTATTTAAATATTTCAATTTTATCATATAAAATGACTAGAAACATCCACAATAGTAAGCTTTTTCTTTTTTCACAGGGATAGTTGTTAACTATTTATTGTTTTTTTTTATAAATACATTATTTGTTAGGGAAGTAGTATTATAAGACTTGAAGAGTAGTATAGTATAGACTATTAAAGTTAAATTTCTAAACAAAATGTTATCGACCGTTTAAATTAATTTCTTGTATTGAAAAAGTCGTAATTCTATTTATTCATTATTGCTACAAATCTATTTGAATTTTTTTTTTTAAATACTTACGAACACTTCCCGATTATTTAGTAGCAAGAGTTTAAAATGGTTGCTTATCGCAATCATTTTTATACAAGAAAACAGGTGTTCTATTTCTTCGTTTTACCCAATATATTTTTTATTGCGGTTGATGTTTAGATATTCATAAAACCAAATAAATAAACAGAATTATATTTTAAAGTGGTTCCATATTTAAATACCATATTTAAATCAAGACTCCTTAGAACTCGAGTCATATAAACTTCTCATATTATTATTATTAGAAATACCACAGCAAGTTTCATGATTCTAAGAAAACATTAATTGTTATTATTATTTATTATATTTAATATTTAACATTACAGGTCGCTATGAACCCGAAGAACACCGTTTTCGACGCCAAACGTTTGATCGGAAGAAAATATGACGACCCAAAGATTCAAGGTGATCTCAAACATTGGCCATTCACCGTAGTATCCGATGGAGGAAAACCAAAAATCCAAGTAGAATACAAGGGTGAAGTTAAGAAGTTCGCACCAGAAGAGGTACGATATAATTATGTTTTCTTTAATTTATTTGATTATGCTTGTAATATATACTTGTTATTTCTAAAAAAGAAACCAAAGCATAATTATTCACAGATATTATCTTCATTTAAGAATATTAATGTATTAATGGTCTTTTCAAATTCACTCCCTGGTAGAAAAGATCAATTAAACACAATTGAAAGTAAAATAATATTAAATAATAAAAAAATAATTTCAGAAATCAACAAATAAAAACATTGTTTAAGGTGTTTTCTTAATTTAGCACAGCTACTTCCTATCAAATTTATTCGTTGATAGAAAAGGAATTCAGTCGTGCAAAAAATATTATTTTATTTTCTACTTACAATACAATTTATAGTGAATAACAAAGTATATACTTTTTAAGCTATTTTCTTAATTTAGCTATATCAATACTCAAATAGGATTCGTTCGTTGGTAGTTAAATTCAGTTATGCAAAAAACATTATTTTACTTTCGATTTACTACACAATGAGTAATTGATAGAAAATTTTTATTTTAGGTATTTTCTTAATTTAGCAATATCAATGCTCCTTTCGAATTCACTCGCTGGTAGAAAAGAAAGTTAATTAAGCAAAAATATTATTTTCTTTTCGATTTACAGTTAATAAAAATTAATTTAGCTTTATCAATGCTCCTTTGAAATTAAGTCGCTGGTAGAAAAATTCAGTTGTGTAAAAGTTATAATTTTGTTTTCAATTCACAACACAATTTATAAGTAATAAACATTTTTATTGGGAGGGTAGGTTGTTTCCTTAATTTAGGAATATCAATACTCCTTTTGAATTCGTCCGCTGATAGAAAAATCCATCCAAATTTTTTTTTTGGGGGGGGGAGAGTGGTATGCATTCTTAATTTAGCAATATCAATACTCCTTTTGAATTCGTTCGCTGTTGGATAAATTAAGTTACGCAAAAAATATTATTTTATTTTCAACTCATAACACATTTCATTTCAAATATTAGTTTTACAAATAAAATTAAGCGATTAAACCTCTAAATATTAAAAAAAAAAAGAATTGTTATTATTATTAGTTTCTCGATTATTCACTTTTTTTTCAAACTTCTTTTAAGATGTAACGAAGGGATATAACGTACAAACATCCATGGACCAATTCCAGAAACCTCTTTTCCTAGACAACTAGTGGGCGACAGATTTGTTGCTTTACTCACGAATAGAAATAGACACTAGTTTATATTTTTCGCCAGGGGTAGGCGTTGCAGACTAAAGGCCTATTAATGCGAAAATTACAAAACATACTGCTAACATTCAAAGATATCAGGGTATACTTCGTGTATAAGCATTGCATAAGTAATAGTTGCTCAACAGTAATTGTAGAAAAATTATAACATAGTAAAGAGAAGGAAGAATAAAAAAAAATAGGGTGCTAGTGCATTACATTTCCTTTCCAAACCGTTATGGTCCTAAAAAAAAAAAAAACCTATACCGCTACAACCCATGTAGGGTCTGGATCAAGTACATCATAAAGAGTGTACTGTTTGAAAGACAACGATTTGGGTTATGAGATGGGTTGGCCCAGATCACAATCTTCTGTCAGGCGTTTCTACAAATTAGGGTACCCACTTTATAGAGCCTGGGTGAGCCCTGGACGTGCAGATCCCACAGGTTCTATCTATAGATATTAACAGGCTAAATAATTTATCTGGCTCAGCCGGATTCGATCAACGCTCAGCGTTCTTTTTTTTCTAATAAGAAAATTTCAATAAATTTTTAAAACGTTCCACATTGGTGAATATATATGTCTGAGAATAAGAACTAGTTTAAACTAGGTCATACAGATTTTTTTAATAGTATATTGTTTTCTAAACATAGATCATGATTTTGAACTCCGTAGCGCTGTTATTCTTTTCATACAGAAATTAAGTTTTCTATGATCCTATTCAGCACAAAATTATTTTCATTGCTAAAACTTTAAGGGGAAAAGAATTAAGCATCACATAAATCCATGATTTCGTATACGCATTCGAATTCGTATTCATAGGCCGACTACTGTTGTACCCTGACGAAATTCTACAAATATGTTTGATTTAGCGTACCAACATATTAATATTGTATACCGTTAATACTATGTATTGATGTTTTTTCCTTTGTGTAAACACTAACTGCTTTTTTTCATATCTATAATCCAATTCAATAGAGAAGTAATCTATTTTAAATTTTCATATTGTTTTAGAAAAAAAATTGTATACATGAAACATCATTACGAATTAGTCGTTCTTCACGGGTGTAATGGGATCTATCGGATATGTTCGCAAATACCTGGGATTGGTTATTGATATAAAGTCCATATACAGTAATCTAAAAGGCAAATTACATACCATAGGAATATATCCTGGTCCAAAATAAATTATGTCTTGTGTGATGATATTGTATTAGTCAATAGTAAACAGTATGTAGAATAATGTACCTTAGTCTTTATTTTTCTCACTAGTTATTTCATGTGCCTATGGAGTTAACTTGCTAGACTCCATAGCCGGTCCCAAGTCCGGATAAAATAGGAGGTTTGGGAGTAGGGCAAAAACCCTACCCTATAAAACACAACTGTGCAAGCTGTAGGAGGAGGCCCATGTCCTGTAAGGACTGTAGCGCCAGACTGTGAGTGAGTGAGTTATTTCATAATTTATCTTACTCTCGGTATTGCTTTACATCATTATTACATCTCATCATCATTACATCTCTGTATTTCTTTGCATTACTATCTCTACATAAATTCTGTTATTCTTCCTTGGTACTGCAATGTTCTATATAGTTATTTTCTGTTTTTTTTTTTCAATAAAACAGACAATAGAAACAATAAAAAAACATAAATATAAAACAATATAAACATAAATAATAAAAAAAATAAGTTTTGCTTAATTTGTGCTATGTTTGACCGCACTCTTGACAAATTCACTCCATTCTTACAATTATACAAAGTTTGACAGATGCTAAAACTGCAATATTTTTAAAAAACATTTTTGTTTAAACCAACAAGCAAGTATACCAAACCGCATAACAATATTTGAAGCACAGACTGTAAATAACTATTTCTTTAGAAGTTTTACACCGAATAACGTTGCAGGTAAGCTCGATGGTGCTGACCAAGATGAGGGAGATAGCTGAAACCTACCTGGGCGGCAAGGTGACCGACGCGGTCGTTACCGTACCCGCCTACTTCAATGACTCCCAGCGTCAAGCGACCAAAGACGCGGGTGCCATCGCTGGCCTCAACATCTTGAGGATCATCAACGAACCCACAGCAGCCGCCCTCGCCTACGGGCTCGACAAGAACCTCAAGGGAGAGAAGAATGTCCTCATCTTCGATCTTGGCGGGGGTACCTTCGATGTGTCCATTCTTTCCATCGATGAAGGATCCCTTTTCCAGGTAGGTGACGACTGGACGAAAGTGGTTTTTGGATTTACAAGTAATACCTATATCAATATTCATAGACTTTCAAACAAAACGAACGTTTATGAAAAATATGTTTAATAAAAACTTAGAGATGATGGAAATCAATAAGTATTCAAATTAGTTTTAGCAAATATAATTGTCCCTTATCATCCATTCTTACCTCCTATTTCTTTCAATTTTCTGAGATACTCAAAATTGATTTATTGAATATCTATATTTCTGTACCCCAGAGGTAAAATACATCATGTCACATTTTTGTATTAGTTCAGGAATGCCAATCATCCATAACTTTGAAATATTAATTGTTTTGTGAGTTACTTATAGAAATAGCTTAAAGAAAATCTTTCACATTGTTATAGGCACTGATAAGTAATTGGAAGTATTGATAATAGTACCTATTTATTTATGACAATTTGCTAAATGGTCTTTGGGGTACAGATTTTATTGCACACACTTACTCTGTGGCTCTACAGGTTGGAGTAGTCCTTGGCCCCTGTAGTATAAGATTTGACCAGCTTTTTTTCATTTCCTAGCATCCTTTTTAATTGCATCTTCCCAACTACTGTGTGGCTTTCTTCTTCTCTTGGTATTAAACAAAATACTCAGTATTTTCGACTGCACTCAATCTTCATTCATATTAGTTACTTTTCACTCAGCCTATCTAATTCTGCATTTCATTCATATTTATAGCATAAAACAAAAACTATACATCCTGCAAATTTTTTGCACTTGGGGAAGTGGAATCCTGCTTTTTTTGCAGTGAATAAGAGGCTAAAGTCAAGCATTGGCTTAAAATGGAGTTATTGCTTATATTACGACTTCATTTCAAGCACAAAACTACAATGACACAATCCAATCCCCTCAATACAATTAACTCACTATGGACAAAATTCAATTTAAACACTTATTCACTGGGGCTGTTAGATGTATGTTGCGTACAATTTATGTTAACCTTTCATTAACTCATTGTTCAGTTATCTCTTAACCTGCAGTAGTCACTTTTTTTTTACATGGTACTAGTTAAGGTATGTCACAATTGACTGTAAAGGACATTAATAAATACTTGTATTTCTAACAAGTGTTAGAAATCCAAATATCTGTAACTTCAAAAATATGCTCATTACATTATACAAGAAATAAATTAACCCCAATCCAAAATAAAAAGTCTATTTATTATTTCAGGTGAAATCAACAGCCGGAGACACTCATCTGGGAGGTGAAGATTTCGACAACAGGCTTGTGAATCACTTTTGCGAGGAATTTCAAAGGAAATTTAAGAAAGATATGAGGGGAAATACCAGGGCTGTAAGGCGACTCCGTACAGCATGTGAGAGAGCTAAGAGAACCCTATCCTCTTCGACTGAAGCAAGCATCGAGATTGACGCATTGCACGAAGGTGTGGATTTCTATTCAAAGATAACAAGAGCAAGGTTCGAAGAGCTCTGTATGGACTTGTTCAGATCCACTCTATCCCCTGTCGAAAGGGCTCTGAATGATGCAAAGATGGACAAGGGCACAATCCATGATGTTGTCTTGGTTGGAGGATCCATAAGAATTCCCAAAATCCAGAAGATGTTACAAGTAAGATTTTCCTACATGGTATATGACCAAAATATAATAAAAATATAAATAACATCTAAATGTATCGGCATTGTTTTTTGAAAAAGGTATAATTTAATAAAACTGTGAAATATACATGAAGCATTTTTGCCCCAATTACCAATATTTTTTCAATAGACAAAAAATTAGAAATTAGAATGCAATAGAAAAAAATTCCAAAAAGCAAAGCCTTAAGTCTAACATACTGGAAAAACTAACGGGTCAAGGTTTTGCCAATATTTTTTCTTTAATTTACACATCAAAAGTTTATAAATTATCAATGTGAAACACTTTTATAATAAGAGTATTTTTTTAAGGCTCTGAATGAATAAGCCTCAGAGTGTACAATGCAATAGTAGATTTTTAGACAACTTCCAATTTTTTTTTTTGATATGTCATGAGCGGGAACCATCAGAGATTGCATTTAAGTCATATAATTTGAAACCTTAATTTCGCATTTTGTCGAGCTTACTCCTTTCACTAAAAATATTGATATGGCATTTATAAACATATATGTAGATTTTCAGTAATTCTTAAAACAACAAAGGATCTTGAATTTATTTAATCTAAATTTAAGAGCATGCAGGTTATAAATATCTCAAAATAGAAATTATAACATATATAATGACCATTACATTAGCAGTGTATTTAACAAATATACTGTTATAGTTATACCTTTAAAGTATCGGTAATTATAAATAAATAAGTAATAGTAAATTATAATTATTATTATTAAAAATTATTATTTCTTCAACACAAAATAAAAGTTGTTTAATTATTTATGTATTTGCAGGATTTTTTCAATGGCAAAGCTTTGAACCTTTCTATCAACCCTGACGAAGCTGTTGCTTACGGTGCTGCCGTCCAAGCAGCCATCCTCAGCGGTGACACCAGCTCTGCTATCCAGGATGTGCTTCTAGTCGACGTTGCACCTTTGTCCTTGGGTATAGAAACGGCGGGAGGAGTCATGACAAAATTGGTCGAACGTAACTCCAGAATTCCGTGCAAGCAACAACAAACATTTACCACTTATGCTGACAACCAGCCTGCAGTGTCCATTCAAGTGTTTGAGGGTGAAAGAGCAATGACTAAGGACAACAATTTGCTCGGGACATTCAACCTCAACGGCATACCACCAGCACCAAGAGGAGTTCCAAAAATTGAGGTAATTAAATTAATTAAATTTAATTTAATGGCACAGGCATTATTACATGATGTATAATTATATCTGCAATAAATAAGTATTTAAGTCGTCCAACATAAGTTAATTATACTTATAAAGCCAGACATCGGCTTACTTATAGCTACATTTCAAGCCATAGGCTATGAGAATGACAATATTCCACTTCCCTCAGTACAATTAAATCATTCAGGAGAAAATTCGACTTAACCACTTATTCACCCCAGCTTTAAATGTATAAAACTTATTCTATTTTTTTTATAATAATTAAAATAGTGAACAATCTATGAGTTTTTTCATATGAAAAATACTTTACTAACCCTTGTGGAATTGACCTCAATAAATTTTCAAATAAAATTGAAAGTAAGGCCTTTGAAAAACTCAACTAAGTTAATACACGCCACTTATCATTACTAAGTTGTCTCAAAACCACTGCATAAAAAGAAAAAACATTATTTGCTAATAAAAGTTTTGTCATTCAAATTTTCAGGAAAATAAATTTGAATATTAATTTTTTTTATATTTTTTATAGGTAACTTTTGATCTTGATGCGAATGGTATCTTAAATGTGTCTGCAAAAGACATCAGCACGGGAAAGTCAGAAAAAATAACTATTTCAAACGACAAAGGTAGGTTATCTAAAGCCGAAATCGATAAAATGCTCTCAGACGCCGAAAAATACAAGGCAGAAGATGACCGACAGCGAGAACGCGTCAGTGCTAGGAACCAGCTAGAGAGCTACTGTTTCTCGGTTAAGCAAGCCGCCGAAGATGCTGGCACCAAACTTTCTGATGAAGACAAAAAAACAATAACGGACCAGTGTTCTTCAGCACTTTCTTGGCTGGATTCGAACTCTTTAGCAGAGAAAGAGGAGTTCGAAGACAAGCTTAAAGAGCTACAGAAAGTTTGTTCTCCGATCATGACCAAGCTTCATCAAGGAGGAGCAAAAGGCCCAACTGTAGAAGAAGTTGATTAAAAATTGACTTAATGAATATTAAATGAAAACACTTTTTTAATGCAAAGCAATTTTTTTTTTGCCAAAGCATTGATTGATGATTTTCTATTAAAGTTATGTTTATATTTTTAAGTATCAGCCTTCTCTGATGAATTTGCTTGCAAGATAAAATCTAAGTTTTTCCAAGAATGTATTATTCTAACCATAAGATTAATCATTGCTGCCTCTACCATTATTTATTAATTAAAAATATATAACTTATTTATTATCCTATAAGTTATTACAACTAACAATGGTAAACTTTTTAATCTTTAAATAATTAATAAATAAAATGGAAATATACATATGTTAAATAAAAATGTTCAACAAATAAATGATTTTTATTAAATTCCTAAATAAAAACATCATATATTATTCGTTAAAGTATATAAATTCAATGAGTTAAATGAAAAATATAAATTGGATGTAAGAATATAACACACTTTTTTAAAAATAAATCAACTAAAAAATTACAATAAATTATCTACCTATGGAAAAATAAAAATTTGTAGTGGATTATTTAAAAAAAAATTATAGTAAATAATGTAATTTACTAGAAGGCCCTCCATCCTCCGCTTAAAGGCGGATCAACCCCCATTATATGAATATAGTTACTTATAGGTGTTCTTCATCAGTTAAACTCAATCTTTTGATCCATTTGTATTATTTTATCTTATACATAAAATGAAGTATTACAAGGTCATCACTAAAAATTTGTTTATATAAAAGAGAGAAATTTTAAATTGGATATTACCGCCACTTATACTTAGGTATGAAGCACATTTCATTGTAGAAACAGCAGTGACTAATAATAATTAAAGATTATTATCATTATGAGCTGCTTGTTAAGCCATGGAGAGCAACTTGATCGGCAGACAGGCAAAAAGTTCACTGGTTTAAGCACCCAATTAAGTCCCCTTACTTCTACACCCAGCCAAAATCAAGTAACTTATATATTATTGGTGCACTATAAGAAATTTAAGAGTAAATATCATAAAAATAATCTATTTAATATTTGCAGCTTTATTAGGTAATTGAAATTTTTTTTTTTTGATTTTCCTAATTAATTAGCCAAGTTCTTCACATACATTGTAATCGGGTGTTTTTTGCCAATATATTAAGGCATGATTGGGTTATTTATTGAAAAATGTGTAAGTATAGAAATGCTACAAAAAAATCAATATAAATTTAAAAAAGATATTATTTGTTAAACTAAATAAATCCAATGATTTATACAAAGAATATGAATTAAATGTTAAGAATCAACCCTACTTTTACTAAAACAAAAAAAAAAAAAATAATAAATTATCAACAAAATTTAAATCTATAAGGCTTTGAATTTTTTTTCATTGAACTTTTATTTTCTTAACTTAGAAAGTGTTATTCGTTGTTATAAAAAATAAAAGCAGTTAGAACTTATCAAAAATCGATGGCTTTTAGTACTTCATAATATGATTTATGAGAAAAGGCAATAACAAACATTAGTAACCCTTATAGATTTATTTCGCTCATTTAACCATTACAAATATATAATTATCTCACCCAAGCTCTTTTCACTTTGAAAAAAATATTTTAACATGTTCTGACCACAATGTGTTGACATCGCAGCCTGATTAGGGAACTGTTTATCCATTTTTTTTTAAACATGCTTATTTATTGTTTAAAAAAAATGTTATAATCAACAAATTAACAAAAAAAAAAGGAGAATGATATTAGTAAAAAGGCAAATGAAAATTCTGATGATCTACATATAAATATTTATATTTATATACAAAGTTCATGGATAATAAACATCGCTGAAACGATAACAACAAAATTATTTTTCACCATTTAAAAATATAGTAAAGTAAGAACTATATCCTTTTATTTTACATAAACTTTACATTTCTTGATGGTATATATGATTAAAAGCTTGAAAACTTAATTAAATCTTAAACTTAATTAAGGAAGTAGAGGAGATAAATAAGAATGATTTCTTTCAATAAAACTTCAAATGATTTAAAATCATAGAAGGGCATCTGTATGAAATCTTTTGAAACTAGATTTTTATGAATTCTCATATCTGTAATTAGCCTAGTTATGACAGTTAGTACAATGCAATTGGAAACTTCAGGCCACAACACGGCCTCTACATGTGAGTTTGGACTCAAAATTATATCTAACGATCTATCTCACCAAACACAACATCCAAGGTGCCTAAAACAGAAACCATACACATATAAAAAGAAATAATTATGGAGATATGAATTAGAGAATTTATGAAATAACATGGGTTTTTACCAATAATGGCAACGATATCGGCGAGAAGGGAGCCTGTACCGATCTTCTCTAAGGCGGCAAGGTGAGCGAATCCAGGTGCCTTGATTTTACACCTGTATGGTTTAGAACTGCCATCAGAAATCAGATAGACACCAAATTCACCTAAAAGGCACACAAATAAAAGTTTATAAAACAATTTGAAACAAAGTATCGAAAGTAGGTTTAAAAAAAAATAGAACAAACTCAAAAGTATAAGTTAAGATAAAATTTACATTTTAATGATTGAATTATTGAAACTACATTAATACTTTGAAGTATTAATTTACTTCAATAATAAAGTCACAAAGCCTCACCATAATAATATTTTATAATTATTGGTCAGCTGCTTTGAATTTTAAATATTTTTATTTTAAAGAGAAAAGATATGCCCCCCGGCCGGGATTTGAACCCGGAACCTCTGTCTCTCTGTGACAGCACTCTGACCAATTGAGCCACCAGGGTCGTCTGCCGGCAAGGGATAAATCTTTTCTCTTCATAATAATAATACTTTCTTGGAATTTATGGTAAGCTTGAGGTCGTTATGAGTGGTTTGCTTATCAGAATGAGACACAAACAGACATTAGATATAAACAAATTAATGCAGTAGTTGGATAATGTGTTATTGATATTTTTAATAATCAAATTCAAGATCTTCATGGAACTGAATATCAGAAACCTCAACTGTTTACACCTGGAAGTTCATTTAAAAAATCCTTAAGTGGAAAGAGGGTATTCTGGATTTATATAAGATGTTTGATTCAAATCAAACAAATAGAAAATATCCATAAAAACACTCGAAATTATTTAAATAAATAATCAAACTCTAGTTAAAATTTTGCAGAGCAAAAATTAAAAAAAAAATGACATACTACAAAACTAAATCGAACCATTTTTAAAAAGTAATGGTAAAGGGCAGTAAAAGTGGAAAATATATGCCAATAATGTGCAAAACAGATTGTGATCGAAGCTTCACTAACGGCTGCAAAGCATGTATTGGCACAAAGGAAAAGTAATGGTGAGTGTATGGTGGGGTTGGAAAGAAATTGTTCATCTTGAACAGCTCGAACCGGGCGGAACCATTAATTTGACTCTCTACTATCAAAAACTAATATGATTGAAGCAGGCATTTAAAAAAAATGGCCTTAATCTATCAATAGGAAAGGCGTTGTTTTCCATCACGAAAATGGAACAACAAACAAGTCTTTAATGAATCAGCAAAAATTGAGAGAGGATGGCTGGGATGGATGTTTTGATGCATCCACCATATAACCGACCTTGCTCCCTCCAACTACTATTTGTTTCCATCTCTACAGAACTGTCTCAATGGTGTAAAGTTGGCATCAGTCAAAAGATTCTTGTAAAAATAACTTGTTCAGTTTTTCACCATCAAACCACAGAAGTTCTACAGAGATGGAATTATATTTTTAGCAGTAAAGTGGAAAAAGGCCTTTGATCAAATCTTAACATAAGTAATTGATTAGTTTCTGAAATAAGAAATTTCAATAATAAATTTGTTTTGAAAAATGCTGAAATTACTTTTACTCCAACCCAATATTAATCATAATAAATATATGTCAAAACTTGGACTTTATTTTAGTTATATACAAACCTTTTGGTGCTTCCACAGCAGTATAAGTACATCCAGGGGGCACTTGATAACCCTGGGTGAACAATTTGAAATGATGAATAAGGGCCTCCATGGATGTCTGAAAAATTATTACCTAATTAGAATCAGATGACATTTATAAAATATGATTTTAAAAAATCTATTTATTGAAATTTACAACTGTATTACAACAATACAAGTAAATATAAATACATGAATAATACGTAATGGCATGGATATAGGCAAATAGAGAAACTTGCCATTAGTAGTATTCAAAATATATGAATTTGAAAAAAATATATAGATAAATTTTGCAGTAGAAGTTTCACTAATAGATTATATGTTCATCACTAAAGATCTTGGTGAAATTGATAATTGATTAAAAAAATAATTAGACTAATCTTCACTGAATTAATATGTTAACACTTGCGCAACATAAAATGTTTCTCTTCCCCCCACCACTACATATCGTCAAGTGCTTGCAATAATTTATTTTTAAACTAAGTTCTCTGAATATATGTTCTACAATACAAGTTCAAATATTTATTAAAGATAAAAAGATTCATCATTTTAAAAAAAACAAATGGGCAAGATACCTTCATTTCTTGTCGTGAAGGAGTAGATATTTTATTATCATCTGTCTTCACTTCTCCTTCAGGCATCTTATTCAGACACTGTTCGATGATTTTTAGCGATTGTCTCATTTCCTCCACACGACAAAGATACCTAGGATGTAATCGAAGAATTAACATAATTTTAATTTCCACTTTCCCATTAAAAAAAAAAATATAGACAAACCTGTCGTAACAGTCTCCGTTGGTTCCGATGGGAACATCGAAATCGACGAAAGGATAAGCATCATAAGGTTGAGTCTTTCTTAAATCCCACTTAATACCAGAGCCTCTTAACATCACACCACTTAAAAAAAACACAAAACAACATTAATTTTATTTGTTTTTATTTTGTTATTAAAATGTGTAATTCGTTTTAATAAATAGTTAAACAAAAACTGTTGATAAAAGAAAATTTTCTTAGTGATAAGTTAAATTCTGACTCATCATTGATTTAATTATAGTTCTAGTCAATTATAGTCAAAATATTTCTAAATGACATTGCTGAAAGAAGATTGCTATGGTACAGGTACATTATGGGAATATAATAAATGTTGCAAACCTCAAAGAAAAAAAAAAATTATTTTATTTTTCAAATTCTGAAAATATTTTAGGCTTTTAGAATACCATTTAAAATATAAAATAATAGTTAAAATGTCAATATTTAAAAACGCTGTTATTTCCCAAAAAGGTTTAGTATGAGAGGAAATGAGTCCCGCATAATGGTTCAACATGTATATAGAATAAATTGATTTTTATTTCAATATATAGTGAAGCATCAATTATCTGAACGTTCAATTAACAGAACTGGTTTTTTTTTCAAATGTAATTTTAATTATAATTTATTTAATTGTTATATGATATAATTTTTTAAAATATTTTATTTGAAAAGAAAAGATATGGCCAGGACCGGGACTCAAACCCGGATTTTCACCTCAATGTGGTGACGCCTCAACCATCTCGGCCACCCTGGCACGCACGCCTCTCGGCCAGCCCTATCAATTCCTTTCACTTGATCCTATATCTCCGTGCTTCCGCAACTTGCGATGTATACACGGGGAGAATCTTTTCTTTTCAAATAAAATATTTAAAAAAATTATATCATATAACAATTAAATAAATTATAATAATATTAATGACTTAAAAGTCAATAAGATCCAAAAATAAAGTGATGTTCAATTAACATTCTCTCCGTGTATACATCCCTTCCTAGTCATTTGGTCAGTAATAGGTTGCTCATCTTTAGTTTTAAATCACTCTTTGTGAGGTGTACATCGCATTTGGGATCACATTTTGTTTGAAAATCGCAGAATGTCAACAAAAAGGAAACGAGTCAACAAAAAAGGCAAATTAGAAATAATAACACGGCTAAAAAAAGGTGAATCGGGTCAGACATTAGTCATGGAGTTCGGTGTTGGTAAATCAACCATAACGGGAATAAAAAATAATTTTGATTCAATCACCAGGTACACAAATAATCTATACAGTGAGGTGGGCAGTTCCAGTTGTAAAATTTTGAAAAGAGCAAAAAGAGAATCGTTGGAAGATGCTGTTTACACTTAGTTTTTGCAACAATGGTCTGGTCAACCCACAACAGGGCCCATTTTGTGTGAAAAAGTGTTGGGATTAAACATGAAGCTTGGAGGTGACCCAACATTTGTCGTAAGTTCTGGTTGGCTGAAAAACTTTAAATTATGACATGGGATTTGGCAAATTAAAATTCACGTTAAAAAATTAAGTGCCACACTTGTTTATAAAATGTACCCATAATTGTTTATAACAATTTTTAAAAATGATGCTTGTTTATATATATTTATTATTTAGTGAATTTCGATTATCCGAACTACCCCTGAAAACATTAGTTCAGATAAATGATGCTCTACTGTGTTTACTACAGCTAATAAGTATTTTTCTGACATCTTTTATTACCTGAATCCAAGGTTAAGCGCATCTTCAGCAGAAACGACTCCAATGTCGATCGTTCTCTCTTTCCAAATTCTGTTATTTGTCAGCATATCTTCTGTCTCATCAAGTCGCTCGGCGAATTTTGTGATGAAGTCATAAATATCTTCTAAAAGTCCCAGTGGTAAATCCTAATGCAACGATTTCATCTCAATTAATCTACCAAACTGTTATAAGTTTTTAGAATCGTGAGAAATTTTAACGAACCAGTGCAACTCCACCAGGCCTGATGTAGGCAGCATGCATACGCGCACCAGAAACCCTTTCATAAAATTCCATCATTTTCTCTCTTTCCTCAAACAACCAGAAGAATGGAGTCATAGCACCAATATCCAAAGCATGGGTTCCAACAGCCATGATATGGTTGAGTATCCTCGTTATTTCAGCAAATAATACTGAAAGACAATGGATCAAGTTAACAAAATTAAAGTTATTTTGGTAATTGATTTAAATCCATTTTTAAAAATTTAGATAAGAAAAACCACTCAATATTTTTGTTTCGGTTGTAGTAGTAGTAGTTACTCACTATCCAGTATTATTCAGTTCAGTATTATTACAGTATTTATCTAAAATAACATTAGTTGACCTTATATATATAAGGTCAACTAATGTTATTGATGTATATATGAGGAAGAATGGTCAGGGTGGAGATCTTCTTCTTTTCAAGAAGAATTTGAGAAATTCTTTTCAACCAATATTTTCACCCACATTATAGGCTTTCTTCTTAATATACAAGATACAGACACATACTTTAATATACAGATATAAGACAAATTAAAATGATACGTGGTAAACAATGAAAATACATGTAGGCATCAAGAGATATGAGCGATAAAAAATAAAGACGGGAGACCCTTAGATAAGTATAAAAACAGAGGGAATAGTTATAGATAATATAATATGAGGAAGAAAAAGATCCCCATCTTTAATTTTTATAATTCATATCCCTTGTCTGTATCATTTATATTTAGCCCTGAAGAAGACCTGCAATATGGGTTGAAATGTAGGCTTTCCAATTAACAGTTTTCCATACTGATGAGAATTTTTCTGACCACCTGGACTATTTTCTTCCTCTTAAAGTATTTATGTTATATAAAGTCGATGGAGAAATGCAGTATTACCACATTGGTAGAACAATCAATAACAAAACTACCCAATTTGATCAAATTTATTATTTTCAGAAATAGGCACATTAAATCTGGATATAGTAAATTTTTGGTTCCATATTCCCATTATTAAATAGTTTTTTAGTGGCACATGTTATATTTTATAATTTGCACCTGTGTCATTCTAGCAAGGTGCCAATGTATGATTAAATAAAATCCCTAAATATTCTAATATCACATTTAAAACAAAAAACCACAAATGAAAAATTTAGGTAAACAAAAGCAATATCTCTTAATAAATATACTGCATTTCATATACACATACAGTTTATGTGCCTTTGCAGAAAATAAAGCAGAAGAGAGTGAATACATTTGAAGTAAATAATAAATATAGTTAACCGAGACAAGGATACTAAAACTGATTTTTTTATTTTTATTTTTTTTTTATGGCATTGGATTCTTTCTTTCATCCATATAGCCAGCTATGTATTATTATTTGGTTAACTGTTACGTTAGATGCCAACAGCACGCGGTTTTTCCCCAGATGGTTACCGCCTGTTTTTCCCAGGCGGTCACCCATCCAAGTGCTAACCACACCCGACGTTGCTTAACTTCGGATCTGACGGGAACCGGTGTGTTCAACGTGGTATGGCCGTTGGCAACTGATAATCTTAAATTTAGCGATCAAAACATGTTATACTTTCATACTTAGTTTGAAAGATTATTTTGATTAAGATCCGTATCTATTGCTTATGATCAGCTGATGTAGACCAAAAACTTTATATTAAAAAAGAAAGAGTAATAAATTTGACCTACTTGATACAATAAAAACGCAATTATTACTGAATTGTAATAAACACATTTTTTTACAAACCTCTGATATATTTAGCACGCAGAGGAACATCAATGTTTAAGAGGTTCTCCACAGCTAATGAATAGCACTGTTCATTGCACATCATCGACACATAGTCAAGGCGATCGAAATAAGGAAGTGCTTGTGTATAAGTTTTGTACTCGATCAACTTTTCAGTTCCCCTATGCAATAGACCAATGTGAGGATCAGCTCTGACCACTACCTAATAACAAAGATAATTTTAATAATAATGTAACGTTAATAGTTGAGCAAGCAACATTCGTGTCCACAGCCCTCAAGCTATGAAATAAAAAAATAAGATATTTCCC
Organism: Arma custos; assembly: GCA_037127475.1. Taxonomy (NCBI): domain Eukaryota; kingdom Metazoa; phylum Arthropoda; class Insecta; order Hemiptera; family Pentatomidae; genus Arma; species Arma custos. The sequence continues at coordinate 58,865,376 of CM073763.1, read as the reverse complement.
TTATAATCTTAACAAGATCATTTAAATAAATTAATACAATGGCTAGTAATTAACAAGCTTATTTCAAAACAAATAAAACATAAAGCATGAACTGGAATTTTCATTTTGAGCAATTATGGCATTTAATCCATACAGCATGAAGATTTTTTCTATAATTTCTATCGAAGTCTAAACAATTATTTAATCATATACTGTTCAATAAAGTAATGTTAACTCAGCTCACCATTAATATGTTATGAAACTAGTATCTCACAAAAAAAAATATTAATGTACACAAATATTTCTCTGAAAACAGTAAACGTTATGTAGGAATATTTAATCACAAGAATATTTAAATTAATACTAAAGTAAAGCTTGGACAGAAGTAGTAAAAAGAAACAGCACAGATTAAAATGTGGGCACCTAACATGAAATAACAAAAGATCTAACTTGTAATTGCTTATTTTAAAGAATAAATTAGTTTTGAAGATGTAAACATATCCTTAATAAAGCTGATCAAAACATAAAAATACTTAAATAAAAGGATAGAGTATTTTAAACTCAATCAATGTACCCTTAATCAAAATAAAATTCAGAACATGGTCAATTGAAAGACAAGTGAAATAGACATTTCACTTAACTAAATTGCATTTACTAGCAGTGGAAAATTCAGACTTAAACAAACTTTAAATAAAGCAAAACTTTGATTAACGGTTAGTTAACGTCATGTGTCAACAGCTGAATCCAGAAAGTAGCATTTACTTCACAAGAAAACTATAGCAAAGAAGGAGAAAAATAATAACGTAACTTATAAGAATACAAATATTTGTATTTTACTACTCAGTAGACGACATTAGGAGCATAGTTGTTGTCGGGTATCAATAACTATTTTTTATTTTATTTCCAAACGAATATTTTATTGCATTAAAAACGAGATGTTTTTTGTTTGTTATATAATTCTAATAATAATAAAATTTATTAAAAGGAAACAAAAGAATTCAGAGTAATTTTAAAAACATGTGTTTTAATATTAAGTGTAATATTTGAAAAAACAAAACAAGATGAGTCTCAAGACAGTTGTTCTGTGAGAAGGTTGCTTGCTACTCTACACTTGATTTTGTCGCCGCTCTCTCCACTATCTCATCTTCTTCATCTTGAATTTCGTCAACTCTCACCAGTAAAACTTCTCACTATTTTCATCTAATTTTGGACTTAAGAGACATTTAATTTTTCAACTCATCATCATTTTGAATCATCAAGTCATCGCTATCAAGAACTCAACACTTTTCAAGAACTCAGTTCATTTCTCTGTTTTTTAATGATTCACAGACCAGTAATATTTTTTGTTTTAAGACTCATCTCTCTTTAGTAAATAAGTTAATTTCATTTTTTATGTAAATAATATCTTAGTGCATTTTCTTTTTTTCATAACTTTTTTATTAAGTTTTAAATAACTTTCTTTGTATTTTCTTAGGTTACGCTGTGCACATTAATATTTTTGTAATTGTTCTTTTTCGATTTTTACATTATATATTTATCATTCACTCATTTTTGGATATTTTTATTTGTATTTACTTGATGAATTTCTTTTTTTCCTTTTATAGTTTCAAGTATATGTATTTGGGGAAATTGTCACCCAATCAAACTATCAGGTTTTTTTTATTGAATTCACAACCATCAAATTTACTCGAATTGAAGGTTAGCAAATTATTATTGCAAGTCCCTTCTTCACAATTGAAATGCCTAATTTTGTTGTTTTACAATTGCTATTGCTTAGGAACCAGCAAATCTTCAGAACAAGAAAGATCTATACCATTTTTAATTCAAAGTAAAAAAATTCCAATTATAAATTGAGTCTATGAAAAAGAATCAAAATATAAAGGTTAAATCATCCGTTGATAAGAGCACAACACTTGCAATCAATTGACACAATCACAACTGTTCAGATACAACATTTACCCATTAATTAACCTATATTGTCTTGTTTCCTTAAAATTAAGGGGTGGTCAAGAAACCTTCTACTCACTAAATCAAATAAGTGACCAGCAGGACAAGAAAATCTTTTATTTTTCTTGAAAAATTATAGTAGGGATACTTCTGGACACAATTTGATCTTTATTCATAACTGATCTTATCAGTGATCAATAATTTAATATTATTATTAATTTGTTAAGACTAAAGATATAGATTGCATGGATTGTCTGAGTTTCCAATGCTATTTTTTTAACTTTAATTCAAACCAATTTGATTTTGATAAAACAAAAAAATATATTAAAAAAATAACAGAATAAACTAATGTCTCAATGATATACTAATACAAATGAGAAACACTTCAGTATAACAAGAATCAATCAAAACTTACTTCACCATCAAGTTCCAGCACAAGCCGAAGGACACCGTGGGCAGCTGGATGCTGTGGTCCGAAATTGAGAGTGAGATTACGAACCGACTTCTCAACCGGCAGTACCTCAGCACTATAATCGGTAATAACCCATTTTGAAGTTAGTTCATTGGGATACAGCACCGGTCCTTGGTGTCTTCGCATATATTCTAAATCTGGGTACCATTTTGAAGCGTTCCTTTCTTGGCTAAAAGTTAATACAAAACAATGAAGTTGAAACTAATACATATCATAACTAATAAAATATTTTGATAAGTAGAGAATAATAATTAACAAAAAAAAATTAAGTGCATAAATATTATGGGACAATATAAACAAATTGAAACCTCCCCATAAACTGTAAAGATAATGGGAAAAAATTATGTTAAATTAATAATAATAAAATAATTCTGGTTAACTATTGCCTATACATCAAAACAACATAATAAATATTAATTTTGGCAAAAAACACTAGATATGATTCAAATTCCGATTATATAAAACGACTCAAGGGAAAACGTAATAACTCAATACACAAGCATAAATGTAGAATACTTACTTGGCATAATAAATAGGCGACACCTGTTTCAGTGCAAGTCTATTAGATAAATTTAAAGGAGAACATCTAATAAAATTCCTTCCTAAAGCAGCTGCCATTTTCGTAAAAGCAGCTGACAACAGTCAGTGAAGAGATAGGTAACCTTCTTAACAAAAATTCAGCCAACAGAATCATCAGCTAATAATATAGATCAATTATATAATACAAATGCTTATATTACGTTAGTCACTGCTTTCAAATTATTAAATGCACTAATTAACATAAATAAACTAATGTATAAAAAAGAGCAATGTTTTGCAACAGTTTAAATGTAGCCACGACCCATCGATAAATGTTTGGACCCCCCCCCCTTATCACATTGTAATAAAATGATCTAAAACTGTACTGCTAAGGTTAGATTTTACCAAATCAATTGACCATTAGCTGGAAACTTTTTCTTTGAACCTTTGATAACCCGAGAAATGATAAAGGGAAAAGGTTATGAAATGTAGGAATGTCCTTGTGCATACTTCTCCAATCCAATCAATTTCTTCAAGAAGTGACAATCGAAAAACTTCTTCCTTCAAAAGTATTTGGATGAAGGTTGATAAGTTACCTTATTTGTTACCTATTTGATTATTTATTATTTTACACTAAGTAAAGGGCAAACATTTTATTCTTTTTGAATTTATGGATACTTGTATTTCGAAATGATGGTGTATGTCCTAATGATGTGCTACGAAACGGTGGGATTAAAAATTAACATCGAGAAGACCGACTATATGGCCGTTAGAGACCCTGATGCTAATACGCTTCTGGTGGACAGGGAGGTCGGTAAAAAAGTAAATGTATTCAAGTACCTGGGATCCTAGTATTGACGGATATTATTTGGATACTGCCGGGTCGTCTGAGTCCAGGAGGAGATGGCTGGTCGAGGTCTTCAGGAAGAGGATTGGATAGATCGAGAGACAGGCAGCTCTGATCTTACAAATTGAGGCAACCCTTGTTGGAACGCCTATAAAACTAACTAATTTGTACTTGTACATTGAATCTATTAAGTATATCCATTTAATGTTAACCCAAAGAGCTTTCGGAAATGTGACACTTAATTTTTCCATAGCAAGAGGCTTTGAATGCGTTCTTTAGATACTCAAGAAACCTCCATATGACAGCTTTTTCTAGAAAATTTCCCTCCTAGGCCTAGTTACGAAATAAATACGGTGATTTGCTTTGTTTACTAGAAGGGCGATTCCCTTGCTGTAGAATTTGTAGTGGTGAATTGGAAACAGTGGTTGTTTCTCTAACAGAAGATCTGGGCTAAAGGCGGAAGCTGAACATTTGTACAAGGATGGGTGTAAGTGGAATAAGCTGAGGATGGCCGCTTCTAAAATGCAAGCTATCCGTCTGAGAGGAAAATCTGATTCGGCCCATCATACCACCTTACAGATCCAAGCTGAGAGAACTTATCAATTTGTGATAACTTGCATTGATGTAGAATTTGTAAGCCATTTCAACATTACATTCACTTGGACTACTCGCCAAGCAATGCGACCCACAGAGATCGGATTTGCTTTGCAAGGTTGGATAAAACTGCGCAGTGGAGCAAATCGCAAGTTTACCAGAGCAAAAGTCAAAAATGAAAGATTAAATGCTGCTCTTTGCTATGATAGAAAGTGCGGTTGGTGGTACTAAAGTTAAATGAAAAACTTCTTATCAATTAATGAACTAATATTCTTTGTGTATTAAAGTGGTGCATATCGATTCCGCCAGTAGTTTAGCAATCAGCTTTGGTCCGGTTAATTGAAGCTAGTGTTTATGTTATAATTAATGTACCCCTGCGAGTTATTCGCTAATTACAGTAGTAGTGGTGCATCAAGATTTCTTATTACTGAAGCTCCAAACAAGAGATTTTTCTGGGGAACTTAATAATAGGAATTAGTAAGAAACGAATTCAAAATAATAGCATTTGATCGAACTCTACTTAAACTAAAAGCAACGATTGTATTAAAAATATGATGGAATGTAAAATTTCTGAAGGAAATACATAATGTTGGAGAAAGATGAGAATGGAAATATTGAAGTTTCATAATTAGTCCACTCTCTCATTTAATACTTTAATAAGCAGCTCAAGAACAGATTGTTAAAACAATAATGGGTACTATCATTATAATGATATACAATTAATTTTCCAGCATAATGCACATAATTTAGTTATTAATATTTAATTTACAGAGGGTATCGAGTCCTTCTGTAATATAAACAGAAAGGTTTGAAGTATTCAGGCTTGCTAATTAAAAATGAAATGTCTCGACTCTTACCCTCGAAAAAACCTTTTGAGGACGGTCTCAAAGGTTCATATTATTCTAAGAAAATGCTTTCTATCGCTGTTTAAAGGATTCTATGCTTTTTCTGCGCTTATTCAGCGTTTTGTTGTAATAGGTATTGTCTATACCTTATTATTTTTAAAATATTTCTAAAACAACAGAATATTTTTGACATTAAAAAGTAATGCAAGCACTATTTTTAATGTTTTACAGATATACATCTTTTTTTTTTACATTCCAGCTTTGCTTTGGACATGCAACAATGGAAGGCGTATGTGAGGTCAGGAATGGGATGAATAAGAGAATATTGAAAGCAATTTGAAATAAAGATAGCCCAGGATAACGTAGGGAAAATTCGTGTCCCGGTAGGTGGCCCTAAGGTTTTTTAAAGGGAGTAACAAATCCTTGGTTATGCTTATCTTCGGAAGGGATGTTAACCGGGGGTCCCGAGCCTGTACGATGTCAAATATTTGCTAAAAATCTTTATCCCGATCAAACTTGGATGGGCAAAATTTAGAGCTCCAACTGTAGCATCGTCCGATTAGCCACAACAGCATACAGTAATGAAAATGAACAAACGACAACAACGAAGGGAAAATAATGAATGGAGATATGGGAGATGAAGAATGGAGATAGTAAGGGGTGCAGTCAAAAAACGTTTTTATATATTTTTATTTTGAATGATAATTGTTGACCTTGATAATATATTTTGAAGAAATTGGTCCGGGTAGAGGTCACTGAATGAATTTCTCGTGTAATTTGAGAAAAACTTTATTGATAGCCAACGTTTCGACCTACGTTGTAGTTCTTCTTCAGGGCTATATGCAAAATACAGATAATATAAGAAAATGGTACAAATATATTAAAACATTTTAAATATAAATAAACCAAAAGAAAGTGAATAGAGGCAATAAAAATGATAAAGATGTACGTAAGGTAATTATGAAGGTTAAAATGTATGAGTGTATACTATAAACTACGAAGTGCCAAAAAGATAGTAACCCGCTTCATGAAGAAAATAATAATAAAACAGAAAGTGTTGAAAGTTAAAAAATAAAAAACTGAATATAAAATAGGAATGTGAAATGATAAAAATGATGTAGAAAGTGATAAGAATTACGCACTAAAAATTATAGGTAATAAAAAAGTAAGAAATAAAAATTGTAAAATTATAAAAATCTAGAAACCAAATTATATATAAAAAAATGAAATTGAAAATAAAAAAAATAAATTTTTTTTTAGAAAATACAGTATTAATATTGATAGGTAAAAATACTTTATACAAGTGTAAAGAATATTAATTGCATAAGAGAAAATGTAAGAAGAGACTTTATATAAGTGTAAATAATATCAATTGCATAAAAAATAGGTATGTTTTAAGTAAAGTAAGTGATAATACAATCAGGCTATATTGGACTAACATACATATAAAAAACGGCAAGGATATGATATTTATGATGTTATGATATTTATGATATTATGATATTTAGGGTGGGAAATAGATAACTAAACAAATAAACGCCTTACAGGAATAGTGAGCTTGGAAGTAGAGATAATAACGGTAAATTGTGTATAGTAATGTTTTAGTTGACTGCATAGTTGTTTTTTTGACTGCACCCCTCAACTATCTCCATTCTCCATTGTGTCATCCAGTCAACTATTTTCTTCTCATGAAGGGAAAATAAGTTTTTCGGAGTATAACAAACCGCTGTCTCACCATAGAAGCAGAATGAGAGGAACTTCAAAAATAATGTATAATTGTCTTTTCTGAACAAATATAATTTAAAACAGTTATTGAAGTTGGGATGTCAACAAAATTTGTTTATTCTTTTATCATCACTTTTTGCTATAGCTAATCGTACGATGCTACATTAGGTATATGTATATGTACAAGGTATAATTAGGATAGGTCTCTTAAACTTAATTTTATGTTCCTTACGAAGGACGGCATAACAAAGGATTTTATATGAATTCTAGCTCTACTTTCCGGGCTGTAATCCCCCGAGCTCGGGATTGGAAGGCTGCTTACTAACTACTACACCACAGAAGTGGGGAGAAGTCTCCTCCTCTAACAATACCTCTGGGTTTTTTTCTTTGATTTTTCATGGTTATAATAATGGCAATCAAAGCATATTATTGTATTCAATGAGAGAACTAACAGCTCCTTTGATTGGACAGCTGATAAAGGTTAATGATCAGTAATGAATACAAATGGATGCAATTGTCAGAGGTTTTACAGCACACAGTTCCACTTTTGTCAGTATTGTTGTCTCTAATGAAGGAATTTCGTGATACTGCCCGTTAGGCAAATCATTTGGCCTGTCGAAATCGAAAAATGCAAATGTCCGAAACTCACCATTCTTCAGTTGGTGGGCGAGTTGTTCTGTTATCTAAAAACACGTCACAAGTAATAGTTTCAGAACTTTGTTGGATTGGTCTAATCTAATAGACTGTGTTACTACTATAGAGTATCGTTAGTTAACTAAAAGAAAATTATTTAAACTTAGAACATAGGCTACTATTGTTATTTTAATGAACAGAAAATTACAAAAAAGAAAACCTCTCTTCCAAATTAGGTGAAAGCTTTTTGAGATAAGTCGTTTAAAACCGGAATAGAAAAGTTTGAATGTGAGAATTCGATTTTAGAACTGAAAAAAAAAACGCCCCAACTTCCCATTTAATTTCAAAATACTCATATACATGGATGTAAGGAGACCTATTTGAAATTTCATATCAGAACTTTGGTGCTCCACTAAGTCATCGAATTCCTCTTCTATTCAATTCTTTATAATCGGAAATTCTTCGAAAAATACTCAATGCTCCTTACTCTGTTACCTCTAAAATCTTCCATAATGATCGTAATGTTCCATTTGTTGCTGATTTGTCTCGAATCCGATATGAGTCCTTTCATGATAAACTTTATTCCCACCACTTTCAAAACTAGCTTCCTCTTCAATTCCCGATTATCCTCTGATGCGTCTGAAATAAGATGACCTCGTGACCTTTAACTTAAATATGTTACTTGAGTATTACCTGTGGATATTTTCTCTGTTTGCCTAATTATATAGCATTTGTATTACAAATTTACAAAATTTACTTGTATTATTTAAAACAGTTATAAATTTCATTTAAACAATAACGAAAACTTATGTTTTTCAAAAGATGCAATTTGATTTACTTTTACTAAAATAGAAGAATGGATAGAATCGGAAAAAGTAGGAGAGCATATAAAAAAGATTTTTTGTTTAAAAGGATATTAAAAAGCTATTTCACTTTATAATATTACCTTCAGCAGAGATGTCAATAATATCATCAATGATGAGAAATCACTGACATCAAAGGCACAAAGAAAATTTAAATTTAAAGGACAAACGATAATAATGAAAATACCAATACAAGAAGGATACATTACACACTCCCAACTTTAATCCTAAACGATCATCCTATCACGTTCAACTCCTGTGTGAAAAACCTAGGCATCACCATCGACCAAAGCCTTTTTTGGAAATCCCACATCGCCCAGATATCCCGACGGACAATTAGTTCCCTGAAGTTAATCCATCGTTCTCGACATCTCCTTCCACAATCTTCCCGTAAGCTCCTCGTATCTTCTCTCATCTTCCCCCACTTTGACTATTGTAGCGTGGTATATGGAGGCCTTTCTAAAATGCTCGAAGACAGACTAAAGAGAATAATGAATTGCTCTCTAAGGTTTGTGCTTGGTATTCCTAGGCGATCGCGCGTGTCTCACCTTTATGATGAGTTAAAGTGGCTCTTCCCTCCCTCCCGAAGACAATATTTCCTCTGTTCATTCTTATACTAATCCATTTACTCTCAACAAGCTTTCATATATCGACAGTATCCTCCAATTCAAATCCTCAGTTCAACACCATGAAACAAGATCCCGCCTTTCCGATCTCTATATACGTTCCCAAAGAACTAAAGCATCGAACGTTCCTTTTTCGCCCGCTCCTCCAAAGTGTGGAACTCAATCCCTCCTAATGTCCGTCATAGTCCCTCACTATCGTCATTCAAATCCTTGCTTTTCGAACATCTCATAGCTTCCCAAAAAGATGCTCTCTAAGAAGATTAGTCATTTTCTTAGAATGTAATGTATTGAATAATTCATTGTTTTAATTGTGTTTTTTAAGAAGATGTACATCATGTAAAGAAATTGTTGCATGCTAGCTCATGCATTTAACAAAAGCTATGGATTTATCTATTCTCTTTAATTGCTTAATATCTTGTCAAGATTTGTACTGTTTATTTACTTATTATTATTTTTTGTTTAAATATTTCTTTTTAAATTGCTTTCTGTCACTTTATCACGCTTTTTTATTTGTAACATTTAGCCTTCTGGCCAGATAAATATTATGTTTCTTTTTCCGTTCATATTTGTTATTCTAAAGGGACTTAGACCCAGAATAAAGTTACTTTTATATTCTATTCTATTCCACATTGTAAAGATTTAATATTTTGCTCAATGTAATGTTGATAAAGTAGATTTTACAGCGAAAAATGTAGGATTTATGTCAGTTAAGGAAAATAAAAACAAAACTAACATTTCATATATAATATTTTCTTAATTTTAGTAGCTTTTAAAATCTAGCTCCCATTTGCGATGTTTCTTCACGAAATACTTTTTCTTTGAATTTCGAAAGAATTAAGTTGACATTTTATTAAATAATTTTTAAATTTACAAAGACCATTATTTGATCATCTATTAAAATCAGGTTTTGTTTTATGCTGCTTGAGTAGAAAAATAAATAATCTTGAATAATTAGCAGTTGTCGTATAATTATCCTGGAGGAGAGAATGGTTCGATTGGAAGTCAAAAATAAATTTTTTAATAGTAATTGTTTATTCATTTTACGTTACTTCATGTTTCTAAGGCTGAGCTACAGAGTCCTAAAGTTTGCCTATCCAGGTATAATTACGATAGGGATCTTTAACGAGTATCTGACAAGATAATGGTTCGGGACCGTCATTTAAGGTCCCCTCCGAAGGACGACATAACTAAGGATTTTTTACTCCCTTAAAAAATCTTAAGACTACTTTCTAGGCTGCGAATCCTCTTCAATAATGAGCATATATTTATTAGATACCTTATTTAACTATTTGTACACTGTTAAAAAAATATGAAATATTTATGTTGTTATAAGATAGCAAAGATGTAGAACATCGTCTTAGAGTTCAAAAACTTTAAATATCTCAGCATAATAGTTGAAATAGTTGAATTCCTGTGTCATAGAAATATAGAGAATAGAAAAATTACAAAACTAACCTCAAGTTTATGCAGTTATAACATTCTAATATGTAAATGAGGAATTTTCAATCACAGGTTAATATTTTCATTTCAGCTAACCTTTCAAAGAAAGAATAATTCCGAAGTATTTCTATATTTGGCCTTGTGATTATTCCAACAACGTTTATACATAATTTTTATAATTTGAAAGTGAATTTATTAAATTGTTCGCGTTTTTTTTTCTTATCATCCGACTTTATTCACATAATAACGTTTCCAGAAAATAATAAAATGTATTCTTGTCAACGTGCTATTCTGGGCATTGAGTTGTATTGATAAAGTTTTAATAACCCTTTAATGAATAATCAGGTGACTATATTATTAATGAAGCTTTCATGGACCATGAAGATGGTGTTCAAATTTGTTAGATATTATTATTATTATTTAGATTATTAGTTAGATATTTTTCATGGTTAAGACCTACTCCAATGTATTTCTATGTTTGATTTCGCGATTATTCCAACAGTTTTCATATTTATGTTTAAAACAAAATTGTTTGTTTATTTACTTTAAGTCACTTCAAGCTAGTATGGCTAATAGGGCGATGCTGTAGTAGGAGTCCTAAATTTTGCCTATCCAGGAATAATTAGGAAAAAGTACCGTCATTTAACGATCCCTCTGAAGGATGGCATAACCAAGCTTTGTCTACATCCTTTAAAAAATGCTAAGACAACCTGACGGAATGCAAGCCAGCGATCTTGGGCATAGTAGGTTTTTATGCTAACCATTACACCACAGGTGACACCAATAACCAAGTTATAAATGTGCCGTCCTATGATGATGGCTTGGCAGGATACGCTACTCAGAGTTAATTCAAAGATAGGATTTTTGAAAATTCAATTAAACAGCTTAATTAAATGCTCTTTGAGTACTACCAGTGGGCAGTTTCTCTACTTGTCATTTCCATGTCATTATATATCACTTAGCCTATTTACTTGTTGTGTTATTGTAATACAGTTGTAGATATCAATAAATAAATTTAAAAAAAAATTAAATGCTCAAAGGAAGATATTAGCCTCAATGATCCTACGCAACAAAGCAATCCAGGTACCATTTAATCTGTTAACCGGGCGAAGTATAAATACGTCAAAGGTAATTTTGTATTTTCCTTTGTGCTATATTTATAAATTAACCAAAATTTATATATATATATATATATATATATATATATATATATATATATATATATATATATTTCATAGTCTTTTCATTTATTTTAAGGATAAATAAAAATATATACGTTTTCGTTTATTTATATATATATAGCAAGCACAAAGGAAAATACAAAATTACGTTTGACGTATTTATACGTCCCGCCCGGTTAACAGGTTGATAGCAATACTCGGCAGCCTGTTGATCCAAACCCTCCTATCACCTCCACCGAAGACATGGAGGTGGGGAAGCTTAAGAAGTAGAAGGGGACAGACTTCACCGCAGTAAGGAGTATGCTGCCTCGCGATGGGTCCCAAGCGGCCGATCAGGATAGTCGTACTTGGCGCGCCTAAAGTCGGCAAGACCGGTATGGATTATTATAATATATATATAATATTTAATTATTTATTTATTATTCGGAAATGTACACGGATTAAAATAATTTCGAGAATGTTAAAACGGAAACGAATGAAGTTAAAACTTGTGACAACTCAACTCGAAGCGGACAACTATGGAACTGATATATATTTTATTTTTTTATTTTTTATGAACAGTAACATAAACTTATTGCGAACCAAAATTAGACACTGAAGTTATCCAATAAACGATTTTTTTTCAATTTACAATTTGATGAATATACTGCTATAAATATATATTTAAATAAATTGAGCAAAATACTTACAAATATGTCTTAACTTCTCTTTCATAATTTTTATATCAAACAAACATACTGAATTATTTATTATTCAATTAAATATACAGTAGAATGACATAAAAAATAATACACAGTTGTAACGAATGATTAAAAAAATATTGGATATTATGAACTAAAAACACAATCTTTATCCTAGAAACAGGACAGTTTCTACAATGTACTGATCCTTAGATCCTTCCTGGGTTGTTGTGGTATAGGCTTTTTGGGTTCAATTATGATTTATTCACATCAGAAACTAACATAATATACAAAACAATATACTAAAAGAAAACCAGACTGTGTAGGATTTCTATAAAAGAAGTTGATTGAATAAAATGAAATAGTTTGGGGTGTGTAAGGTGTGTAAGTACGAATTTTTTCCGACTGAGTGATCTAATTGTTTATATCACTATATAAAATGTATTTAATATTGTTTGATTATTTAATTACTATATGGATGTAACGTTATTGGCTAATCCCGATTAGTAAAAAATTTATTTTATATTTAAAAAAAAACCGCAGGTTGTCGCTTCGAGTTATGCCACAAAAAGATTTTATTTTTCATTTGATTCCTTTTTAATACCCTCGAAAATAAAAATAATGTTATATATGACTGCATCCTGTAAGTATTACTGACTGTATACAGAATAAAGAACTGATTTACGCATACTGTTTAGGTTGTATCATCTTACTTCGAAATGTTTTTTGAAACCTTTTCTTGATGATAAGATTACCAAAATATACACATTTCCCATAATTGCACTCTTTCCTTTTTCATATTAAAACTTACAATTATTTTTACTTTATTTATGAAATAAATTAAAAAGTGTAATCTGTCGAATGATTCTTATATTAAATTTAAAAAATCTCCTTATACAATTAAATTAAAAAAACAATTGTTTTAGTACTACCACGGAGTAGTTTAATTGCTTTCTTTTTCTTACTCGCATTACATATCATTCATAATATTTACGTTTTGTATTATTTAATACAATGATGACTTTAATGAATAAATTAAAAAAAGAAAGATGCAGAAATCTCAGTTTTATTTATGTTTAAAGAAAACGTGAAAAGAAATCCCGATTTTTTGTTCAAATACGCATCTCAATGATTTAATGAATGATGAAAATCATTGATATAATTATTATAAAATATAAATTATCATTATTATTCTTTTCTGTTGATAATTAAACCTCTCAATTCAAGCTGTGTAATTTAATTTTTTTTAATTAAGGCTCATTTAATTGGAATGACACATTTTTATTAAAATATAATTGAAAAAAACTCTATTAAGCGAACAGGTAATTGGGTTTTTAAAATATGTAAAGAGTGTTATAATATTTAATTATAATGTTTCCGGTTATAATATTTAAAATATATTGTTTAATTTAATTTAATAGAATTTGTTTAGTTGTAATTTAATATATTAGGAATTTAGCGTCTTTTACAGTTCACTAATAGCTTTGATGTTAAACATTAAGCCTTCTTTTAATTGAAATTTAACAGGACACATTTAATCAGAGACAAGGCTGGTTTAGTCTGCGAAGATTGCCTTGCTTCAAAGCATTGCTGGTCTCAAAGCGTACTCCTTCAAACATAGGCTTCCTCGAGGTTAGCCCGCATCGAGTTGTCAAAGATAACTTGACAAAAAGGATTTTAATTATTATTTGAAGGAAATATTAACAATTCATAGACGGTAATGCACTAGCAATAGTGAAAAAGTAAATAAAAAAACTGTTCCAATACAACCCATGAAAGGTTTTCATTCAGTACATGGTAGGTACTGTATTGTACCTTGGACCAACGTATTGCAGGGAGGTGATTTGTACGAGATCAGGATCAACCGCCAGGTTTTACCCCTAATATGGTACCCTTTTTACAGAGGCTTGGTAGGCTCCAATGGATGTAGTGTCCTTCCGGGGCTATCAACGGATTACATAATTTATCTGCCACAACTGAATTTGAACCCGAATAATTCGTCATAGCAACTTTTCTTTCTATACTCTATTTTAATCCAGGTGTATTTCTATAAACACAGACATCATCTTGAATCTGAAGTTTACAATATTATTGTGACTGAAAGCTTTTACAATATTTTGTTTTTCAAAATTAATTTAATGTTTCTGCAGTAAAAAAAAACACATAATAATTTCTTACATATATATTAATGTAGTTTATAATAAAAATTATTGCTGTAAATAGCAAACAATTAACGATATCCATATTATATTATCCCCCCGGTTTAGTTTTTTTAAAATTATCTCACCTTTAACGGAACTAGAACGCCTGAGGTTCACTGTTTATGAACAATATATCAATACATTATACAGATTTTTTATATTCTTTAGAATGTCTCCTTCCCTCAATTATAAACTTCTTTAGGAACGGTTCATGTTTCCTTAATAACTCAATTAAACATAAAATAAACATTTACAAAGGACTGTAATTAACGTCAACTAGGTTTTAACTTTCAACCATAGAAGAGATAACATATATGTCTACAATAGACTGGTGTTAAAAAAAAGTCTTACGAATTATCTCGTAGTTGGCTTCTGAACAGAAATCTGTAAGCCAGCATTGATTTTTTGTTATTTTCCCAGAAGCCATCTATCGATATTATCATTGATATATTTCGAATGGCAAGTAAACACAGGACGAGATAACTCGTAGTTGGCGTACTAGAAAAAGAACGCAATTTACGAGTTATCTCGTAACAGTCAACGTGTTAATGAGTACCTGGCACAGCAGAGGTTCGAGACCGCCATTTTATGTTTCCTCCGAAGCCGACCTTATAGCTATACTAATAGCTAAGAATTGTTTACTCCTTTTAAATAGTCAAAGGTTGCCGGTCGGGAAAATCAATTATTATTTGTCTCTCTATCTATTATTTTTCCCCCACGAAAAGGCCCTAAAGACCACGCGAATATCATAACTAATGCTTCTTTATCTGTTTCCTCTTTTCCCATATGTCCGTCATGAGCTTTGCGTGCCTAAGTTTTCTCTCCTCAGACCACGCAAGACCCTTTTTGGAGCGCTTTTTTCCCACAAGAACCTTTATTCCCTTGAGCGTCCTAGTGTATTCATCTCTATCAAAACAATCTTGGTCTGTAAGCCCCACTTGGTCCATCCTTAAGTTGTTTGAAATATCCTGTTGAATTTTTGTGACAGTGGATTCGGTGAAAAATTTTATGGTCCAGTCTTTCAGGATTCATCCTAATGTGTCCATATAACCTTAACCTTCCCACCCTAACGTCAGTTTCTAAGTCTGTTATTTCTTTATAGATTTCTTGATTCGACATCAACCTGTGCTCTACCTATTTTATGATTTTTTTAGTAATAAAGGTGTAATATATTATTTTATATATTAGACGAATAACAAAAATGTGTTGTGAAAAAATTGAATTAAAATGATGAAGATATTACAACATATTTTAATTTGTTTATCAAAATTATTATTGTTGTTATGAAAATTATTTATATCTGTGATAAACTTGAATGTGAGCCTTCACAAGTGTATCATTATTTCATCAAACAATAAAAAAAAGATCAATAATTCGCGAAGGAATAGTAATATTTGAATAGTTGCCTGGAAGGTATGTTACATTTTCAGTTTTCGTTTTTTTTTGTGGAAAAAGGTCCATGTGATGGCCCCTACCGCTAACGATAGTATTTTCCATAACTTTGAACTATCAAAATTTATTTTTTCGTTACTTGTAGAAAACGGTTAAAGAAAATTGATGAAATTGTTATTGGAACTGATAAGTAATTGGAAGTAATTGATTACTTAAAATATTAACTATTTTTTGGACATGGAGTCTTTTACTTCCACGGCATAGGTATATAATGTTTGTAAATTGATATGACTAAACCATAATTACTAAAGATTTTAATTCTTAGGGCTTAAATGGTAAATACAAAAATATTTTATTCAAGAAAAAATCGTCGGATTGCACCAGTTTAAGATTCTCTGTCATATAGTTTGGTCCCGCGGACGTAAAGGACTCCATGTCACATTTTTATAATTTTTTATTTATTTATTCAATAGATTTATTTGTTTGATAAATTTATTTGTTCAGTAGAACCAATTTCCCTTAACTTTTAAATATTAATTTTGTTTCTTCGTCACCTTTGGAAAATTGCTCACATTGTTATTTGCTAAGTATTGATCATAGTATTTATTTATGGTTTAAGTAAAATATTACATACTTTCTGGGGATCGGAACCTTTACCTCCGGGGCACACATGTAAAGTTTTTGTGAATTGATTTACCTAAACAATAAGTATTTAAAATTTGAATTCCTAGACTTGGGTGGTTTCCACACAAAATAAGTTATTCAAGAGACAATCCCCGGACTACAACAGATTGATAATATATGTTATGTACTTTGTGTTTTTACCGAAATAGCAATCGCAATTCAGACGCAACGAGGACATACTTTACGAAACCCCCTCAGATTCTGATTTTGATAGAACCGATGATTACGTACGGTGAACCTTTTGGTCCATTGGATGGTTTCGCCATTCCATCGAGAAAATCGACCTTGTTCCGTTAAAGAGCCTGAATGGCCAGGAAAATCTACCCGTGACGTAATTTTGATGTGTCGGCCTCAGCCAATACGTTACAAATCCGTGTCTGGGTCGGGTCTTCTTGTAACGTTGGTTTTCACTTTTATTGTAGGAGCGTTTTGTATTCGTAAATCAAGTGTCCAGGTATAACTTTACCTTCAACACAACGCTATAATTACCGAAACATACTCATGTCTTTTGAAGGTGAGAGGATTTAACGAAATCTTGGATTAGATGTGAAATGAACGGGTAGCTCAGTGGCTTGAGTAGCTATGCCTATGGCTCCGTGTACAAATCCAGTTGTAGCAGATGAATTATTTAATCTCTTAACAGTTTTGCTTGGACCCAGTGGGATATGGGGAATCTCGCAGGGGTCACCCAGCCTCTATATAACGGATATCCTTTATCTTATTAGTTTAGGGAAAACCTATGTATTAAGCGTTATTTCAGACAAGTCACTTGTCTGCACAACCTTATCCAAGAAACAGTGCAGTATCTTTTACGTAATGAACCTCGAATACCAAGGTCCAAGAATTCCTTTATCTTTTATATACCTTTCAATGCGCTTCTATAATAACCAAAATATATTTTTGTGTTTTGAAGGTACAAGAATGCATTGAACGAAGATTGTAATATTGTAGTTTGTCATGAAATCTTTTATAATCAGCATATCCTGAAGCTTTGGTTATTATTTAATTAGTTTATAATTAAAGCCTATGTATTGCAAAATTAAAATTAAATAATTGGTGAATTAATTACAAACGAAGTGGAAAAAGTTTTTATGGAATAATATCTCAAGTGAGGATTTCTGCAAGATGAGATATTATTACCAGTATTGCTTGCGATTTATAATTGCGAGTTTGTTTAAAAAATGTCCTAAAATGCCACAGTATCAGCTTTTGCAGACGATACTTCTCTCACAATGTCAAGCCAATAAGAATCGTTGAGTGCTTGTCAAAATATTGGGGAAGATTTGAAGCACTTAAATATCGAAGCGAATTCAGGTAATTCGTAGGGTACTGTATTTTATTAAAAAAAGGGGAATTAGAAACTCTATTGATGTTTCAAATAACTACGAAAATAAATTATCTAAAAATATATTTGTACTCGTTTTCTTTTCGCGCGTTGTATTGTCAACAACGGACCGTTTACTTAATGATCCCATAATAATGAGATATCCAAAAAGAATTAAATGTGATATGGATTATAGATTTACTAACCTTAATTAATATAGAGAAATATATTTTTTTTAAATGAATCAAAAATAAAGAAATTCTTGTAGTTAGACAGAGCCTATACAAATGAAAAATTCTTATCTCACTATTTACATTGAGGATTCAACGCTAACGCAACGACGAAATGTATATGAATATCAGAAGCATTAATGTCAATCACAAATAATCACATGATGGAATACATTTTATTTCCATTATATATTTTTTTTCCAACCTATTTTACATAACAAAACAGAATAACCTATAATGCTTGCTACAAACTTAAAATAGAACGAGTGTAAATGGTTCCAAAGTAATAATGCACTGAAAAGATTTAGAGCTAATACGTCTATCGTTCCATAACTACGACAATTGACACAGCGACAGATACAGCAACCCATTGTTACTTGCTACACATAACGTGGAACAAGTACGTGTTTGCGAGAGAAACCACTTTTTCTAGTTTTTCTTGTATTGTATAATGCTTTACGTGAACGGCGTATTAAATTTGGAATGTAAGCAATGAAGTTAAGAGGAACATGATACTCATTGAACAAACATGATCCAAAAATAGATGAATATCTAAGATACATGTAATGATCCACCTTATGCATATACGATGTTACTAGCCACTAGCAAACTCCAAATAGCTTTAAAAACCTCTCGTATTTGTAATATCGGGGTTTGAAACCAGCTCAGATAGGAACAAAGACCTCTGGTGTTAGCGATAATGAGATCTGGCCGGCAAAACAAGGCCTGCTGAATCAGATCTGTGAATGGATCGTGTCTAACCTGAAGTGATTGAGCATTTTTCACGGTGCCCGAGGCGAGCCTATAACGGCCTACGGCAGCCATACACATCTTTCACTTTCAATCCTCTGTTTACTCCATCGATATAACTGTCCTTAATTATATATTAAATACAATACTATTAATAAAACATAATATTATATTAATTCATTATTGTATAGGACTTAACTATTAATGAGAAAACTTAAAAACTAACGTTAGAAAAAACTAAAAACCAATAACAATTTTAAAAGTGACTATTTTTGGAATAAGAACCTGTTCAAAGACCATTTCCTTACCATATCTATTTATTTACAAAACAGTTGTCATAATATATGTATAAATGTACGAACTGTATGGAATGAAAAGTATTTTTTAAATATAAATTACCCAATGGAGGACGAATCTGTTTAATGGTGTGTATAAAAAAAATTGACCGTTTTTTAACCAAACGATATAAAATAGAGTACTAGCCAGCCGTTAAATCTAACGGCATGGCTCTCTCCAAAATCGCCCTGAAGATGACCTACACTGTAGGTCGAAACGTCGGCACATAATATAAGTTTATTACTTATTCAGTGTTCTTATTGACTGCACCCCCAACTATCACCTTTATATACACGATATAAAATACAGTTTCTTTCGACACACCACACTCCCTGGCAAGTTCGCGAGTACTTGTGGACGGATTTGACCGAACAGCTTCCTTCAGAGCATCATCAATATCCATTAAAGGTCGCCCGGAGCCCTTCTTCCTTTCCAACGTCGTATTCTTATATAGTCCACTGCCGTCGTATACTCCACTGCTACATTTTTCAAACCAACGCCGCGCAGTGAGCTGCTTCAGCGGCTGTGAAAGTTTTTTTCCAATAATGTCTTAAAATTACGAGAATTTCGTAGGGTACTGTCATGTTTCTTCTTTGAAATAAATAACTAAACTGAGGCTTTTTTTGAAGTAGCCCGGTGTTAGTAAACAAGCTTAGAGAATGCTCTAAAGGGGTTATTAAGTGTTGGTAAATAACAAATAGCATTAAAATATTTACAGACTTTTGAACTCCGGAATTTGATAAAACGGTCTTTTTTTTATACACCCTATTAATTGTCAAAACGTTTTTCTTAACAACAACAATGGAAACTGGTTTTTCTTCTCGATCATGAATACATAAGATTACAGTCCAGCGTAATAAATACGAAGTAAAAAGGAGATATTTTAGTTGCACCCAACAAAGTAGGATCCCTTATGGTGTAGTGGTTAGCATAGGAATCTACTAAGCCCAAAATCGCGGGTGGCATTATGCGTAGTTATGCCTTTCTTTGGAGGTAACGTAAAATGACGCTCTAGAGCCAGTGTGATGTAAGGTACTCGTTAAAAATTCCTGTACTAATTATAAATAGATAGGCTAAATTTAGAATTCCCAATTGGCTTTGTCCAATAAACTATAAAAGCGTAAAGTGATGTTAAATAATTAAACAAATAAACGGATTTAATGACGAATCTCTTACATACCTACCTATATTTAAAGGCCTTGTGAAAATGTTAGAAATGATACACTATTTTACCTTTATACCTAACAAAGTTTCATCCTAAGTTAGAAAACATAGTTAGGATTCTAGTTAAGCTTGTTTATCAATTATAATGGCTTATAGAATTCCATAAATATATTAAATGCAGTAATGACCGAATGAAACCGTTGTTTTTCAATAGCCGATAAATAAATTGACAAAATAAAAACTAGCGATCCAACTAACCCAGAAATTCGATCACCTGGATACATTAACGATACCTACAGGAGCTGCGCATCTTGCAAAAACAAAAACATTATCCCATGGTCCGGGTTAATGGACTATGACAACGAGCTCTTTTATCCGAAAGAAATTTCTCGAGCAAGAACAATGAGTGGAGAGGTTAATCAGGCAGGTGTTGAAGAAGAGGCATTGTGACCCTTGGAAGGCAGAAGGGTGATCTTTCACGATCCATTTCTGTAATAACAACGATTTTTCTATTTGTATTAGGCATTGTTCGGTACATGGCTAAGGTATCTTAAGCTGGAGAGGGGACTGAAAACGTAATGTAGGCTTTCCAAAATTTAATTTTTAATTACAATCAGGATTCATTAAATGATCGACCAAAGACAACAGTTTTAAATTTTGAAGAAGAAAAAACACTTTATTGAAGCATAACAATCTGCCACTTGTGGGCAATAAGTAATGGTGCTATGTAGCTTCATTCCATAACAAAACAATGATGCAAACAAAATCAATGTATAAATAAATATATACAAGCGGAAAAATATATACAAAAATAAAGTAAAAAAAATAGAATAAAAAATATAATAATAATAAATAAAAAATAAAAGAAATATACTGTATCCATTCATACTCAATTTACAATTTGCCTGGGGTCCCCGAACTGAGGTTCTTCCCCAGCATGAGAATGAGGGCAAAGCAGGAGTCCGGGAGGTCCCAGCCTCCTTTCCCAGCCGCGTCACTGGCATTAAACGCAAAAGTTTTAAATTAGCGATAATAATAACATTGCAAGAAGTGATTCGAAGTTAAATAACAAATTATACACTGACAGGCAAAAATTCCACCCACTTGATTTTTTCATGTTCATCTAAAAATATGTCTGCTTTGGATTGGTCTATTTATTTAAATGAATAAATATGTACAAAAATATAGAGGATAATAACCCTTAATCCTTTGTAATTCAATGGAAGGACTTTAGATTCCAATGTTCACTTTCTATGGAATTAAAATGATTATTCAGTGTTGTTTCTTGCAGCAATTTTTTTAGTTTCCGGCTTTTAATTTTTTAAATTTTAAGTTTAAAAATGCCTCTTCATGCTGAGGTTGTTGCGCGTGGTGTGGCACTTATTGATGATGGACGTTCCATTAGATATGCAGCTAATGCCATCGGAGTTCCCTATGAAACTTTACGAGACGCCATGTGGTTCTGGATGGCCAAGGGTAACAGAACTACAGGATGACAGATTTTGACTTTAAGAATTATTCGAAACCGGCACATTACCTTTGTTCAAGCGATTCATCAGCTCGAAGAAGTCCGAGGTGAGAAAATTTCTGAACGTACTGCTCGGAGAAGATTAAATGAGTATGGATATATTAAATTATAAACAAATTATTTACAGAAAGGTATTGTATTGCAATGAGTATATTCATCAAGGATCTATAAATCAACAATAAATAAGGATCTTTGAGAACCTATTACGATTTGTAAATACTATCTATATTCTATGATAAAAAGGCTCTGAAGTACTTTGGTCATTTTGATGTTCTATCAAACAAATTACATATAAATAACAAATAAATATTTTAAATTGATATGCTGAGATGGAAAAGTTATTAATTCATGGAAAGGAAATTTTACAATAGAAGCAAAAAACTGTTTATTCTGCTATAAATTAATGTTTCAATAGAAAAATAGTAACTTCCACTGTCCATAGAAACTGTGGAATAGAAACTAAATCGTATCCAGTTTTGACTTAATCCTCTATCTATCTTATTGCTAAGATTAATTACAACATATACTATGAAAAAATAAATAAAAGTAATTTTTTTACTTACTACCTTCTCTAGGTCAACGCTTTACTTATTGAAAAGATATCATTCATCGGAGAACCATACTATGCACAATCGGAGCTGAAGTGATATTTTTGGCATCGTTATCAAGATTTGTAAATAAAGTCTTTATTCTGGGATGAATTGGTACTATTATGGTGCTCATTTCAAAATTCCGTTAAAAAATTAAATATAAAGAAAAATCCTAATGAACAAACCCTTAAGTGTCTTAAATAATGGAAAACAAAACCAATAAACGTTTAGCCAATTTTAGGCACACATAAGGATACATACCAAAAGGAAAGTCACATCAAAGAAAGCAAAGTGCAGCACATCTCAAACCAACAGTCCAAACAGACTCATTACACAGAGACAGCAATCTTGCTCCAAGACGTTCAACAATTAAGGCAAAGGAAGGTAATACACGAACAGCTGTGGAGATTATCAAAACAGCTGATCGACAGAAAACAAATTATTCAATTTCAATTTATTTAAT
Organism: Arma custos; assembly: GCA_037127475.1. Lineage (NCBI taxonomy): Eukaryota > Metazoa > Arthropoda > Insecta > Hemiptera > Pentatomidae > Arma > Arma custos. The sequence goes on along the minus strand of CM073763.1, from coordinate 58,842,363 downwards.
TTATTAAAATTTTTACTACCTATATTTACAGAGAGAATGATGCCTCTAGGAGAAAGTTATTTGAGGCTATGAATATAACTCAGTATTTGGATATTGTTGTTAATTATAAAACAGATAGCTGATTTTATAATCTCCCTTTCCTTTGCATTAGTTGTTTGTGGAATGTCATGGTCAAGGCTGCTGTCTGTATGTAGTCTGGACTGTTGATTTGAGATTTGTTGCACGTCATCTTCGTGGATGTGGTATGTCTTTTGGAGTGGGTCCTGTTAATGCCAGAATTGCCTTTTTTTTAGTATTTTTACACCTAAGGATCTACTTTTTTTGATGTTTCTAATTCCACCCTACTTATAATTTAGGCCTCTTTTTGAAATTTTGCTGATTTTGCTAGATATAAAAAATAAATATTTTAAATAATTATTAGTTGACCATATAAATATAATGGTCTGGGTGGAGGCCAGAAATAAATTCTTAAGTAGAGAGCTATTCAGGAGTTGAGTTCACTCTAATACAAGCGACTATGATGCCCTGATGAAGACCTGAAGTGTGGATAGAAATGTTGATATCTAATATATAAGATAGAGTTGCCAACTATTTTTGACTTTCAACGGGACCTTTTCCTCCAGAATAAATAAAAGGCTTAGCGAACCCGAAGGCTCACTGCCAAACCACCAATCTCTGCTTATAAACCTCTGCCCATGGGCCACTACTAAAACCCAAATCCTTAAGATCACTCGTAACGCAATCTTCCCACCTACGTTTCGGTCTACCCTTCAGACACTTCCCAGAATAAATAGCTAAATAAATAAAGAATAAATAGGCACCTATGTATATCACCATTTATTAGTACTATGTAGAGTTGTTATTGTAGAATAATAGAGATTCTCTAGTACCATACCTTAAAAGCGGCATATGCTAACAGTCAAAATTCCTTCTCCCTTCCACGACTTAGACAGACGTCGTGTGCTTTCTCCCCAGAAGAAGTACAGCGTAATCAATTCCTTAAAATTATCAGAAGTGTTATGGCATTACCATGCAACGTTTCCAATTAACCAGAATCACTAACTGTTAGATAAACAAGACAATAGACTTAGCTCTATTGTTTTCCGCCAATGACCAACAGATGGCACTGCATCCTGCATCTCTTTGACCTTTTAATCAATGAACATCGTCATTAAAAGCCTTTATTGACTCATTATAGTTAGCTAATGTTGTGAACATTAGTATGTATCTGATGATCGAAACTTTCTACTGAACAACGTAACCAAAAACCCATAACCTTAAAAAAATTTAAATCCCTTATTATTTGTTTATCTATTTAACGTCACTCTATGCTGCTATGGCTATTCAGAAGATGCTACAGTAGGGTTCTAACAGGAACCGTCGTTTTACGTCTCCTAAGAAGAATAGCACAGCGAAGGATTTATTACCAGATTTATGAATCCGCGACCTTAGGGATAGGAGTTCGTTATGGTAATCACTATACCTCAAGAGACGAATAAATAATTCAATCAATAATTGACAAATCAAATAAATTATTATTTAACTCTCTAATATACAAAAAAGATTTTGGTAATCACCTTGCAAAATTTTATTTTACATATTAGGTGAAATTAGAAAAATGGGTCAAGGAAATTGAGTTTAATTGATGAACATATTTTGATAATGATTCAATATGATTGAGAAAAAGAGGCACTAAATTTGAGCATAAATTAAAATATTGCGATAAAGACTTGTTTTGTTTTTTTCATTATGCTTTTTGGAGTTTGGTGAGTGTATTTTGCATATTCTATTTAGTTTTTCATCAGCTGTTTCTATCTAAACTTTTCCAGCTGTTGTCTAGTAACCTTTCTTATGATTCAGAAGTTGCATTTGGGCCTTGGAATGGTGAGATGTTTCCTCTGGTTAGTGTCTCGCTGCATATTGAGGTTCGTTTTTTCCAGTACGAGTAATGTCTTCATGCTTACAATATATTGAAAAAAAAATTATATATATAGTTATTATGAAAATATTAACACTTTGCATAAGTTGCAAAACTTCTTGATAATTTTTCATTTCTTAATTTTGATTTCCTCAGCACTTAAAAAATGCTTTGCACTTACAATATGAGATTTTATAGAGGTGGATCGAATTAGGTCAAAGGAAACCAAAAACTTCATTTATTTCTCCTTTTTTTCCTACAGCCAGACTTAAAAGCTTCGGTGCTTGAGAAGTAAAGTTTATTGGACTTGTCAGGTTCTCGAGTAACTTTGAGCAAAAGAGGCGGTCTTCGTATGTGTACTTCACGGTGGGTTCGGAAAATATCTCTCTTCCTGTAAATCCCAATGTCAGTATGATAAAAAATATACTTTTGATATATTCATGACATAAACCAGAAATGATTTTTATTGGTTTTATCATATCACATAACAGTAATAATATTACACGCAAACATCTTTCGGTTATGCTTTTACCAGATTACTAAGTCATAGTAAATAATATTCAGAAATCCACTTGGCAAGATTGGTTACTTGATAAGATTTTTATTTTATTTTTTAAAGATAACAAATTTTTCATGTTTTCAAAAATAATATAATACTGATTATACTCATAATAACAAAATAAAACTATGTACAAAATGTACACATATAACAAATACGTATGTACAATATCAAAATATATATATATGGTAGAATTTTCTTTTACAGCAATCACTGTGAGGTATCTTACGCACAGGTTCATTGGCGAATACAGCTCTAGTGCAGGTGAGGTAAATTTTATTTTATTTATTCTATTTAGTAAATACATTTAGTTATTATTTTATTACCAACGAATATTTCATAATAATTATATTGGTTGCCCAACAGAGTGATTGAAATATTTGCGTAAAATTTATGGAGAGCTAAAACATTATGACCATATTTATATCGAGTAATAATTTTAATTAAGTTGAAATTGAAGCTAGAGATAGACTTATCTGATTTAATATTCTTTATATAATACTATAGCGACTAAAGCTTTTATAAGTTGTAAAATAAAACGTTTGTATGATACGAAATCAAGAAAGGTAAACTGTAAAAGTGAAAGAAAAAGATAGATATAGGTAAGCTAATACTTGATCATACTTAATTTTATTAAGTTGTTGTTTATTAAATCAAAGCTGAAGGTAGACTGATGTATCTCAAAAACCTTTTGTTTACATAATACTTTATCGTGGGTGATAGATAGATAGGTAGAGATAGAGAGTGAGTGAGAGAGAGTGTGTGTGTGAGAGAGAGAGAGAGAGAGAGAGAGAGAGAGAGAGAGAGAGAGAGAGAATTATGTAGTAAAAAAAAAAAGAATTAGAAAGGTAAACTGTAAAAGTGAAAGAGAAAGATGGAAAGAAAGAAGAATTCAATAGTAAGATAAATACAAAAATATCTATATTTTGAAGATTTGTCTGGCTTGGATACGAACCCTGGTAGCTCAGTGGCTTAGAGCACTGCACTAGAGATGCAGACGACCCGGGTTCGAATCCCGGTCAAGACAAATCTTTCTCTTCAAAATAAAAATATTTAAAAATAATCACCATCAAAAGAACAACTTTACTTTTTCAGGTTTTTTCCCTCAATGGGTTCCCTCCACTTTTCTCTATTACACCAGTCCTCATGTCCCCTGCCAGCCATCTCCTCCTCCACGCAGTCCTTCCACCGGGTTCGGGGTCTTCCTCGTCTCCCTGGTTGTTCCCACAGCAAAACTCTCTTCGGCCACCTACGTTCTGGCATCCGCTAGCAGGTCCGTACCATCGCAGCCTGTTCCTTCCATTCCTCTCCGGAACTCCTTCGGTCAAGCCCAGCCTGTTTCTAGCATCTTCATTTCTGACTCTATCCAGGCGGTTGAACCTCAGATATCATGTCCAGGTCTCTGAGGCGTAACTGAGTGAGAGCTGAACAATACTTCTGGAAATACGCCTTTTGTTGTCCGTTGAGATGACTGTGTTCCAAAGAACTGGGTGCAACATTATCGTCACCCTTCTTGCCAGGCCAATTCTTCTCCTAACTTCGGGTTACGACTTGCCGTACCCAATAAATAAAAGAACAATACATAAAAATAAATTAAAAATATTTATTTTTATTTTTTAAAGAGAAAAGATAGGCCCTCGACCGGGATTTGAACCCGGAACCTTTGTCTCACCGTGACATCGCTCTGCCAATTGAGCTATCAAGGCCCCTCCCGGTCGAGGGCCTATCTTTTCTCTTTAAAAAAAAAAAAAAAAAAATATTTATAACTCATAAAAAATGACCAATAATTATAAAAATATTTATTATTGATCAAAAATCGGTGTCTATAGCAATCCGACTTCATTTGTAATAATCTTCAAAACATTTCCCAATCCACAAGTCATAAACATGATAGACAAACAAGTCCATTAACCAATCATTAACAGTGATGTTGCTATAATAATTGATTGAGGAAAGGGACAGAATAGAAAATTTCTTAACAATTAAGATCGGATTTCCCTTTTAAGGAATTTTAAACTCTTAAGGATAGCAAATGATAATATGATATTTGGGGAAGGTGGCAACTTCCTCTATCTTGTGTTCCACCGTGATGGATTCCTTGTCAATAAAATTGATGGTTCTAGAAAATCCTGGCAGTTTCCCCAAGTTTCGAAAAAAACTATCCGGAAAAACATTAGAGCTAATTAATAACCTCTATAAATCTGTATTATTATCAGTAAAAAAATGTTTACATCTTTATAAATAATTTACATGCTTCTTATTTATAAAATAATTACTTTTAACAAGTCAATTAACGGTTCTTAATTGTTTATATACATTAATCTAAAAAAACTCGTTTAAATGTCCTAAGAAATAAATCTTATCAATATTCTATTATTTTTAATTAATAAATTCCATTAAAAAGAAAAAACCTATACCACTTCGACCCATGGTTCACTATATGATAGAGACTGTACCGTTTGTAAGACAACGGACATGTCCGAGATCTCGACCGTCAGGCTTTTCCCTCCATTTTGTTTACCATCTTTGTATAGGCTGGGTTTGCCACAGGAGGGCCTCCAGATCTCAAAGGATCAATCCCCGATTGTTAAATTATATTATCTGCCAAAGCCGGATTTGAACCAGGGGCCTTCGGCACAGCAAGTTCCGCTGAGCCACCCCGATTATAATATTAAATATATAAATTTTCCCAACCCTCAAGGATTGAAAATATTATTTTATTTTATAATATTTGAGCTAGTTGACATCTAATTCTACCTTCTGCTCCCTTATGATGGATTACCTGTCCATAAAATTGATTAATTCATAAATCCAGGAAGTTCTTCCAAAGCTTCAAAAAGAAAAGGATATATTGACTCTAACCGGAACAATATTATGTTTAACTAATAAACCATGAAAATTAATACTATAAAAGTTAGTTTTATCAGATACATTAAAGCTAAATTTATACAATCGTGAGAAGTTTTTTAAACGATTCTTAATCTTTTATAGTAACTTATGAATATTGTTCGGATGATATTGAACAGGCCAAAATTATTACGCATTGTCTGGCTTCATTGTATGTTAACTATATACAGCAATATTAAAGGTTTAATTGATTTGCCATATTAGAAAATTCATGTTTACAATAAACCTATAGGTTTTAATTTTGTTAAGTTATTCCGAATTAATTTAATTATCATGCTGAATTAATTACGCCTGTCGAGACCTCCAACAAGCGAACTAAACTTCCTGCATCCGTGTCACATAAAAAATGAAGGGCGTTTTGCGTTTCGGTTATTAATAAATAATTTTTTGATGAAAAGAAGTTTATACGAAACAAATTTTTTCCATTTTTTACATTTTTAAAGAACGATCCTAAAAAAAATTGACGATGGATCTACTATGTTAGATAACTAGTTTGAATTTGATTTCTTATTGGACTCTTAGAAGACTCTCGACTTCTCAGATCAGACAACCCATTATAACATTATCTACTCTATAATCCCCTTACTAACCCTACTGAGCATTGTAAATTATTATTAACTAATTATATTAGTTAATTAATTGTAATTAAGGAGCGGGATAGCTTAGGTGTGTATAGACACTGCTAAAACGTAGAAACGCACTCGATACCACCTGTGGTTGGTGAATAATTTATTTTGCTATCAGCCGTTGAAGGTGATCTTTGCCAAATCGATTCCGAGCACAACCATTGTCTCAGCAAGAGCCCTTGCTATTTTGCGTTCACCCATGGCAATTCTTAGAGGTTGTACTAATTAAGGTTTCTTTTAACTTTTATTATTTTTTACATAGTAGAGATAAGTTACTCTTCATTATATAAGAAAATTCATTATATAAAGCAAAAAAAACCCTGCATTGGGCCTGAAATGCTGCTCATTTAGCTCCATTAAAATCTTCAGTACTACAGCAAATGTTAAATCATCATATGCAAAACTAATACGAACTAAAATGTTAAGGAAATAGTTTTTAAAGTGTGTGGAAGAAAGTGATCCGGGTAGAGGTCAATGAATTTCTCTTAGAATTGGAGAAAGATTTATTAAGTAGCGAACGTTTCGACTTACTTTGTAGGTCTTCTTCAGGGCTATATGCAAAATACAGACAATTGAGAATTAAAAAGTAGTACAAACAATTTTTTAAACATCGTAAATATAAATAATAAAATGGAGAACGGAGATAGTTGAGGGTGCAGTCAAAAAAACAACAAATAAGTACCAGACTTATATTTAATTAGTGCCGACGTTTCGACCTACAATGTAGGCCATCTTCAGGGCTATGAGAGAGAAACAAACAGAACAAAAACTATATTAAAAAAGTTGCAGTAACACGAATATAGTGACATGTAATGTAGAAAATTAAAATAGTGATAGATATGATAATTAAAGATAACGAATGTTAAAATAGTGACAGAATATAATAAAATTAAAGTAGTGACAGATATAATAAAATTAAAGATAATGAACAGACATTAAAATAGTAACGGATATAATAATTAATGATAACGAATATAAAATACAGAAAATAAATGTACAGAAAGGATAAAAATGTAAACATAATATAAAGGGAAAGAAAAATGAGGAGGTAAATACATACTATTTAATTTTATTATATTCTGTCACTATTTTAATATTCGTTATCTTTAACTATCATATCTGTCACTATTTTAATTTTCTACATTACATGTCACTATATTCGTGTTACGTTTTTTTATGTATTTTTTGTTCTGTTTGTTTCTCTCTCATAGCCCTGAAGATGGCCTACATTGTAGGTCAAAACGTCGGCACTAATTAAATATAAGTCTGGTACTTATTTGGTGTTTTTTTTACTGCACCCCCCAGCTATCTCCGTTCTCCATTTTATCATCCAGTCAACTATTTTCCTCTCATACATAGATAATAAAAGTATGGTGAATACAGGCAATGGAAAATTAAAAAGTGATAAAAATGGTAAATATAATGGTTAAAATGTATGAGTGTATAGTATTAACAACCAAGTAACAGGAAGGTAGTAAAATACATAATAAAGAATAAAATAAGAATAAAACAGAAAGTGTTAAAAATTAAAGAATAAGGTGATAAAGATAAAAGATAAACATTGAATACTAAAATGGGTAAATGTTAAAGTTAAAATACCTGGGTATCAGGTATCAGTGGTAAAATAAAATTAAAAATAGAAAATAATCAGAAATACAGTAAGAAATAAAAAAATTATAAAAAATCCAGAGAAATCATAAAAAATCCAGTATGTAATAAATAAATTAAGTAATAAATCAAATAATAAAAATACACAGGCATAGGCAATAAAATAAATAGGAATATTGTAATAAAAATGAAAATGTTCATAAGAAACAATGATGATAAGTAACGGAAGTGAGGGATACTGTTAACAGCCAATGGGGACCAAGATGTATACAAAATGTTCATGAAATATTATAAATGATTGATGAAGTACAATGTGTAATAAGTGGTAAGAAATGTTGAGAAAGGAGAACAAAGTTGATATTGAAATAAACATGACTTTCTTCTACATATATTTTCAAGGTCAACGATTATCATTCAATAAGTTTTTGAAGTGGTTTGAAATTCGTATTTAATTTTGGAAAAATATATAAATTAAAGGGAAATACAAGCTCTTAAAAGTAAACAATTGAGCAGACTTTCCTAAAGGCACTGAGAGTTTTCTCACGAGTCTTTTGAGAATACTTGAGGCTCGCTTCAACTTCTGAATTCCTCTGTTTAGTTTTAAACATGTCCTTTTGGAATGCCTAAAATTGAACATCTTCTGCAGGAAATCCGGAAGTAAAAGTAGTCATGAAAGTATACAGGAAGATATTTAAGGTTCGATGGAAGCTCTATTGGGGTTTTCGAAAATAAAACTAGGTATTATAATAACAAACATCTTATTTCCGTCGATCCTAATGGATAGTGCAAGTATTGTAATAAATAAATAACTACAACAGAACTACTCGAATGATGTTTCATAAGATAAAATAAAATTTAAGATAAAAAAGATAAGACCAAAAAAATATAAAAGATAAGATAAAAAAATTTAAGACTGATTACTGAAAACTGAAAACGTAATTATTTCTTAGGATGAAGGTTACATAAAAAAAGGGTCTAAAAGTATGTTCTATAACAAAAAAAGAAGTCTTTAAAAAAAATAAAATAAAAGAAAGCTTATGATAAGAATTCAAAGATCTTCGATATAATATACAGGGTATCCCGAATTTAAATGGCAAAACTTCAGGAACTTATGGAGGACCGAAAAACTAAGACAATAAATCCTTTAGAGATTTGCTCGTTTTTGCTTAGTTTTAGAGAAAATCAAAGAAAAAAGAAACAAAACAAATTTTCATTTTTATACTTATTTATTTACATTTATTTTTATGTTATGTTATTTTTAATGTAAATATTGCTCAAAATGTTGTCCTCTTGCACCAATGCAAACATTACATCTAGCACTCACTTGATAAATTGCAGCTAAACATTGTTCTGATGATATTTGGTGCACTGCATCTATGATTCGGTCTCTTAATTGCTCTCTTGATTTGATTGACACCGAATAAACTTTCTGCTTCAAGGTTCCCCATACGGAGAAATCCATGGGTGTCATATCAGGTGATCTGGGTGGCCAAGGTACTACTCCTCCACGTCCAATCCATCGTTGTGGATAATTTATATCCAGCCAAGCTCGAGCAACTCTGCTATAATGAGCTGGACATCCATCGAGTTGGAACCACATTTCAATCCGCTGTTGTAAGGGAATGTCATCTAAATAATTAGAAAAGTCGTTCTCCAAAAAATGTGTAAATGTGATACCATTCAATCTTCCAGGTAAAAAATTTGGTCCCACCAGTAATCCGTTTCTTTTTTTGCGATTTTCTCAAAAACTAAGCAAAAACGAGCAAATCTCTAAAGGACTTTTGGTCTTAGATTTTCGGTCCCCTATAAGTTCCATTTAAATTCGGATATAAGTTTATAAAAAGCCTGTAAGTTTTGCCATTTAAATTCGGGAGACCCTGTATAAACCACGTATAACAATTTTTCTAAAGCGATATTTCACAGGCTAAAACACGTAAGTATCATATACGAAAAAATGAATTAATCATTACAATATTATATGTTATGTTGTAAAAATGAAACCAACGTATAATATAGAAATGTTTACTAAAAAACAATTATATTTAGAATTTAAAATAATTCGTATATTTATATTATTTTATTAATTTTGTTTTCAGATGTGGTCTACAAACACACTGCCAATTTAGGAGGAGAAAAAACCGAGTTGGAAATACTAGATACCTGTAAGTCATCGGTGAGTGTTACAGAGTTTAATTTAACCATTGTCCATTATCAATAATTATATGTTTATTTACATTTGGCTTCCAATGAAAAATGAATTTCCACTAACACATAATTTATAACTACTGTATTAATATTATTATTAAATATTATTAATCATTAGTTTGGTAATATAAATATATTTATTTTTTACAATTAGTTAAAAAGCAGTCAAGTTCGTTGTATTTTACTTATTTTTTTTCTTATCTATTTCTATTTTTACCATGTTTTTGTTCACACTTGATTATTTCATGATTTGTGTTATTATGTAGCCTTCTGGCCAGATGAATGTTATGTTTTTTAATTTGTCCATTATTGTTATTCTAAAGGGACTTGGTCCCAGAATAAAGTTTATTTTCTATTCTATTCTATTCTATAACATAATACGAATGTTTGATTAGCTCTACTCTAATTCCATATGCTACTATCCATGATTCGATTGGTCGTCACTATTACATAAAGGAAAAACGAGATAGATATATTTTATTTAAATATAAAGTATTTATATTTACTGTCATCATTAATCGGGTCAATGGCTAAAACATGTAATTAATTTTAAATGCGATGACCCATAGCATAATGTACAAATTTAGAATATTACAGTCAACGTTGGAAAAGCTTAAGAATTATATTAATATATTACAAGTGACGTAAATAATGAACATTTTTTAATTTTTATTTAATTTTTACTATTACATTACTTATATTTATTACCAATTTATTATTATTGTGTGATTATTATTTATAACCTCTTCATTATTAAATAGTCTACTGTTATTCTGAAGACGAACTTATCATTTCTCTATTATTAACTTCAGATAACCATATTTTGTTAATTGAAATATTTATTCAATACTTAAATATTGAGAAATTAGTTTCTAGTATGTAGCAGTTAGTGATTTTGCTGTATATGTATGTACAATATGATTAAAAAAAATAATAATAATAAAATAAAAATTACCTACACTGAAAAATGAAGGGTATTTTGTTCGGCACATGGTAAAGGCTGGGCGAGCCCCAGAACGGTCTGTAGATCCCACAGGATCCATCCGTGGCTCTTTAAATTTAAATAAAATTAAACAAAAATTATTTTAAAACAAATTAAAGTAATTTCATTCTAAGCCAACGCTTGTGCACGGAGCTGATTTGGCCGGAATCCCACTCAACCGTCTAGTTTCTTTACCAAACAAGGGTGTCCACTATTCAGAGGCTGGGAGAGCCACAGGTGGATCTGCCGATCCCACAAGGCCAATCTATGGCTTCTGTATCAGCCACAGCCGGATTTGACCCCGGGAACTTCAGCACAGCTACTTAGTGCTCTAAACACTGCGTTGTCCCCTTATCATACCCTATTATAATAGTATTAATATTTAAATAAAATAGTATCGACTTAAGAACATTACTGTGATAACTTAAAGCCAGAAGAGCCCCTGATGGAACTTATAATGAAAGTTATTACTACGGCTAATTAAACAGATAACCCTGTTCGGAGAAGTCAGCAACTGCTTCAACCCCGATATCGATTTATGGAAAGTCTTCGCCTCAACTCGGCTCAAGTTGCGCCACTAAACGTAATTAGTTTAATTTTTATTCATTATCTATTCAATCTTTTTTCATTTAAACGTTAAATAATTTCTAAAAAAATACTTCTATAACCCATGAAGGTTCTTGGGATCAGTACAAGATAGAGACTGTAATGTTTGTAACGGTTGCGTAGAGAGGTGATTTATAAAAGAAAATGAAGAGTACCCAAACAAATTGGAGATATTAGTAAGAGTTGTTTGTTTATTCCCTTAATGTTGCTTAATACTGTAATGGTTAATCAGATGATGCTATAGTGGGAGGCTGAACTTATGCCTGTTCATGAACAATTAGGATCTTTAACGAGTACATGAAGCTTAAAAGGCTCTGGGCCCCCATTTTACATCCCTTCCGAAGGATAATATAACCAAAGATTTTTACTCCTAAGACTCCTACTGTCGACGACCCGACTGCGAACCCGTGATCTTGGGCGTAGAAGGTTGTTCTGCTAACCACTACACCAAAGGTCCTCCCATTAGTTAGAGTATTGTTACCCATTATAAGATAGCAGGGTAACTCAATGTTTAGAGTGCTGACGTGCGGAGCTGTAGGATTGAAATCTGACTGTGGCAGACAGATTGTTAAATATAACAGCCATTGTTCGACCCTGGTGGATTTCTCATCCAAACTTGTTAGGTATTCTTAATGGGGCGAAAATCTGGCGGTTGAGCGTGATCTAGCTCAAATCCCTGCATAAAGGTTGGCATTGAAACAGTACCATGTACTAAAGGCAAACCATCCTTCATGAGCTATGTTATATGCAGATGCAAGTAATACATCACATCCAGAAAGAAAGGCGCATGACTCAAACGACTTTATTTTATTTGAAAGGACATTAGAAAAAGATTAAGGTCTTTATAGAAGAAGTCAGAATGTATCCTCAACCATTCTTGAGCCTGCTGTTGTATTTACTGAATTTTTACCCGTTACTCTAGCTTAGGTATTACAGCGGTTATCCATTAAAATAAATTAATTAAAATTAAATTTTATACAAATATTAGAATTATCGAATTGTGTTTTTTTCTAATTTCTTAAGCAGTTTTATCGAATGGGATGAAAATTATTGAGAACATGTAACATCAACATATTTGGTATTATTTACGAAAGCAATGTAAGAATTGTACAACTTCTAGAACTTTTAAAGGTTAATAAAAAAATAATGAATTAGACAAGGCCACGTCCAATATGTCTAACAAATATTTTACCTTAATTATAAGTTTATTTAATATTATAGTTATTTGCGGCTTTACAAGCATTGGATCAGTTACTTGCTGAATACGATAATATTTGCTTAATGGATTATTACTGGTAGCATTAGTGAACTGTCTGTTAATAGTAGATTTCATAGTATGTATCTGCTTATTAAACAAACAATCGAAAATTACAATGCATACATCTAATTAACGTAATATTATGCCTATGAGTCCAAAATTAAGAGCGGATGACTCCAAATTTCAAAAATTGACTTTTCCATATTTTTTTTTTTGCAAATTTCAATGTTTCAAGTCAAGAAATGTTTTATGATCCCGAATCTTCAGATTCAGAACCGGACTAAAGCCACGAAGAATGAGGTGGCAAAGTCTCGTCTAAGACAAGAGATTCCCAAAATGTTTGTACCACCTTCTGTTGAATTGGAAGATGATAAAGAAGCAAGGTTAAGAGAAAAATATCAAAACTAAAAATTTAATTTTTTTATTTTCGACTGTTCTCGTACACCCAGGTTGGTGACCTCTGTTTTAGACAACATTGCTTGACTAGCGAAAAATGTGAAGTCAATTTTTGAAATTATGGATTTATCTGCTATTGATCCTTAACGCGTCCTAAACAACATATTTCACCTATAATCTGAATAAGGCATCTATCCTGATTAAACCACACACAACATCTAAGCTCAATGTATGGATGGAAGAAGGTAAAGTTGAGGATACATTAGTTTCATCCATCCAGAATGAAGATTGTTCTGCTGTAGTTTATGGTATTATTCGTAAATCCTTTACGAACTTTAGATGAGAGGACAGTTCCTGTCCATAATCCATTCTTTTTAATTTTTTCAGTCCTTGAGATCTACATGATATCGCACTAGTATTTCTGCAGTGATATGAGTCAAAAACCTAAATTTTAAGAAATACGGGAAAAACTATTAGTGTGCTTGCAATATCGTTAGGGCATTTAGAGTGACCCGAGTGCCTTCTGGCAGATAAGCTCTGAAGCTAGGTTGATACGGTTATGAAGAGTGTTAAATAACTTGTGTAACTTTAGAAACACCAGTGCGACATTACCATTCTTTCTTTTCATTTTTTGGACCCATTTTGTTTTTTAATGGATTGATACTATTGCTAACCTAGTAAATGCTTTGATTTCTCTGCAGTGAATGTGAAGTTTGCTTTCAAGACTAGTCCATTCGCTTGCGGGGTTATCCATTCTTTATCCTGATCGGAGCGAACGATCCTCCTGCTCGGCCGCCCCGGCGAAGACCATACCCCCGACAATGCTTGCCGTTAATGAGCTCCAGTTGATTGGATTGCCTGAGGGCTCTCGTTACTCCCACGCTACAATGGCCTTTCTCTGCCAACCTTTCTTCCTGCCTTCCATCTCTTCGCTACCTCCGCCAAATCCTAACGATCCTCTGCTATTATAGATGGTCCCGACAAGAAACAATGCTCTTCTAAACATTATTGTAGCCAGGTCCCGACCTAACCGTTCCCTAATTACCTCCGAGATCTTTGTTTTGGATCATCAGTGTTGCATAACCGGCTATATTTGCAGGAGCAGTCGATTGCAGGCGTCCCTCCTGTTATAATTAGGGCTATAAGTAGAGAGAGGCATGATGTAAATAAATCCGATTTGAGAACATTATTTATATTTAGAAACTCAATTAAAATTTATTTATAACTATGTAGTGTCTTATAATTTTAGCTATATGAATTTTTATTTATGTTGTCCTTCGGAAGGGACGAATTATGGTGACATAAGATATTCGCTAAGGATTCCTATACGAATTGAACAATTTAGCAAAATTTAGGACTCCCACAGTAGCATCTTCCGATTAGCCATAATAACATAAAGCGAGGTTTAAATAAAATACACAATCAAAAATAGAAAAATCAAAGGTTTTGCAAATAAAAAAATCTGTACCACTACGACCAACGGAAGGTCTTGGGTTCGGTATATGGAACAGACAATGTTTCATGGACAACGGATGTTTAGAGAGTGGTTTGCTCTAGATCACGCTCAACCAACAGGTTTTCAAACTATTTTGGTTATCCACCTTACAGAGACTGGGTGAGCTCTAGGAGGGTCCCAGAATGATCATTAATGATTGATCAATGATCCATCCCGTTAACAGATTAAATAAGATCTACCACGTTCGGATTTGAACCTGGGATCTTTAGCAAAGAAACTCAGCGCTGGACTACTGAGTCACACCGCTCCATAATTACCAGCCTTAACAAAATAAAAACTATAACTAAATTCATAAACAATTTTAACTATAGCCAACTAAATTCATAAACAATATAACTTTCCTGATAACTCCATAATCGAACGATAAAAATACTAAAGTTTAAATTATTGTTATTATGTCTGAAAGATAGAATCATTCATATTTGTCTTAACACAAGGATGGAATCTTTATATTTGTCTTACTATAGTAAGACAAATATGAATTAGAACAAGGCCAAAGGCCGCTTGACCACTGGTACAGCCTTCAACCGAAATAGCTTCGGGCCTTTTGGAACTTTACCATGTCCAACGTCCAAAATATAGAGAAAACTTTGGAGCGCGTTCACTACGCACATCGTGAATGGAAAAACTAAAAGGTTTCCACGCGAGCTAAAACACTTGGCTGTTAAAACATGCTAAAAATTAAAAGAATAGGACTAGAAAGTCCATCCACATTCATCTTGTTCTCAGGATTTATTCCATGCAAATTTTTAACAGAGTATGGAGATTTTAATGAGAAGAAAATCATTTACGAATGGTTCAGACATTCGATCAATCTTATCTTTCTTTTTGTTAACTCATACTTTTGTTCCTATCTCAGATCGAAAAATTGGTTGAATACCTACAAGGATCAGGCCTTCTAAATAAAATTTAATAAAATAAAACAGTTGTTAACAGGCCTAGTGGTTACCATAATAACCGTTTATGCCAAAAATCTCGAATTTGCAGTCCGGCGCGTGGCCCTGGGATTTCACATATTGTTGGGCTCTAAGGTTTTTATTCCTTAGAGGATTTTTTATTATTCTTGGCCATGACGTTTTTCGGAGGGGGCGTAAAATTGTGGTTCCGAACCTGTAGGGGTAATCGTTAATGGTTTCTATCCTAATTACACTTGGGGTAAAATTTAGAACCCCAAAGACATTAAATTAATAATCAAACAATAATAGGAAAATCAAAGGTTTGGTAAATAAAAAAATAAAATAAAAAACACCCATACCACTACATCCAATGGAGGATCTAGGTTTAGTACGTGGTTGAGACTGTACTGTTTTTTTGTCAACGTTTGTCCATGGAAGTGATTGGTTCTAGATCACACTAAAAAATAGATTTTCTCCCATCACATGGTACAAAGTTTAGGACCACAGGAACATCGTTCGATTATCTATAGCAGCATAAAGTGAGGTTAAATTAATAAACAAACATACCACAAGCCTCCCTTAACATAATGGCAAATTATCAACCGCGTCCGATAGCTCACGTCCTTTGACATACGTATCACAGTAGCATAGTTAGTAGGTAAACACTAATTTTTAATTAAAATAATTGTCCAAAATATTAGGGAGTACCTTGAAATATCGATAGTGTTATAGAGATTAAGAAAATAATTATGAAAGATAATCACTTTGAACAATAGCCAAAGTCAAATATCATCTAATCGATACTTTATAAGTTGATTGCGTAGAGCCGTGGTGAGCTTCGTTAACTTAAGTGCGGTTTCCTTCAAGTTTTAGACATCCTCACTTTGAAATATACTTTATGTTTGTTACGATTTATGGCCCATTTATTAGTGACACTATATAAGTTCGAGGAATTTCTTAAACGATATACAACAATTAAAAAGCGGCTGGATTATTGGTTATTAGATTATTATTATCTGTCGCCTAATGGATTAGTTTTGGGTGAATCAATGAATTATTTTTTCGTTCGGCCTCGCCTATCATAAATTATTATTATTTTTATATTTATATTTGTATCCACACCTGTTAAATAAAAACAAAGACAATCAACAGGTGGGCTGTGAGCAGAATATAACAAAATTACATGAAAGGCATGAAGGACAGAATCCAACGGTGACTTGATTTAATTTCCTATGATAATCGATCCACCAAGGTGCATCCAAAGTTGCATCCAAGGTGCATCGACTTTTGTGACAAGTCTAAGTATTTTTTTTCAAAATTTATAGCCGTTTTCTGCGATTCTCTTTAGCGATACCGTGAATATGTAATGCATATATCCAAACTGGTTTTAGTAAATAAGTGTACGTATTTAATTTATGTCTCAAATGTAATTTGGAGTTTTTCCTGAAACTCCTGAATCTGAGTGAATACATTAAATTAAGTTTTTGATTTAGTGTTTGGCATTTCAGAGAGCGAATTGGATCAGTGGTAGACCACTGAGATGGGTCTTATAGGATCTAGGACCCTCCGGGGGCTAACCCAGTCTGTTTAAAGTGGATAAACAAAATAAAGGGAGAATCTATCGGTTGAGCGTGATCTAGGACAGATAACCTCCCTGCACAATCTCTGTTCTTGAAACAGTACAGTCTCTACCATGTGCTGAACTCCAAATCCGTTTACGAATTGTAGTGGTACAGGTTTTTTTTTTCAGGATTGGTGTTTCATCTTAAATTGAGGACCCCATATCATAAAATTAAAAAAAGAGTAGAATCTGACGCCACTCGAAGCGAAAAGTTTTAAATAATCTACCTCCAATCTAGACTTTTTTTTATCAGCAAAATATGTTTTTGTGTGAAAAAACGTGAAAAATAATAGATAATTCGGCCTTAGGGTTCCCAAATTTGAACGGCGATGTAGAGATACGTTCATCGGCAGATCTACCATGAACTATCCAAACCTCGAACAAGAAAAGCAAACAGAGATATCTCGATGATCTTCTACGAAAGATATCTTCGCTAGTCTCCGACGAAGCTCTGACCTTTTACGCTAGGGCCATGGCTAATCACGTTTTGGCTATGGGCGACAAAAAGCAGCGCCTACCTTTTGTATCGGACTGTACTTCCTCGCCGTGCAAGAAAAGGTGTGTTAAAAGGTCAGGGCGGCTTTTAATACACTTGTCAATCAGCTTTTTGTAAATGCACATTTCTAACCTTTTGCGGCAGTGTGTGATGTTCCTTTCTATTTGACGAGGGCAAACATCAATAGCAAAATCGATAGCGATTCACATGTTGTTATTAACTCATTAATCCCTCATTAAATTCATTATTCCCGAACCAGAACGATGTCAGGTAACCCGGTACGATAGTCTGGGGGTGTAGTCAATATAACAGAAAAAAAGAAAAACGACTCCCTAGACTTGTCCATGTATAGTAGTGTTTTGCATATATCATATTTGATGTAGCTAATAAAGTATTTTTAAGAAAGCATGTGTATTTTTAACTAGTTACCTTTACGCTTTAGGTCTTTGACAAAATATCGTTTCTGACTCTGTGATATCAAATCGATTATTTATTATTTTTTGCTCCTTATGAAATAATTGAACATAAATTTATATATTTTTGAGTTGCCAGACCGGAAATCTTCGTTAAAATTCCGCTGGGGGGAAGACTTTTATATAGTTTGTTTGCAGCCGGAAATGGATCAGATAGGATCTAGGATCCTCCTGGGGCTCATCCAGCCTCTATAAAATATTGTAAAAATAGGGTACTCTAAATAAGGGGAACAAATCTGGCGGTTGAGTATGACCTAGAAAAAGTCACCTCCTTGCAGAACCGTTGTCCATGAAACAGAAAAGTCTCTACTATGTACTGAACCCCAGACCTGTTCACGGGTTGTAGTGGTACATGCTTTTTTTTAATATATATTTCTACTCTGGGAAAGAAACTAAAAGTTGAAAGTATTGGGATATTTCAGATTCTGTTTTTATTTGGTTTTATATTTTGATGTATTGGTGCGAGATATGCGGTCTTCGGTCAAGATGTGGAAATATTGAAATAGAACGATCATTTTATCGAAAAAAAAAATTTAAACTCACTTCTTTAAAAGGCTATATGTGACTATATCGATGAATCTAAAGAAATAATTTTTTTTTCTTTGTAAAATTTGCTACAATTCACAAAATAAAAATGCTCTACCAATAGACCAGTTTCAAATTAAAACAATTGTACAAGTTTAAATATATCTGTGGAGAATCATAATTTACAATGAAAGAAAAAATGTATAAAAAAAACTTCCAACAGAAATAAATAAATCAATAAGTTTGCGATAGTTTGAACTCGAATTATGGTTATATTTGATACACTGATATCTGAGTTTCGGAAACCTATTTTTTTTAATGGATTATAATTAAAATTGATGCTATTAAATTATAAATAATTATAAAATTACACTATGTTTAACAAACAGACAATATCGATAAATTAAAAAATATGAATATGTATATTGAACAGTAAAAAGAGACGGTACATAAATGTTAAGACCGTGGAAAAATTCCAACTAAAAGCCCTTAAGTCTCCAAACTAAAATAATAAATAAATAACAAATAATTTAAATTTCAGTTTTAGTTTGGAGACTTAAGGGCTTTAGGTTGGAATTTTTCCACGGTCTTAACATTTTAATGAATATGTATAGACATTTTTAATTTCCCTACTATAGATCTGAATTTTCCACCTAACGAAAAGAAAATAATCTCGTTCGAAAACGCTGAAAACTACTGTTATCCTTATTGTCCGAATCCCTAAATTATTATTTTTTATAAATATTAGTCCTTCCGGAACAACATTGCTTGAAATTTTTTTCAAAATAAATTAAATTTTTTTGTAATAAATAAATATAAATTACTAAGAAGTTAACGAGGCATAGTTAACACTGAGGGACTTTACTGAATGTGATTTGATTTAGGATAAAAAATTGATAGAATATTGCAGAAATGTCCTAATTATACATTTATTTTTATTTGGAAGAATTTTGTTTTATGTTTAATAAAAAAGATTTTGTCTTGCAGTCTAAACTCAATAACCGACACGGGAATATTTTACAATTTAAACAGTATTTAAAGTCAATAAGCATCCTCAGAGAATATTTTACAACATTTGATTTAATACTACAGCATGATATTTCTCAAGTATACTTAGTGGATGAAATGTATATCAGTATTTTAAGGGCTTCGGGTGGAAACGGGAGCCGGAAAATGGCAGTTATTCAAAAGAAACAGTTCACATTTTCTGGGATTTGTCGAGAATAATGACTCGAAATCTCTCCTATTCACAGGGAGAAATAGCAATATTTCTTTATAGCGAGCTGTATTTCACTAGTCATTCTTTTTTAACCCTGCTATAATTTTTTATTTATTTCTTATATTACACGTTTTTCTTGAGCTTATCTCTTTTTTCACGAAATCTAAATATCAGAATTTATATAACCATCATCCTTCAAACTCTTCTTCAGGGATGTGAAACGTTGCCGCGAACACTGAGGGATGAACAACGCCTTGAGGTCTTATGATGGGCTTGTAAAGTTGCTGGAATTAGTAACAAACGAATTCCTAAAAAGTTGATAAGTACTGCGCCGATCGGGAAGCGTCTGAGGGGTAAGACCGAGGCGTAGGTGGGAAGATTGCATTAAGAGTGATCTGGAGGATTCGGTCCTTGGACAGACGTTTGCAAGCAGCAAATTGGTGGTATCGGCATCGAGACTTCGATTTCACTCAGCCATTTTATTTTATGTTTTCATGACCGCAAATATTTACAGTGTACCGGTTAAATCACGCCGTAGAAGTTAGTAAAGACTTTGGAAATAGCAATAATATTGATGCCATGATTTAACACTGCACTAGTTAAGATTGCCGGTTGCGTCTTTAAAGAAGATGACCTCGTGATCTTATAAATTAAATCAGAAATTCGTGTACCGCCGGGTAGTTTCTTTACTTGGCTTTATCTCATACCAGTATGTGTCATTAATTATATTTTTTTCCTGCATTACTTTAATAAAGTTGTTTATTCGTTCAAAAAATAAATAAAAATATTGTCGGTAAACCAACGACCTCCTGCCCTCCTGAATCGTTAAATGACACCCCACTGATTCCTGTACAACAGTTCCGGTACTTAGGACTACACCTTGACAAACGCTTAACTTGGAATCCTCATACTAGACTGAAACGACAAGAAACAGCTCGCCGTTTCAGGCTACTTCAACATTTACTAGAAAAACGCTCTAAGCTCCCAATTAATTACAAAAGACTTCATATACATGACAATCATTAGACCCATCTGGACTTACGGAATAGAGCTTTGGGGTTCCACTAAGCCATCGAATTCCTCTTGTATTCTATCCTTACAATCCAAAATCCTTTGTAAAATCCTCAATGCTCCTTACTTTGTTACGAACAAAGCAATCCATAATGACCTTAATGTACCATTTATTGCTGATTTGGCCCGAATCCGATATCAATCTTTTCATGACAAACTTCATTTCCACTCAAACCAACTAGTTTCAAACCTCGCTACCTCTTCAATTCCTGATAATCCTCCGAGGCGTCTGAAACGAAGATGGCCTCGTGAACTTCTAAGCTGAACTTTTTATTTGAGTACTACCACTGGGTAACCTCTGTCACCGGACATGATTAATCTTTTATTATATTTACTCGATGTATCTGTATACAGTTGTAAATTTCAATAAATACATTTAAAAAAACAAAAAACTTTAAAACATTAATAGAAACATACGCAGATGACAAGGTTATCCTCTCCAAGCATGCAGTAATAATACAAATAAATAACCCAGGTCTTCAACATAAATAAGTTATTATTAATAACTTTAATTATTCTTCAAAACTGGGCAATTAAACAACAGTAACATTTGTCAGTCTTAACACTATTTCAAAATAATCATTAAAGTTGAAAATATAGAAAAACGATAGCATTAAAAAATTGTTGAAATTAATGATGATAATAAAATCAGCTGTAGTATTTGAAAGTCCTTTTTTTCATATTCACGATATCTAAAGATTTCAATTTAAATCATTCTAAGAAATAAGGACTAACGGGATTTAATAACTTAGCACTTAGCAAAGTGCTTTAAGTAATAAGTAATAAGTGTTTAAAACCCTATACAGCTTTTAAATTTTATTATGAAATAATATTCAATCAAACCGGTTAAAATAATAAAGGATTTTATAGATCCATATAACCACATCTTCTTCTTCCATGGCTCTACAGCCCTTGTAGGGCCCTACCCTCCACAACAACGCCTCTCCAGTCTTCCCTGACAGCTCGACCTCTCACTGTCCGATTCCCATCCTCTGCAGATCGCTCTCCACATCACCCAGCCATCGCAGCCTGGGCCTTCCTCTTCCTCTTTTACCTTCTTGTTTGCCATATAATAGTTTCTTCGGGTACCTATCTTCTCCCATTCTTTCCACGTGCCCAAGCCATCTTATACGGGTTGATTATGGACTTACACCACTTTCAAATATACTCGTAACAGCTCATATTCATTATAATAGTAGGGTTGGTTAATAATTAAGTTAGTTATCGTTAGTTAAGTTGTATTAGTTGGTATTTATATGAAGTGCGGGAAGATGATTTAATAATGGAAAAGGAATTCCATAAGGAAGAGGCATGGAAGATAACGGTTTTTGATATGAAGCAGAGGTTTAAGGTCTGTCTAGGATAGAGAATGGATTGAGGGTGAATAGCTAAAGAAGTATATAATGGAGTATATATGGGTATGTGAAGTATATATGGAGTAATAAATAGTTCTTGAGAATCAAGAAAAGGTTGGCATCTAGGAAGTATAGCCTGGGAAACCGGGTAAAGCCAACACAATTTGCATAGCAACCGGAGTTGTGGTGAGGAGCGCATTAGGAACCCAAAGATGAATCTTATGAAGTAAATCATTGTTCTCATCAGTATCACCTCAAGCATACTAGATAGCACCCTTCCCTCTTCCTTGTAGAAGATATTCAGTCATAATTGAAATTGAATGAAAATAGATGGACTAGTGGGTTTTCGAGAGTATTGTATCGCGGAATATTATGATCTATTTAAGTATGACAATGGATATTTGATTGAATTAGGACATGTGAGTAATTCAGGACAAGTGCTTGTTAAAAATTATTCTGTGTCTTCTAGCACAGGTAAGGAGGAGGATAATAAGGAATGCAATTAAGAAGAAGGAAATGATAATAATCGTCATGTCTATTTTCTATTTCCAACCTCAATTCTTGTTATAACCGCTAATTGCAGAAAGGCAACTAGTTCACTTAAGTAAATATTACAAGTGAAACAAAACGAAGGTGTTGTATAGACTGTGTTACATTGCAGACAAGTGTCCTTCCTGTAGTAAACTATGCCTTCTGTCTCCGGAAAAATTTAAAAGTTTTAGAAACAAACATCTCTGAAGTAGGAATAGTTACTTTTTGCAGTAGGTGATTCATATAGGTTTCTTCATCTTTCTTGTCATTCTCTGTGAAATATGATGAAACAATAATTATTCTGTAAGTATATTCTTCTCTAAAATAATTATTCTGCGTGTTGTTCCTTCCACTGTATTAATAATTCTTCATTTTATTATCTCCTCTTCGGAAGTGATGTTTTCTAGTCTATGGATGGGTTTGTCTAAGAATATATTCTATTGTGCAAGGACTCTGTTGCAATTTATAACTCTTTTATTTATTTATTTTTGTTTATTTATTGATAAGAAAATTAAAAAAATCCTATAAATAGCCTGATATAATCCATTTTCCCTAAATCGCGGGATATGGGACCCTCCTGGGACTCACCCAGCCTCTATATAAGTGGGTACCCAAAATAAGGGAGGAAAATCTGGCCGTTGAGCGTGATCTACCTACAAATCACCTCCCTGCACAACAGTTGTTATTTTGATAAATCGTCAAAAATCAATACCATGATCCTATTACTTCCTATTACTTAACGTTAATAGCAATGTGAGCAAATTTCTTTAAGCTGTTTCTATAAACAACGAAGAAACCAATTGTAGTAGTTCAAAGTTATGGAAAATTAACCCTCCTGAACAAATACAAAAATGTGTCCTTTACCTCCGGGGCACAGATATTCTTACAAATATTTATAATTTGATGGCTTATTTTTCCTTATATTTTTTTAAAACTCTTGTTACAATCTAAATAAAACTGATTAATCCAAATTTAATTTTTATAGCTGGAACGCCGAGAAGGGGATGGCTACCTAGTAGTGTTCAGCGTGACAGAGCCGAGTAGCCTCGCAGCTGCAGCTTCCATATTGGCTGCCCTTCCTCAAGCTAGGCCAGTACTGCTGCTGGCGAACAAGATAGACTTGGAGCATGCCAGGTGGTAAAGGAGCTATTTAAAATAATGCATTTTATTGTTTAGCGGTTCATTAAGAAAACTTCTAGAACATATGAACACTAGCTGATACGAAAATAAGTATAGTGCCTGAAATTTTGTCCACTTATTTTCCATTTAGCGGAAGTTCAAGACAACTGAGATTTATTTTAGCTACCTCTGAATAAGTGCTGAGTTGTAGTATTGAAGGTCTCGAATTCCAATCGAGCTATGACAGATAAATTATTTAATCAGAACCATGAATATATCATGGATCTGCAGAAGCCTCTGTTTCGTGGATACCTTTAATGAAGGGAAATACGTTTGAGCGTAATCTCCAACAAATCATTTATCTGCACAACCTTTGCCCTTGAAACAGTCCAGTCTCTAATGTATACTGAAGCCAAGACCATTCATGGATTGATCATAGGTTTCTCTAAATTGGCAAAAACTCACTTGAACCACGAAAATTTATTCATTGGTTAATGATAAACGTACATAAATGTTCACTATATTGAAAATATTCACAACAATAAGTTCAATAGGTATTGCAAATAGAACTTATAAGATATTAAATTACCGTCAAACGTTACCGTGAGAGTAAAGACGTCGTGTGGGCAACCTCCAACTTTCGCCGATCACGACTAAATATCACTTAATGACTCGATAGGCATCAGCTATTTCCGAAGCCCTCCAGCCTGCTTAAGCCAAATTATTATTATAATCTCAATGAGTCCTAAGATTGAAAAGTTTTTCTGTGCAACATGATAGTGTACTCAGAATGCTATCGGAAATAGCCTTAAATCTCTAAAATACCAGAAATAAATAACCAGTCAACGTTTCAGCAATCCAGGCATCATCAGGATATGCACTAAAAGAAAAAAATAAATCCTACTAATATTATAAATGTATGTATGTTTGTTACTCCTTCACGCAAAAACTACTGAACGAATTTGTATGAAAGTTTACAGCAATATAGGTTATACATCAGAATAACACATAGGCTACAATTTATAATGATTTTGTGTAATTTGCTCATAATATAACGATAAATATCATTAAAAAGGATATAACATATTACCAATATTTCCTGCAACATATGGTCAGTAAGTAATCCCGATTATTTAATTAAATTATTAAATATTGTTAGCGTCGCTATAGGACTCTCCCCTGATTAGCTCACTCACGTACTTCTCACTCGCAAAATCTACATATTTTCACTGAAAGAAACAAATCAAGTTACATAGTTTACTGGTTTTTCAGGCATTTCTTGTAAATTTGTATTAAATTGTAAATAAAATTTTGGAGGATGAGAAAAAAAAAAAAGTTTACTGGAGTATATTGCAGTAGATAAGTAGAACCGCCAAAACTAAAAACACATCGATAAATTACCTACATCGCTGCTGCCGTACGACAAGTGATACCGTTATAATATGTAATCCTTTTCAGTAAATTCAATAACACATATTAATCCTTTACTGACACAAACAACAGTAAACGAAACTAACTTCTGTCCGTCCCGTTAATCTATGTCAATGTATGTTTCACATCTGTGCTGATCCGTTTGTGATGAAATTTGATATGGATAATCACAAGCCAGGGGAAGGAAATAGGCTACTTTTTATCAACACACCACACAGGCGAGCTTTATATAAAACTGTAACCTGATTGACTAACACACCCAGTGGTGAACGCAAATCAGAAACCACTGAACTTAGCATCTTGAAATTTCCATAGTTCCACCTCCAAGAGTTTCCCCTTAATATAAAAGGGGCTCAAAGATTGTATGGAATCTGTCATTTTTGAAGTTAGACATCTGAAATTTCGGATGTACGAGTAACTTATAATTAAAAAAAATTAAATTATTTCACGATCTGTCACGCAACTTTAGGTGGCAGACCAAATTCCACGCGAGCGAAAAAGCTAGTACATATAAATATAAATAAACAAAATATTTTATATTTATTATTCTTATGATGTTGATCATTTTTAAATATTTTTATTTTGAAGAGAAAAGATTTGTCCAGAGCGGGATTCGTACCCGGATCGCCCGCGTCACTAGCGCGGTGTTCTAACCAACTGAGCTAACTTGGCTCGTAACACGGCGGAATCGGTGAAGAAAATGGATTTGTCTGGCCGTATTGCGAGCCAGATTAGCTCAGTTGGTTAGAGCATCGTGACGCGGGCGACAATTCCCGGCCTGGAAAAATCTTTTCTCTTCAAAATAAAATAAAATAATTATTATAATTTATTTTATTGTTATATGATGTATTTTTTAAAATATTTTATTTGAAAAGAAAAGATATGACCAGGACCGGGACTGGAACCTCTCCGTGGCGGTGCCTTAACCATCTCGGACATCCTGGTTCGCTTCTCGGTCAGTCATAGCCCTCCTTTTTACTGATCCTATATCTCCTTGTTCTCGCAATTTGCGATGTATTCACGGGGAGAATGTTAATGAACATTACTTTTATTTTTGGATCTTGTTGACTTAAGTCATTAAATATTATTATAATTTATTTTATTGTTATATGATATAATTTTTTAAATATTTTATTAGAATAGAAAAAATATGACCAGGACTGGGACTCGAACCCGGGTCAGCCACCTCTCCGTGGTGGTGCCTTAACCATCTCGGCCAAATTTTCAAATAAAATATTTAAAATAAAAATAATATCGAAGAAGACATAGTGCAGTACATCTTACATCAACGGTCCAAACAGACTTATCAAATCGAGGCAGCAATCACATAAGATTTCTGAAGCGTTGACTGGTTAGTTTTTCCAATATTTTAGGATCGTAAGGCTTTACTTTTTGGGAAGTTATGGTACTATAGGATCGATGATAACTTTTCTATGCCACTAAGCTTTGAAGGAGTACATAAATAGTTGACGAAAGAATTATATTTATTCTGACATGGAACGATAGAACATAGATATAGAGAGTGTCTTTCTGATATAAATTAGTTAGACTATTGACTAATAGTATATCTTAATGACTAATTTAGAACTAACATAGTGACTATGTTAAACTATACTCTAGTTATACAAACTTTTCTCTGTATCTCGCTATCTGTTTATCTTATAGAGCTGAAAAATATACATATATTATTATACATTTATTATTATAATATACATATAAGGTTATTGTGTATACTTGCGAGCTCCTGACTCCTAAGTTGTAAAATATCTTCCGTGTTTTCAGCAATGTAACGTCCTTCCTTCCCCTCTTCTTTTACACCTTATATTACTTGTATACTTGTACTAAGATTATAGTAGCACTAAGAAATTCCCTAGTTACAAATACATATAATAAAAAAAATATTCTATGTTATCGACCATTTGGTAGCAATTGTATCTACGAGATACTATCAACCTGTGTTTAATAGACTATACGAACTCAAACATGACTGGGCCAGAATATTCCCGGGTCATCTCAAACGGCTTTGTCTGCCGCAATACGGCGTTTCATCTGTGAATAAACAACTCCTCAAAGGGTATAGCCAATTTTCACTGTTGGGCGATGTTGCCTTCCAGTTCTCTTCGTTTGTGGTAAATTTAGCTTAGTCTAGACCGAAAGTTCAACACCACGGAGGATATTTCATTTGGATTCATTTGGTAGCTTACAGTTAGGGTACATTAATGCCCTACTAGAAAAAAAGGACTTGAGTCCAAAAAAAAAATGAAAATTGAGTTAAGGTCATATTACGGTTTTGTTGGTGGTTTTCTATATTCTGTTTTTAATAAGTTATTATTTGTCAGTCTTATAAGTATTAATTAGCCTATCAACAAAAATATATTATGAGCCAACATGGGAGTTATGTTACGGGTTGCACTTCTGTTTGGAGATAACAAGACCTTAAGTCCCATTTTATACCTAGAAAAGCCAAAATCTATTTTTTTTTAAACTAAAACTGTTTTTTTATTTTTTATATCGAATTATTTGTTCCTTTAAATGTAAATGTGAATATTTCAATTTCCAGTGAAGTGGAGAGTACAGTTGCATTATACAATTGTTATGTATTCTAGATCCTTATTATCCTCGTTATCCTTCCGGTGCTCACTCAGTCTCTACAAAGTAGGTACCATAAATGGGTTAACCTCAACCGCTAGATGATCTCATCACCTCCCTACACGAATTGTTATATTCTACAATTAACTACACAAATTCTACAATGTACTGCACCCTAAACCCTTCATGTTTTGCAGTGGTACAAGTAAATGGCTTATGGTTAGAAACTAAATACATTTAAATTATAATAGAACTGTTTAAAAAATAAAATCGGACTACATTTCGATACTATTGTGGTTACAGCAAGATTCTTCTACGTCGGATTGAGAAGTGCGAAGGAAACGAAAAAAAAATTGAGAGGGTTGCATCGATCGGGAAGTGTCAGAAAAGGCTTTGAAGGGTAGAAGTATGGGCTCTAAGGAGGGAGAGGTTTAGGGTCTTCATTCATCTCGGCTGTAATTCGGAGCTAAATTTAGTTTATAAATTGGACTAAAAAATAAATATTTAGCTATAAATAATATTAAAACAGTTATAGTATTATTTAACAGTAATATAACTATAAATAAATATTAAAACAGTTAAATAAAAAAAAAACATATACAAATCTAATACAATTTTTTAGGGAAACAATGATCTCAAAGTGTCAATAGAATAATGGAGAGAATAGGGAATTAGTTCAATTGAAATTCCAAAGAGACAGATATATTATAAATAGATAACGTTATCAACTCGCAATAAATAAATATTAAAGTAGTTAAATAAAAAAAAAATCCAATATATAAGCTGAATAAAAATTGGGGGGGGGGGTCTAAAAACTTGGGATCTAAAAAAAAAGAGAAACATGAGACGTAATAGAGATGAAAGTACTTTAAGTAGTGATTAACTTTTATTTTTCAAATTTATTTATTTAAATTTACAACTGCATCATAGTAATACAACAAATAAATATATTGAATGATATTAATCGCATGACATAAAGGATAGTAGAGAAATTACCAGGTGGTAGTACTAAAATAAACATTTAGACGGTCACAAGGCCATCTTCTTTTCAGACGCCTTGGAGGATTATCAAGAAGTGAAAAGATTACTAGGTTTGAAACTAGTTGCTATGCTTGGGGATAAAGTTTGTCAAAGGATTGGCATCGGGTTCAACCCAAATCAGTAGCAAATGGGTCATTAACGTCATTATGGATGACTTTATTCGTATATTTTGACTTTATATACTAGCTAGCGATTTAATAAAATAAAGTTTTGTATCATGAATAATAATTATAACAGTTAAGATATGGCAGGTCACACTTTAGCCAACATCTGTCTACAAAATGATATCGTTCAGCCAAAGATCTACATGTTTTATAGATCCTAACTGAAAACAAAATATATATGCATAAATATATAATACATTATAATTGTATTTTTATATGTAGTAAATACTCCTATCAATTTCATAAGTTAGAAAATTGGGCTATTCAATCGAGTGCTGTTTTTTAATCAATTAATTAAAAAAAAACCGTTCCAAATCGAAAATAACACCTGCCACTATGAAAAAAAAATGAATTTGTTTTCATAGTTTATAGGGAAAATCCTATTGCTTCAGCTGTTCACAAAGAACCTTGGACATGTTAGCCTTCTGTAGAAATGAAAAAAATATTATTATACGTGGTTTCTATCTAAATAAAATACAATAGTTTACAATTTATCGCTTAGAGAAGATTTTTTCGGCTTTGCTGTAGCTAACCATTCTAAAACACTTTATAATAATTATTTTTTTTTTGTTATTCACCTTTGCATCGTCAGAAAAGCACTTTACGGAGAACAAGACTTATTGTCTTCCGTAAAAAGAGCTCGATTGAGATGGCTGGGCCATGTGATGAGGATGCCGGAAACAAGAATGCCCAGAAGACTCAAGACTGTTGTTTGGGAAGCTCGATGGTAGAAGACCCAAAGGAAGGCTCCGAGCTAGATGGCTAGATGATTTGGATGCCGATCTTCACCAGCTGGGAATCTGACATTGGAGAAGACTTGCTGGGGACAGAAGTGAGTGGCAGGCTGTGGTGGATGAGGCCCAGGTCCTTGTAGGACCATAGCGCCAAAGAGTGACTGAGTGAGTGAGTAAGAAAACTGAAACTGAAACTGAAAAAAATCTTTATAATTCTCCTAAAATGTATTTAATTATCGTGGGAAGAGAAAATTTTGTTGATGTAAATGCCATTTAAATTTAATTCCATAAATACTTCCTGCTTTCAATTAGCAGGATCCAAGGTTTGCGATAAACGATTTGATGCCTGATACTGAAGGTGACCTTGCAGGATCATGATCCTATTTTTAACTACTTTTTTCGTTCATTGATTTTTAACCAAAGATTTTAAATCTTTGCAGTTCGAACAAAAAAATAATAAAATAGCGCATCGCAGGACTTATGAAATATTTTGGTAATGATTCCCCTGATTAAGGCTACGCACTTTATGGAGGCTGGGTGAGCCCTGTTTCTGGATCTGCTATTCCAATTATAAATAAATAAAAAAGATTAATAAATTTATCTTCCTACAAGCGGATTTGAACTCAAGATCTTCAGCTTAGCTCAACTCAGCAATTACACATTGAGCTACCCCACTCTGGTCTATGTCCATAGCCATGATATAGGTATTATGTTAGATTCAAATTTTTATAACAGTAACTGCTGCCTAAATGAATAAATGGTTGAGTCGAATTTTCTCCAGAGAGAGTTAATTGTATTGAGAAAAGCGTAATCGTGTCATTATTGCAGTTTTTGTCTTGAAATGAACTTGACAAACACCTGAATATGAGCACAATAACTCATATTGGACAAACTTCAACTTTTTCACTTGCTCACCGAAGATTGTAGTTATATGCATGTGTCAAATTATTATTATGTTATACCAAGACTTTTGACTTGATTAACTAACTCGTCCTTTCCTCCACAGAACCGTCTCTCTTCGAGCTGCCCTGGAACTCTCCGTGGTGGCAGGCTGCTCCTACCTGGAGGTCTCCGCGTCCTCCCTTGCGACGGACAGGGGAGGGATCCCCCTGGCCTTCGCCTCCGTCGCCAGCAAGGCCAAACCTGTCTCTCTCCTGAGGGCGGCCATCCGGGCTCTTGCGGCGCTCCTGTCCTACCGGAAGGTCTACCACCACCGCAGACCCAGCGACGGCAAGTGGAAGTAACTCTGAGGAAGGAGAAGGATACTGTACATAGGCTGTGTATATTTGGAGTCTGTTTGTTATGTAAAGAGTATTGTGAATATCTATCCGAAATGTAAATTTAAAGTCTTTACCAATATTATTGTTAAATATAAGTGTATGAACGTATTTCTTGTTATTATATTATCATATACCTTTTTGCTATAATGTCAACCAATCATACTGACGTCATGATACTTAAGACTACCAAAATCTGTAGAGGTTCAAGAGAAATAACGATTAAGAGTATGGCTATGGCAGACCCTCTTCCAGCATCCCACAAATAAAGGGTACAATGTCATTCGACAAATTTTCCTGAAATAAATAAATATTATCTCTTCAGTTAGGTATAAACCCACGAACTCTTTGGGTCTCGAACGAAAACTGACCTGAGATTTATTTTAAGTAATGAATAGGAGGGCGATAAACAACTTGCGTTCAATTCCAAAGTTTAAAGAGAGAATATCTCCGAGGAAATCCCCATTGATTCAGCCCAAAAATTTATAACGGTTCTGAGAATTCTACGCGTTCTCAACTATTTTTCGGCAATTTAGAAAACCACCTTTTTGTATGAAGACGAGGGATACCAATTCTCTCCTAACCAACTCTATATTAATTCAGGTATAATTATTATAATTTATAATATAACAGTATAAGCATAATAATTTTTAGCCGTAAAATATTATAATTCAACTATAGCCACGATGAGAACAAAGAGCAGTGAAGTGAGACAGGTTTATTATAAGGCGATAAGGGTAATAGGTTTGGCTTACCTCTGCGCGGCCGGCCCAATGCGACTTCTGCGCAGGTCGTTTTCTAACCAGGCAAAGTAAGATAGTTAATATAAATCAGAGAAAAAATATATCATTCTAGGATGAGCGAATCTGAGATAGCATAAATTAGGTCTTTAATTCAGGACAGTAATCCTCTTTAACTCCTTCACAGCCCTCGACTGGACCTTAGCGTTGATGGGACGGCTTGCTTGTACTGAGAAAGTCTCATCTATCTTCATTTAATAAATCTTCTTGGATTGGGGCATTACTTCATTGGTGGTTGTTGTTACCCAACCTCAAACAATAACGACAACTGTTTATATATTTAATAATATATATTAATTTATTTACTTATTATTATTTTATCAGCTCTATAGTCCATAGAGGATCTTGTTCTTTCCAACACTGTTTCACCACTTTGAGTGATCCTTCTCCATGATTTTCTTGCGGAGTTTTTTTCTGTCCATTCGATGTACATGGGCCAACCATCTTATTCTTATTTTGGTAATACAAGATACCAAGAAGAAGTTCCCTAAGTTCTTTATTCGTTTTCTTTTTTGGTTGGGTCCATACGCTCTTCTAAGAATCTTTCATAAATACTTAGTAATCTCTCTTGCTGCTTGGTTAGGGTTCATGCCTCCCCATTATATATGATTGGAGGAAGTACCATATTGTATACTCTAGTTTTGTGACTGCATGTAAATCTCTTTTGAAAAACCGTTCTAAGCGACCAATAACATTTTTTACCGTTCTCGTTTCTTGCCTTTATTTCATCTACCAGTTCATTATCATCGGTTGCAATTGTGGCATGATATTAAAGTTATACCTATATAATATAAGTAAATAAACTAAAGAGTTTTATCAAAAATATTTTCAAATAACATTAATATTACCCTATTCAGAAAGAAATATAAATGATGGAGAAGTATATTACCTTGGGAGAAATACTGGGGTAGTAAGCAGGCCTTAGGCACTTCAATATCTGGAGAGGTCTACTTCAATATTGCATCCTCTAAGTCCCCGGCCATTAAAACCTTCGACACTTGTCTTTCATAGCCGCGAAACCTTTTCTATCAAATGGAGTATCCTCTAGCATTGGCATAAATGATTCTCGCTATTATTTCTTCATGATGTTTTCTTAGGAAGTTTATGAAAACAATAATGGGTTACTGACGACATCCTGAAAATCCTGATTTTCCCAGAAAATTGGTGGACTCGTGGTCCATACAAAACACTCGTATGAGTACAAACAATGATTATCTAATTTTATACTTGAACCATTTAGCATTTGGATCTAAAGTCAAATTAAAAATGCTTAAATTTTCCAAAGTGCTTTAATTTTAATTTTTAATATTTGCTAAACATTTGTGTGTCAGGTGTATAAGTATACAATGTAAAAGTACATGTGATAAGTGTCGAGGAAAAATTCCATTATTTTCGCAATATCTTTTAGGAAAATTAATATTCATTTTTTTTTTTAAATATCTTCATGTGTTTATCTGCTATAGAATAGAATAGAAAAGTAATTTTTCCTGCAACCATCGAGTAATGCTATCCATTACTCAACTAAAACTGGGGTGGAAAGTCCCACTTCCCCCACTAGTGAGGGAAAACCACTTTCCCTCGCTAGTGAGGAAAAGTAACAACCAACTAGATCGAATTTGACAATCAGCACTCTATTATTTTAAAAATTAAATGGCGGTATTATAGTATTATTCATTTTATATTACTAAAATGTTAAAATAAATAATTTTTATTCTATGTGCTATCAGAATATTATTTTCTAAATAATAATTAATAGACGTTTCAATGAGTAAACCGTCCTAGAGTTATAATTGGCATGGTTAGTAATAGAAAATTTTAAGAGATAGCGCTAGTGTAGTTTTAAAAAATCTAAAGTTTCACCTTGAATATCTTAATTTTTAAATGGTTGCAGGAAAAAAGTAATATTTAACACGAGAGAAAAGTTCTTAAAACATCTTCGTTTAATCCACTCGGTTGTAAGAAAGTGGCACTTTCCTCACTTGTACTAAGTCCCATAGAATAACAAATATGAACAGAAAAAGAAACATAATATTTATCTGGCTAGAAGGATAAATGTTGCAAATCATAAAGCGTGTAAAAAGTGACAGAAAACAATTTAAAAAGAAATATTTAAAAAAAAAATAATAATAAGAAAATAAATAGTACAAATCTTGACAAGATATGAAGCAATTAAAGAGAATAGATAAATCTATATCTTTTGTTAAATGCATGAGCAACATGCAATAATTTATTTACATGATGTACACCTTCTTAAAAAACAAAATTAAAAGAACTAAATAACACAATGAATTATTCAATACATTACATTCTAAGCAAATGACTAACCTGCTTAGAGAGTATCTTTTTGGGAAGCAAGGAGTTATTGGAAAAGCAAGGATTTGAATGACGATAGTGAGTGACTAAGACTATGAGAGACTATAAGATAGATTTTTGATATATTATTGGATATCATGGCTTAATTATCTCTAGACGTCTATTTATATATCTGTCTTGAGACAATATGCATAAAATAAATTTAGTTTTTTATTTTCTATTAATATAAATTATTACTTATTTCATACACAAAGTACTTTATACTTTTTATTTTAACTGCGATTTTTTTCTTGCAAATGTAACTAAATCTATGCACGATATTCATTATTCAGTAACTAAATTTCTGAAGTACAACTAATTTAAAAAAAATAAGGTAACATATTATTTTGAATATCGATGCTGAGAGAAATAGATATCAGCGGCAATAAAAATAAGAAATAAAAAGGAGAAAAATGTATTATGTGCAATAAATTAAAATGAAGACAGAGATTTTTGTTGGAACGAGTAATCAAGTTGACACAAGTTTGAGAAGAAAACACTTTATTGAAGCATTACAATCTGCCTGTTGTGGGTAATAAGTAATGGTGCTATGTAGCTTACAATCATTCCATAAAAAAATCAATGATATAAACGAAATAAATGCATAAATAAATATATACAAGCGAAAAAATATATACAAAAATAAAGTAAAATATATATATATATATATAATAAAAAAAAATATAATAATAATAAATAAAACATAAAAGAAATATACTGTACACATTCATACTCTATTTACAATTTGCCTGGGGTCCCCGAACTGAGCTTCTTCCTCATGAATGAGGGCAAAGCAGGAGTCCGGGAGGCCCCAGCCCCCTTTCCCGGCCGCGTCACTGACATTAAACGCCAATGGAAGCTGGTTAAGGGCGCTTCACACACACACAGGTCGTGAATGGAGAATCTGGCCAGTGCCATTACTCCAAATAACATTATTATATCAGGTCTCGAGGCCATTGCCGGTTTAGGCGGCGGGGTGGGTTATATGGATATGTGGAACTGGATAATGACTGAGCCAGGGGGTTGGGATGACAGGCAAGGTTTTGACACAAATTAATATACCAAAATGAATAAATTGTTTTTTCGGAAATACATTTAATTCACTAGACAATTCTCAAAATTGAAAAAAATATAGGAGAAGAGAAATAACTGAAATTATTATTTAAAAAATTTTCATTTAATAAAATACTTCCTCAATTATTATTTATTCCACTTAATAGTTAAGTAATCCTTATAAATAATCCTTGAATATCTCCGATTCAACTTGCAATGCTAGCGAAGGTCATTCTTTCAAAGGAATTCTATGACATGTTTATAGAAGCGTTAAATCCTATATAAGAGAACTTTCTTATGTTATAAACTTGACACAATAATAAGAAAAAAATGTGAAAATTCTCGACCAAGATATATTTTGCTTATTGAATACTTTCCGAAAGGGGAATCTCCAGAGGCCTTGATCTATAAGTGCACAAACTGAATAATGCTGGGATCTTTCGTGATTAGAGCCTTGTACCTAATCTTCCGTTACACACCTTGAACTTTACTGTAACTTACAAAGTTATAAGATGCAAATTCAGCCGGTCTTCTATAGCCTCTAATACTCCAGGATAACTCAGGAGAAGGTTCTGGGAGCAGAATAGCCTGCAAAATTCAGATTTTAACGTCTAAGTTGCATTGCAATTTAGTAAATAAGTGTTAATGCCTGTAAATAAATTACCAACTGGATATTAACAGATTAAATTAGTCATCAAATTAGTTGTTGGTACATTAAGAATTCAGCACTCTACATCGAAAAAAAAACCAAAAAAAAAAACCATGAAGGATCTTGGGTTCAGTACATTGTGGAAATTGTACTGTTTCTAGGACAACGGATGTGCAGAGAAGTGATCTAATCGAGATATCTCTCAAATCCCAGTTTTTTTCCACAATAAGGGTATTCACAGTGTAGAGGCTGATTGAGCTCCCGCAGGATCGTCTGGTCTTACGCTGTTAAACAATTAAATTTATATAAACAGATAAAATTTATTAATTTATCTTGCCACTGCCGGATTTAAACCAAATACCTTCGCAATAGCAAATAGCGCTCTACCCATTGAGCTACCCGAAACCAAAACGGTTTTGAATTTTCCCAAAATTTTCATTATTAGCAAAAGACCTTAGTTTTTTTATTTATTTTTTCTCCTTCGCTTTGGCCAACTACGAAACAAATGCCAGTTTTAATTCCTTCTCATTTGTTGTTTTATTTTCCTCCAATACTCTCTCATATTTTAACCCTGTCTCTCTTTTCTTCCTTCCGACCCCTTCGTGTCTGTTCTCTTATTGCTTGTTCTCTGCAATCCCAAGTTTAACCGACCTTTCTCGAGGCATCTCTCTCTGCTGCTGCTTCTGATTTTATATTGTATTTCTAAACCTTTATTAATTTTTCGGATCCATCCTGAACTTAATTTCAGTTCCCAGAGATACTTAAAGATATTTTTCGACGTCTGTTGTCATCCTTTCTGAATAAATGTCCCCAAAACATCAGTCTTCTTTTACTCATCGTTTAGGCTATTTCTATGGTTTTATATACTTCATAATTGCTTAGTAATTTTCTTGTTTCTGGGCTTCTCACAGGACCTAAAAATTTCCTCATAACTTTGATTATATAT
This sequence comes from Arma custos, assembly GCA_037127475.1. Lineage (NCBI taxonomy): Eukaryota > Metazoa > Arthropoda > Insecta > Hemiptera > Pentatomidae > Arma > Arma custos. The sequence continues at coordinate 58,805,440 of CM073763.1, read as the reverse complement.
TAACATTTTTTTTAAACAGATCTAGATAATGCGATAATTGTATATACGTGGAAGAGAAAATTTCTTTTTTTTTTCTAACTAGACTAATAACATCGAAATCCGACAAACAAAAGATTCAAATCGAAAAATAATGCGGTGGCTTAGTTACACATTTTGAAAACTCCAGATCTGAAAAGTTATTTTTATTTTTACATGAAGGTGTTTTTTCGACGCACTTAAATATAAGTCTGCTATAATTTTTAGTTTAAAAAAACAAAGCTGGTTTATTCTTTAATTTAACACATTTTATAATCTTTTGCTAACAAAGGATATTATTTTAACAGAAAAAGTATTTTATTTTTGCTTCAATAAACTGAAAAATAAGAAAGAAAATACTTTGTAGGAAAAAACAAGTCGATATTATGTTTCATATTAAAGATATAAAATAAAGTGATTCATATTTGTTTTCTTTTCATTTTTTCTAGACTCCAGGGCTGTTGGAACGAAGAACAGGTCACCTTGTAAAATAAAGTGAAAAATGAAAATAAATAAATTCAATAAAGTGGATAGGTTAAATTCTTATTTATTATCTTATGTGTTATAAGCCTGTAAAAAACATAATGATTTAAATATTGTTTCAAAATGAAGCTACGGAAAAACATTCTAAATAGCTTTGATATAACGTGAACTAAACTGAGAAATCGTATGTATGTTTATAAAGTTACTAAATAATTTAAATCAGGAAACGTAATCACAGTTGGTTCGATCCATTTTCTCTAAAAGCACTATCCAAGTTTTTCGAACCCAATCAGTCAGAAGTTTCTAATCTAAGTTAAATGCTTATCAGGTTTACCAACACACTCTGGGAATTGGTTTAGGTTAGTTAAGCCGGTGAACCCCGAGGAGATGGTGTTTGAAAGTCTATTAGCAAGAAGTATATTATGATCAATTTATCACTTGATCTAAAAGGCAGTGTAGTTCTGTAATGTTGGTACCTCGTCTTACAGATTAACATGTTCTCACAAGTAATAAGGATCTAGTACACTTTGGAAAATCAATAAATCTTTGTGGGTAAAAAATTATATATAGTTAGTACCTATAATAGTGATAATACTGTAATACCATATTAAGACCAGGTTTTATGTTCAAGGTTCAAATGAAGAAATGAAGAAAAGTCCGAATGATACCAAGTTGTCGTACTTCATCAACGAAACACGCCATAACCCAGCATAGCACCGTGACACTAATTAAAAATAAATAATATAATAAATCTTAAAAAATATATATATACTATACTATTTACTAATTACCATTGGATGCTTACAGCTGAGCCTCAAAGAAAAAGTTAAGATATAGGAAAATGTTGGTTATTTATTCTCCAAAAATAAAAATTATGAAAGGTATCCATCTTACATAACGATAGAAAATAGACGACAGATAGTGGGTTTCAGTCTACCCCGATAGGCAGCAGCACGTGGGGGACGAGATAGCGATAAAAAAGAAAGCCGTTACAATATCATTATAATACGATAGTATAATATAACGTAATATAATAATTATAACGTAATAATAACGATTATAACAATCATGTGCTCACAGCACAACCGTTGCCCTAAAACAGAACAGTCTCTACCGTGTACTTAACCCAGGAAGTTTCATACGGATTTAATACAATTATATTTCCATTTTATAAGTTGTCTTTTAATTGCACTTTTAATTTTTTAGAAGTGTTGTGTCATAAATAGTAATTATTAAGATTGCAAAGATTTATCATTGATCATTTTATATATTTTACGGAAAATGGTTGAATAAAAAACTTTAAAAAAACTATTACTACGACCCATGAAGAGTTATTGAGTTCAGTACCTGGTAGAGACCGTACTGTTTCAAGAACAGCCGTTGCACGGGGAGGTCTCGGAGACCTATTCTGAGTACCACTTTATAGGTGCAGGGTGAGCCCTAGGAGGGTCTGATGATCCTAAAGGATACAATCCCTGTTAACAGAATAAATAATCTATCGGCCAAATATGGATTTAAACCAGAGCTCTACATATTGAGTCTCTATGATAACCAGCTTCCCTATATTACATTAAATAGTGAAGTAAAATTTATTCCACATAAATTACTTATAAATAAATAAATAATCCACATTAAGAAAACCATAATTACATTTTATATTACCTTTCCTAATTCTTTTTAGGTGTTTGATACGTGGGCAGTTGTAATTGTTCAAGGAAGTACACATTAAGGAATATGAGAACAATATATTGCGTGAATAAACCATACAAACCGAATAGGAACCTATCCGAGTATGAACATCACCGTTAACAGTAACTGCCAGACTTATTTGAACAAACTTCAAATTCCTCTATAAGTAAATTTAAAAAAAAGTGGGAGAATAAGTAATTATAATTATAATTAAAGTAATTGTAAATATAAGTAAAATGATTCAATTGCTACCACTAAGCTAAAGCTAGAGAAAGACTTATTGATCCATGGAAAATCCTGAATAAATGACCTCCTTTACTTAACCGAAACTTTAATAAGAAAGTACCCCAGCACTATCGTGCGATATTCTAGAACTGATTCCTGCACGCTATTCAATTAACTGATTGTCAATACAGCCATTCAGCCTGGAATAAGTAACACACGTAATACCCGTGAGGGGTAAAGCCTTGCACATATTAACAATGATAAAAATTTGTTTAATAATTAATCAAGCCATTGTATTGCTGTTTTATATTTTTGTCAGCTTTAGACTAGAAATTTCTTCCATTTTAAAGTCAAACAAAACCTCTGATGTTACTTCTATCATTTGTATATTTTGTTTAAAATCACGTTATGCTACTATTACCAGTAGGACGATGCTACAGTGTACATCCTCTCCGAAGAATTACACAACCATGGATTTTTTTTCTCCCTTCAAAGAATCCTAACACTACCTGCCGGACTGCCAAACCGCCACCATGGGGATAGATAAGACGATCAGAATTGTAGATTTTCCTCAATCATATTGTATATTCTCTCACTAGGACTAAACTCTAAATAAAAGTTTTTCGGGCAGGGACTGGTTTTACTGCCAGACTAGTGAAACAGCGCTCCCCCAAGTTCTCGAGTTCAGTACAAGGCATTATCACACGACAGAACAAGGCACTTTAAACTGTTTTCCTACACAAGGTCATATGAAATACCCACCTTAGGGCAATCTTTCCTTGGAAGACCTAATAGTCGGGAATAAAATCTAACCACCAGTTGTCCCGTTTGGTGCCTCTTTCACAGTTCTAGCACTGGTCTGGATTTTAGTAGATTCCAAGAAAATTAAGCTAGCCTTGGAACAAAAAAACAGTTAAGTCTCTTCGTTACAAGAAATGGCATGGAAGGTAGAAAAATAAAAGAAATGAAAAGATTCTTGTGTGATATAAAAGTACTTACTACTTTAGCCTCCAACGAGTATAAATCATTTCACCAGATACTTTTACAAGACAAGGAATGCCCAGAAGCCGTCAAGTTATACCTTTCTCTCCGCCTCCTGCTTGAGCCCAATTAGAACGTACTCCAAGATCCTCCGATACGAAGTCTTGCGGAGGCGCTCCGCCCACGGAGGAACGAAAGGTGGCCGATCTGAGGTCTCCTGGAGGATCACGACCCGATAAGAGGAACAATAGGGAGATAGTGGCTAATGTGTCTGTATTAATGGAGAGTAGGCTGCCCTTCAGGAGGTGGACCTTCCCCTGATAGAATTGTAGATCGTAGTTGCTTTCTCCGCCAATATATAATATAGCATTATATAATGCGGTTATAACGTTTTGCAATGTTTTTTATATGTCAGGCAACGATCGCGATCTCTGCGATTCCGCAGATGTCGTTCATAAGTGAAAGTCATTGTTCACGCTTAGAGCCCTATCCCCTCAAACATAATATATAAGAAAAAATATATGTAAGCTTAAACAAACTGCACAAAAATGAATAGGGATACCACTGATTTTGTAGTATTTACTTTGCCTAGAATTTTAATATTAATGTTAATGTTAAACTGTTTTATAAATAAAAGCATTAATGTTTATTAGAATTTATACTACATTAAATATTAATGTAGTTATTAAATACATAATAATATAAATATTAGGTAAATTACATACTACAAAAATACCAATATCCCGGTTCACTTATGAGCAATATACATGATGACTTGGTTATGAGTGTAATCCGAATAAAACGAAAACACTCATGAGTGCTTTTAATATTCATATACCGTTTTTTAATGATCGTTCTTCGCAAATTATTACAAGTTAAACATTTATATTTATATTGATATAGTCTAAAGAAAATATTAAAAAGTCTTCGAGTAACGTTGAATGAATAAACAACAAGTGCGTACTCCTTGCTGATTGTTATTTAACGTCACTTTATAATGCTGGCTAATCGTACGATGCTGCTGTAGGGGTTTTAAATATTTCCTATCCAAGGATAATAAGGTTAGGGATCTTCAATTCACTGTACTCAGGACCACATCTGCTATACCTTAGGACATTTTACATACTTTGACAAACCCTAAGACTTACTTACTTACTTACTGTGAACCCGCGATCTTCGGTACAATTTTATGTAATGCTAACCACTTGACCACAGGTGACCGTTTTCAAGTTTACGAATATAAAAATGGAAGTTTTTCACTTCTAGACAATTTGACAATACCATTAAGATAAGAAGTAATATTGATGGTATCAGTTTCGCAGGTTGTCGCATCGAGTTGATTTCTGAATCAGTTAAACCTCGTCAGGACGATTTTTTTATTAATTTTTATTCGCATCCTTTTTAATAATTTCGCAATTAAAAAGAAACCTGAGTTTTAGTATGATAAAAAGAGTGTATTTTTGGGAATCATCGTATAAATTTCGTCAATCGTTTCATCAAAAAATTTCGATGTATACATGTTACTATAACCTACAAAGTATGTGTTAGTCAGTTCTTTAATGTATATACAGTCAGTAATAGTTACTACATACAGTCAGTATTAAATTATTTTTATTTTCGAGCATATTAAAAATGAAACGAATGAAAAGTTGAAACTCATTCTGAATTAACTCGATGTGACAACCTGAGGAACTGATATCATATTGAGATTAGCCATCAGCAGACTTTATGCCCAGTGTAATATAAAATTGATTGTAACAATTTAGGCAGAACTAGAATGGAATGGAGGCGGAACTAGAACCGGTACGTTCCAGAAGGTGACTTTTAGAAGAGGATGAAAGAACCCAGATGACGGAAAGTCCATCAGTAAGCCTTCCCCTACAAGACTAAGATAAATGACCATTGCTCTTCGGCCCGTTCTGATCTACGAGTCTCGGAGGAGTATCCATCGTCGCTTCAATAAACAGGACCATCTTAAGCACCTCATCAACCGCTGATGCTCCTTTTACGGAGTTCTTTCACTTTCCTCCGTTTCTCTTTCGTTGGAGGTATCTGCCTGTAGCATGTCGGGTTCATCAATCGTCGCTTCGTTAGAGTTGGAATCGAATGAATCTTAATAGCACAACTTCTAAGAACTGCTGTGATCTGCCACTTCTGTATTCCTGGTAGAAATGCCATTCAATTACTAGGTCTGTTACTTAACATTCCGTCATTGATGACTTAAATAAAAAATTTTGTTATCATTGATAAACAACTGCAAGTACAAGCAATTATTATTTACAGCCCCGGTGAATAAGTGGATACGTCGATCTTTGTCCAGAGTGAGTTACCTGCATTTAGTGAGGTGGGACCGAGTTATTATCGTAGTTTTGGGCTTGAAATGGAGTTAAAATGTATGCAATAACTCATTTTCAAGCCAATGCATGACTTACTATAGACCCATATTCACTACGAAAACGAAACGTTCCGGCTTCCCTAAGTACAAGAAACTCATTTTGGAGAAAACTCGACTTAACCACATATTCACCGGGGCTGTATAAATATACATATATACAGTAAAACCTCTATTATCCGTCACTCTATTTACCGTCATTCTCTGTTAACCGTCACTTCAGTTTGAGAAAAAAAAAAAAAGATGTATATATATTGTTTGGTTGCTAAACTCATAGACGCCGGCTAAGAATGAATCGTTGTCTCTTGACAACTTCGTTTTTTAGAATCTGTTGTTTACTCTAAACCTAGGTATCCTCGCACACATTTCTCAGACATTAATTATCTTCTCATCTCTACCTAATGCAGCTTCCGGAGTTGAACTATCTTCAGTCTTCATTCTTGTCTTACGGGGATTGTCGTTTTCTAAAAAGTACATACAATAATGTCAGAAAAAAAGACAAAGGGTTTACATCTCGCTACTATGTTTAAATTGTAAACGTTTACGAAAAGGTGAAAGTGCTTCAATCTTAGCCAAAATATAGGAAATTCCTCAGACGACAGTTAATGATATAAAACGTGCGGGGGACCCCTAGAGTATTTCCCTTCTATATAATCATTTAATGATTATTAAGAAGGGGCATACTACGTTTGTGCACGAGGAAAGAGCTAAACTCCACCTTTAAATTGATATTGATTCCTCAAGAGGGAAAAATTGGACATACAATGATTGTTATTTTAGCCATCTATGTACGTAATTATTACATATTATTTTTTAAAAACATTTTTACTACATATATATACCTTATTAGACGTTAATAAGTTACGTGTACATATATAATGTCGAATGTTTGAAATATATTGTTCAATTTATGTCTATATATATATATATATATATATATATATATATATATATATATGTATATGTGTGTATATATGAGACATATGACTCACTCCCATATCCGTCTATTTCCCGAATCCGTCACCATCTTGGTGTTGACGGATAATCGAGGTTCTAGTGTATATATATTTATAAAAAAATATGAATATCCTGCTGCCAAAAAATCAGATGTACGAGGTCTTAATTGTTGTAATTCAAATTAAATAAACTCTTAATAAAAAAATAAAAGTAATAACAACAATTACTAAATCGATTTTTTAAAATAAATTTATTCGGCAAAATAATTGATAATAATGACTTAACAATCGAATAAAAAATACTGATAAAAATAAGCACCATCTGAAATAAAACAATCCAGTGTTATGCATTTCAGTATTCATTATTATTGAACCATCTATGTTTTAACATCGTAAAAGTCTCAATTTTATATTTACACTTGTGCGTTATTTAATATAATTCACAAAAAGCCTATTCACTGTTAGGGCACGATTATGAGAACGATATATTATCGAAATGTAACCAAAAGAGTGTTTAACAAATAGTCTGAACCTCAAAAAAGTAATTATGTGTATATATATACAGAAATATAGATAAATTCATAAGTTTTTGATGTCTAATTTTGTTTTGATTGGGAGCGGAGTGACTCAATGGTGGAGCGCTGAGTTACCGTGCCGAAATTACCGCGTTCAAATCCGGCTGTGGCAGAATTTATTTGATCTGTTAACAGGGATGGATCTAGACCTTCTTGATAATTAAAAAATCATCCACCTTCTACAAAGCGGATACCCAAAATAGGGGGGAGATCTGTCGCTTGAGCGTGATCTAGGACAAATCATCTACTTGTACAATTGTTGCCCAAGAAACAGTACAGTCTCTACTAAGTACTGAACCCAAGACTCTTCACGGGTTGTAGAGGGACTGGTTTTTTTTTGTTTCTCCTGTTTATGGTCAATCAGCCTATATATACTTATATATCAAATGTACAAGAAAAATAAATAAATAAAATGGAACAAAGGCCTTATCTTGATCACGAGTGATCAAATGAAAACAAGTTCTGTTTGTAGCCGTCGAGTAGCAACAGCAAGTTAGGAGTGTGTGCACAACTAATCAACTTTTTCCTTCAGAGTTTATTTACAGTTTAGTTTGGTTTATTTAAACCCACTTTACCCTTTAATTATTAGAGACCCTGCATTATTAACAGAATAGAAACACTAACAAATACAATAATTCTAACAATTATATGCATAATAATACACAATTATTATATTTGACAAACTATTAGTTTGAAATATAGCTTATTCACTATATATGATATAGTGAATAAGCATAGAAATATAATAATAAAAAATATTGTTAAAATTGAAAAGATGTTTTGGCTTCAGTGGTAAGGCTTTCTCAGGTATAAAAAAAAAACATGATTAGAAAATAGAAATGAGAAGAATATATAATTGTGGACAGGACCACATGGGTACAGGTTTTTTTCTTTTCTTAGGTTTTAGAACAAATTAAAGATTAGTTTGGATATTGGATTTCGTGGCGCTAAACCTGGAAAGTCTACTTAACCCACGTATCCCGTATCAGGAGCTGGGTACTTTAGTGTGTAGAGTGCTCAGTTTCTACCCTGAAGGTTTCGGGTTCAAATCCGATCTAGTGACATACATTATTTAATCTGTTAACAGCAGAATATAGACCATGCAGGATCTAGAGACCCTTCTGGTGCTCAAACAGCCAACACATTAGCTTCCTGAACTAGTGTGTTGTCCTGGATGAAGTACAGTCTCTTCCATGTACCTTGTAATTAACCCAAGACCGTCCATGTGGTGTAGTTGTGCTTTTGTTTACAATTATAATCTATATCAGTTTTAAACCGATCCTAGTTCTCCAGAAAATTTAATAGTTTAAAGTATAGACAAACTTTTTGGGGGGAAATTTGCAACGTTGTACATAAACCCTAAGTTTTTGCCTTTTTTTTTTTGGAGATATTGGAGCCCTAAAGACATATCAGTTCGAAAAACTAGCCGATATGAATTTATCTTAAATTTTATTTCTTATCATAATCCATAAAATAGAAATCGTACCATCCGGTCAGATCTCCAGAGTTGACATAGCGCTTCGTTAGGCTTACTTAATAAGTTGGCAATATACCTCAAACTAACTTCAGTTTATCCAATTGGGATCCACCAAATTATATTATACAAAGTGGAAGGACAGGTTATTTGTGGCGTCTTATACAATATGAATATTAACTGTTTATTAAGATTGTAAATTAGCAATTCGTTGATAAAGTTGACAAAGTTGATAGATAATAATAGATGTCGATTGTCATATAAAATTAAAATCATTGAGCTGATCTTTTTCAATGGCAGAGGAGTGGCTCAATGACAGAGAGCTGAGTTGCCGTGCAGATGGTTCTTATTTAATCTGTCAGCGGCAACGAGATGGATCGAATGAGATCTAAAACCTCCTGGGGCTCACCCAGTCTCCATAAGGGGGATCTGGCGGCTGAGCGTGAATTATAACAAATCACCTTCCCGCAGAATCGTTGGCTAAGAAACAGTGCAGTCTCTTGCACGTACTGAACCCAAGACCCTTCATGTGTTGCAGTGGTAAGATGATCACATTCAATTGTACGACGCAGGTATTTTAATCGCTATGCACAGTAATATTTTTTTCAAAACTTTTTGTTACTTTGCAAGTAACGATCTGAAACTCATGCAGCTTCGATGATATACCGTAAACACGATAATACTGCCAGCATCAATACATCCTGACAAAATACATCCCAGGCTCCTTTTCGCCAATCGCTAATCACTCCTGTAGGAGCTACATAACGAAAGAAAAAAATCGTTCCTCTGGCAGATGCAAAAGGATAATAACATATAAGGAAGAAATTACTGAGTGCGTGACATTCAGAATTCGTAGGCACACACTTTCTCTATCTCTTTTATCTCGGAGAAAGCATGTAATATGCCAGGCTAGTTTATCGTAATCTTCAGTGATCAGTCGGATTAATGTCAATCTATTTTTAAAAATAAAACTTTAAGATGAAATACACGTTATCTTGTTTTGATGCAGGTGCTGGATGGGATCCTTTGAGATCATTACCACATGGAAATGATCCATTAATCATCATCATCATTAATACTCCAATAGCATGCTAATTATTTGTAACAAGCAATTTCATTTAACGCCTTAAGTTGCACAACTCTAATGATTCCATGTTAATAACTACAAATGCGTTGCTAATTTTAGCGAAATGAAGAGACCTCTATTTTTATTTTTGTTCTATGTTACATCAATCTCAATGAAAGCATTCTCATCTTTAACCGGAATAAATTAAAATGAGCGTTTAGTGATTACAAAACTCCTTCTTTTTCATTTACATAATTTTATTATGTCAGAGGAGCAGGATAAGCTCAGTATGTAGATTCCATTTTCAAATCCAGCTGTAGCAATTAAATTATTTAATCTGTTAACAGCCACAGATAGACCCTATGGGATTTACGGATCCTTCTGTGGCTCACCCAGCCCCTAATTGGGGAAAAACTTGGTGGTTAAGCGTGATCTCGGATAAATCACAGCCCTGCACAAAGGCAATGAAAGCCTTCTAATCTTCTACTGTAAAAAATTAAACTGAGTGTTTAGTTATTACAAAGCTTCATTTTTAGTGCCATTATCACGGAGAAGTAGAGTAGCTCAGTGTATAGAGTGCTAAGTAGCTAACCTGAAGGTTCCAGATTAAAATCTAGACGTGGAAGATGAATTATTTAGTCTGTTAATAGCCACGGATGGACACTGTGAGATTTGCAGACCCTCCTTGGGATCACCCAGTCTCTATAAAGTGGATGAACTTAATCGTGGAAACTCGGTTGAGTGTGGTTTCAGATAAATCACATCCCTGCTCAACCTCAACGAAATCTTCAACTAGAATAAATTAAAGTGAGTCTTTAGTGATTATAAAACTCCTTTTTAATTTGCATTATTTTTGTCTGGTAAGTGTGTAGAATGTTGAATCGCTGGTAACTTTCGGGTTCAAATCCAGTTGACAGTAAATTAATTCATCAGTTAAAAACCACGGATCGATCCTGTGGAATTTTCAGACCCTTCTGGGGCTCACCCAGCATTTATAACTTGCATAACCTTAATTGTGGAAATCTAGCATCTCTTGCATAACCTGGAGTGTGATCTAGGATACAACACAAACGTAGTCCTAGAAACAGTAGAAACTCTAAAATGTACTGAGCCCAAGACCCTATAGAGGCTGTAGTATAATAGGTTTATTACTATGGTAAGTATATTAATAAATATTTTTTTATTTGCGTGTTTTCTTTCCATCCTTTTTTAATAAATAAAAAAATCAAATGAAGTTAAAAGAAATAAAGAATTTATTCATAGTTTAATAAAGAAAATAAATCATTCTTTTCTAGCAGTACAGTTTTTTTTTTTTAATATAATGGTAAGTATATTAATAGGTAATTTACTGTTATTATATATTTTTTATTTATTTATTTCCTTTCTTTTTTATTTAAATTTCTTTTCTTTAATAAAGTTGTTCGTTATTGGTTAAGAGCGCTAAAATTTCTGTTCCTCAATGTCGTATTTGTTTGTTCTGAATAGTGAGACACACATCAGCTCTGTTTGGAAAGGTTTAGTTTGAAGATCTGAAGGTCCCTTGTTCGATTTCGGCATTAATTTTTAAGTAGCGGGTAGTTCAATGCCCAAAGGCGCAGTACTAATCGAAAGAACCGGGTTCTTGAGCGGCTATGACAAATAGGTTATTTAACCTGTTATATGCCGTTAATCGAATAAATTGAATCTGGAGGCCTTCCTTGGCTGCACCCAGTTTTAATAAAGATGATACTTTTAATTAGACGAAAAAAAACAGGCAGCTCTGTGTGATCTTCGGCATATCACAACCATTGGCTTAGAAACAAGACACATAACCAACCAAGAACTGAAAATAAGACACTTTTTCAAGTTCCCAATGTTGTAGGTAAATTTTTAAATCGGAATCGTTACCACGTGTGGTGAGCATAACAACCTTAAAGCATAACAGTCGTGGATTCGCCGTCCAGAAGATTGCCTTGATTATACTGTCATGGGGATATAAAATGTTGGTACTGGGGACATAGACCGTAGGATCCCTATTCTAAAGCCGCGTATACACTTGAGCATTCTCCCCGAATAAGCATTCGTTCGGCCTGATTTGCTCAGATGAGTACAAGGCGAGCCGAACGGATCCGCACTGCTCAACCCGAGCCGAGTGTTGTCGGTACTTCAAAGTTCATCGCTTTCGTTTTCAAAATTCCTCGTCCTATTAGGCATAGCAGCAAAAGTGACATTAAATTAATAATTACTGGATGAGGGATCTCCTATCATAAGAGTGTCAAATTAAGTCACGGGAGAGGTACCGCTGGATATTGTTCTTCTTCACGCCTCTCATATCATTTTATTGTAATTTTATAGACCGAAAATCTGCTGACCGTCAATTTGGTTTATTGCTATGTTTGGATAAACAAATAAAGAAAAAAAATAACAAACAAGCTTTTTATATGGTAATCTTCCAATGATATTTTACCAGGTTTTTTTTTTCACGAAACCGCCTTTAAGACCACAGAAATATCATTACTTTTCTTTTCTCATTTTTTTTCTTTCTTTTTCCCAGTATCTAATCGTACTTTCTGCGTGCCTTTGCTTCCTTTCTTCTGAAGAAGCAGCAACCTTCCGTTTTTCTCTGTTTACCACAAGAATATTGATTTATTTAATTTATTTCCGTATTACTCTTTGTCTGTTGTTTTTAATTTTTCTGCTTCTTCCCTCATTTGTCTCAAATACCCTCCACCCTCTTGAATTCACGGATTTTGTCAGATATTTTCTTGTTAAGTCTCCCATGGTCCATTCTTACCATGTGCTCGTACAATCTTAGTCTTTTGATTCTTATTTCGGTTTCCAGATCTTTCATCTCACTAGTATATTTCCTGGTTGGACATTAACCTGCGGCCTTCCTGTGTTTTCTTGGTCCCATAGATTCTCCTCAGGATCCTTCTCTTTACTTTTCTAGATTTCAGATATTTATTCTAGTTGAGGGAGACATGTTGTTTCCATCACCTAGAAAATTACTGTTTTTATCACAGAGTTATAATGTCTTCTTTTAGCATTAGAGGATGGGTTCTTCTTATTTTAAATTTCCTATGTTGCGAAGCTTAGTTTTTCTAACTTCGTGATTTTTTTCATTTTATTTTTATATTTTACCAGTATTGTTTTTCATTTGTTAGGTTAAGGAAATAGATTTAAAAAATGTAATTAATTAACGGTTAAGTATAGATAATAGTAATGTGATAAAAAGATTTAAATAGCCTTCTAGACCATCCGTCAGATAGATAAGAAAAGATCCGCTAGAGGATGCGTGTGATAAGGCCATCGCCGGGAGTTGAAGCCATTGCAGCCGTATCGGCTCACCCACACCTCGCTCACCACAATCCTCCTCGTGGCACGATCCCTTAAACCAATCTTCCTTTTATGGTTCCCATTCTGCTAAAAATTGCCTTCCTGACAAATCTTCATTAACTTTGTTCATAGCGAGCGAGATCATAAACTGGCCTGTAGAACTTTCGATCCGGAACGTATGGTTGCAATTGTTAATTTTCAATTTCGCCCAAATATTGAGTTCTGGATTGTTAGTAACAGAACATTATATAAATCTGGGCTTTAAATTATGTTACATTGGAAAGTTTTGAATATAGAAAAATACTAGGACTGTTAGCGTGTTGTGACAATCCAACTACATTTATTAACCACTGCACAAAACAAATCTCGTTTATGCTAGTGTAGCCTCTGATGTCATTGGTACGGAACGTATGGTTGCAATTGTTATTTTTCAATTTCGCCCAAATATTGAGTTCTGGATTGTTAGTAACAGAACATTATATAAATCTGGGCTTTAAATTATGTTACATTGGAAAGTTTTGAATATAGAAAAATACTAGGACTGTTAGCGTGTTGTGACAATCCAACTACATTTATTAACCACTGCACAAAACAAATCTCGTTTATGCTAGTGTAGCCTCTGATGTCATTGGTACAGAATAGAAAAAAAACAAAAAAAACTGTATCACTACAACTCCTATCTTGAACTCATTAGACACTGTACTGTCAAGGACAATCGTTCTTCTTGAAGAGAAGTGATTCGTCCTATCTAACGCTATTTTCGGTACCTACTTTATGGAGATTGAGTGAGCCCCAGAACAGTCACTGATCTCAAAGGATCCATACCCGGCTGTTAACGGATTACATAAATTCTGCCATAGCCGAACTTTAACCCGCGATCTTCGGTCCGGCAATTCGCCGCTCTGCCACTGGGTCAAAAATATACAACAATATTCATTTAAGGTTTACAAATCAAAAACAGATAACTGTGAAATTTCGATGCGAATATTGATTTTTCACCAGTTAGGCAAGACATTTTGTCTAATACGACACTTTGCAACCTTATTTCTTATGGTTTAAGTCCTGAACCTATTTCCTGTAAGGCTTGGCTAAACTAGTGAAATAGTTGAAAAAAATTAATTCCTGAAATTTGGAATTATCAGGATCAAAGGCAGTCAATTCGAGTCATTCGATTAATAACAATTTCTAAAGCAGTATTGAGGTTATACAGTAGTACTGTGACATACTATCACAGAAGTTTGGAGCTTCAACTCCTTGTTAAATAGAAAGACTGATAGAACAAATCTTTATTTTATTTTGAGACGTTCAGGTGGAGAAATTCATATTTCTAATAATAATATTTTAGTCAAGCAACGCATTATCTTCCTGAAACTTCAGTTTCAGATCCTGGCTAATAACAATGATTAAATAAGGTGACAAAGTGTCGTCTTAGACAAAATCGGTTGACTAAGCTCACGTATAATATGAAAAGTCAATTTTCGAAATTTTGGAGTAATCTTCTTTTTATACTGAATGCCATTTACAATATACTTTGCAAAACAATAATTTTCATTTTCATAAATTTATTATTTATTATAATTATTATTTAATTTTCATTTGCACCTGCGCAATTGCGCATCTAGCAAATTTGATTGAAGTGCTTTCTCTTCGTTTTTCTCCATAATCATACAGTTATTTTGGAAAAAAAAAATATATCAATTGTTGAGTAGGTCTCTTGGCCAATGTCTTTTTAATCTTTTTTTTATCAAGTCCAGGTAACAGGAAGTAGGAAAGCGGAAGAACGAGTGGGTTTGTGTGATATTGTGTCGATGAGTGGAATGTTATGTATTTGTTATGAATATATGATTTTATAGTGGGAATATTCATGTCGTTGTGTATAGTGTGATTCAAAACATACCATGGTGCATTAATAATTTTTCTGAGAATTTTGGACTGTGTTGTTTGTATTTTGTGTATGTGAACTTTTTTGCTGACCCCCAAAGTTCTACTCCATATGTCCAAATAGGTTTTAGTATACTATTATAGGTAAGTCGTTTGTTCCTCAAGTCAAGTGAAGATCTGTAGTCCAGGAGATGTGATAGTAGTTTGTACCGTCTAGTCAGTTCTTGTCTTTTTAATTTTGTATGTACGTTCCATGTAAGTCTTTTGTCCAAGTATAGTCCGAGGTAACGTACATAATTTTTGGAAGGTACTTCGTCGTTGTCAATTTTGACTGCTGGACACGAAGCTTTGCGTAGAGAGAAGCTTACATGGCTCGATTTTGAGGCGTTTATTTTGATTTGCCATTTATAGAACCACTTTTCTAAATCAAATAAATGATTTTGAAGAGCTAATGATGCTAGGTTTGGGTCTCTGTGAGAAGAAATAATGGCTGTATCGTCTGCGAAGGTATAGATGTTGGTGCAAGAGTGCTCGGGAGTATCAGAGGTGTACACAGAATAGAGAATGGGGCTTAAAATACTGCCTTGCGGTACACCCCTGTATTGAGGGATGAAGGAGGAAATCGAAGAACCAACGGAAGTACAGAAGAATCTGTCTTGGAAATACGATTGAAGAATTAAAAAGTATGCAGGAGTTAAATGAGGTTTTATTTTCCAGAGAAGAACCTTGTGCCAGAAACTATCAAATGCTTTTTCAATGTCAAGAAAAATCGCAGAGCAATATTTTTTTTTTCATAAATTAATATACTAAAATCATATTTATAAAATAATAATTAGCATAAAATAGCAATTTCCACACTATTCATACTCAAGAGATATGTATGAGAGGTCTCTTACTCTCTATTGGTACTTCAGATCTGATTGCGCCTCACAAACTCCAAAGGAACTTAGCTGGCAGTATTTGTCATATACGTAGGCAATCTACATCAATATAAATGAGGCAGTTATTCAACCTCTCGAGGATGTCTTTCATGATCTCCAGTAATTAGTTAAAGTGTGCAAGTCGGAAGACATCCTTGTATCCGAGACTCTTTTTGTAAAGATATTTCTAAAGTAAGGGCCCTCAAGGTTCTCAGGTTGGAATCTAAAAAGAATTTTTAAAATTCTTTAATGGCAACTTCGAAAAAGTGACTCTAATTCGATTAGTTTACAAGCAGTAGACGAGTTGAAAGATTGAATTATATTTATTGTAACATGGAACTATATACCGTAGATATACAACGTCTCTTTCAGGTATGAACTAACGAGGTATACTATTAACTATGGACTAACATTACCTATAACTTAGAGACTACAATAGAACAAACTTAATGACGACTCTTTTTACAAACTACAGTCAAATCATTCCTTTCCCTTCTCTTCCACGCTCTTTAATCTCCCAAATCAACCCCTATCCTCTTTCCTTCAACTGAACACAGGAGTGGCTCAGGGTTCTAGTATTTCCCCAATCCTTTTCAACTATTACATTAATGATCTTCCTAAATCAATCCACCATTATTCCCATCATCTATACGCCGACGATTCCAAGATTTATTTCTTCATTCCTCCCTCTGAGATTATAGCTCAATTTGCTAATATTCAGGGTGACCTAGATATGATCAGTGCCTGGGCTGAACTGAATTAACTGATATTAAATGCCAGAAGTCAATCTAATTTGTTCCAACACCCTCCTTAAATCCATCAACTCTCTTCCCAAACTAATCTTAAACGACCACCTTATTACTTTCAGTTCCTCTGTTGAAAATCTCGGTATCGTTTTGGACCAAACCCTTTCCTAGAAACCCCACATTGTCCACATTTCTCGACGATCAATAAGCTCCATAAAGTTATTCCATCGTTCCCGGCATCTTTTAACACTACTTATCCGTAAGCTCTTCATCACTTCTTTCATAATTCCACACTTTGACTATGGCTGTGTGGCTTATGGTGTGCTCTCGAACAAACTTGTTGAAAGTCTGAGACGAATTAACAGCGCTCTTCGACGCCCCTAGGGAGTCTCATGTGTCTCACCTCTATGATGAGTTAAAGTGGCTTCTTCCTTCTATCCGTAGACTCCTACTTTCCTAGGTTCTTTCTTATACCAAGCCATCAACTGAGAACATCCATCTTATAAATATAGTCTCCTACAGTCCAAATCCTCTATCCAATCCCAGGGCACAAGATTTCCCCTTTCCGACCTTTATCAAAATTTTTGGGCGCACCTTTCTCGTTCGGTCTACCTCTCTATGGAACTCACTCCCACCTGATATCCGTCCATTGAATGTATATAATAAAGGGCGGATCCAGGATTTTTTTCTGGGGGGGGAACAACGGGCAAAAAAATCAACAATAACTTAGACATACACTTTTAGTATATATAGAAAGGCTTATTAAAATAGTTTCTCATGTTATTTCTGTTATTATATCACATGATTTGCCTATAAGTATGCACTGTAATGGATTTTCCACATTACACAAACAACCGCCCGTGGAGAGGGCACGTGCCCCTGGATCTGCCTATGTATATAATGTATCTTGTTTATACACATACAAATCCAAACTATTCCTACATCTCCTTCCTAAATCACCAAATAGACGCTCTATAATCAATAAAATAAATAGCTATATTCAACACAATAGATTGAGAAAATACTCATTATGATACTATTATTCATATTATTAGATGTTCCTATCTACTTTTTTGTTTTTCCATTAGCCAGTATAGACACTAAACATTGTAAATACTATAAATAGAGGATTGGAATCTAAATAAAGCATTGTTTAACCAGGCTTCATGCGTGTTGTTATTCTCCTAAATCCTCTTTGTTTGTGAGTTTTGTATGCCGAAACTCTGAAGTTATATATTTCATAAATATATATTTTTTTAATTCTCTAGCAGATTATACCTTTTAGTTCATATTTAATTGCAGTATTCCAATATTGTAGCCATTTGGCCAGATATTTTCTATTAATTTCTGAACAATATTGTTATTGTTTGGGAACCTGATAAATCCCAGAATATCTATTCTATATCTTTTAGAGCTGTTATATGTACATATACAAGAATAGGGGAGGTCAAGGAAGTTTACGCTGCAGACAACACGCATTGATGAAACTTCCTAGTTACAAACCTTTATAATAAACAAGAATAATTTATCAGTAAACTCGTCCGTACTCTAGGTTTAAATAATACCAATATATCATGTTATTCTATAGTTTTCAACAACATTTCTATAATCTAGTTCATTTATGTACCCTTTACAATATTTTATTAAAACTTTTTCTTTATCACTAATATTCCCATTATTTCATTCTTGTATTTCACCATCTGTAATAGATTAATTTGTAATACCTACTTTATTACTTATTTGATTATACTCCCCTCGTATTACCTGATTTTTGTATGTTTATATAAGGGTCCCCCATCTTTATTTATTTTTAATATTTACCAGGTATGGTTTTAATTTGTCTTTATTTTTAGCCCTGAAGAAGACTTGCAATGTGGGTCGAAACGTTTTTTTCGATAAACAGTTTTCTCTATTTAAGAGAATATTTTTTAATTTCACCCGGGCCATTTTTCCTCATAAATATAATGTCAACTAATATTATTCAAGACGAGATATAAACAATTTACTTTAGGTAATCTACCGTTGGTAACTCATTGAATTGAGAGTCTGCAGTTCATTACCCTCTTAATGATTGCCACAATTAAACATCTAATATCTATTCTCACAAAGTGTTTTGTCGAAGTGACAGATGGCTGAAACAAGTTTTAATGAAGATTTTTTTTTTAAGATCCTCGACATACTCTTGATGATTCAGATACCTAATTTCATTGCACATCAGTTGAAACAGCAATGTATTTCATATATTTTACCGAAATTTCCTCACAACTCACGTTCCCTCTCACAAAGATCTCCTTCAATTAGCCTAGGGGCTTTGTACCATGGCTAACAAACTTGTTAGATGCTTGCATAAACTTTGTAGCCGCTACTGTAATCCAGAGTCTTATCTGATTACAGTAATTATGATCACAGGGCATGAAGGTATCCGCGGTGGAGATTCGACTTCACTGGGTGGGTTTCGGATGTAACCTAAAAAATAATTTAAACAATTTAAATAGTTAGTCTGAGTACTGCTGACATAAATGAAGGCTCAAGATTTGGGAATAATTCTTTTTTGAATTTCTAAATCAATTTTAGACTGAATTTTTTTCATTTATATTTTTTAAATTAAAATTATAAAAATTAGTATTATTTTCTCATTTAATGATATTCCCAATAATAATGAACCTTTTCAAGTAGTTTATTTATTAATCAAAATAAACGATGGGCTATACAAGCTCAATACAAAATATCTATAATTTATTTATAATTATTGGTCATTTTTTTGAGTTTTAAATATTTTTATTTTAAAAGAGAAAAGATAGGCCTTTAAAAATAAAAATATCTATAATTTAATTGAAAAATAATTTGTAAATTTATATTATTTATACCTTGTATTTGTATTTACATACATTTACTTTCATTTTCAGCATTATTATCATCGTTTAGTTCAACAATACTTACTTTCAACAATTTTATAAGACAATAAATTTAACTATGAAAATAAAATCATTCAGAAGAAATGAAATGTTCAACCAGATATTGATGTTTTAAGTTATTAGTACTGAGACTCGCACAACTATTAAACGAACTTAAAGAGCTATAAAAAGGCGAATAGTTCATTCGTTACAATACCGTTCTCCGAACGCGGTGGTAATATTTTCTGTAGGCCTAGACGAGTGTAGAAGTTTAAACTCATGATAAAATACACAAAACTCGTCTGTGTCCATGGCCATTTGATGGCACACTAAACAATGCCCGATGAATTGTAGTGGTAGCAAATATTTAAAAAAAAAAAAGAGAGGAGTAATGACAGTTCATTAAAATCTTTAATAAAAAAATATAGTAAACAACAGTTAAGTCTACTAATTACATTATGAATTTTAAAAATTATGAAAACGGATATTTCATACGAAACGACTATTGAGTTAAATAATTTATATTTCAATGAATATTGATTTATTTAAATATAAATTATTTAACGCAGTTTCATAATAGAAGTAAGTAATAAAGATCAAATACCGTAGCTAATTCACATTGCCCCTTCCTTTGTCTTCTTCATCAACTATTCCGTTTTTGGATAGTGCCCTTTTCGTTGAAGATTAACATTTAATTATCCTCGAAGTGACTGACGCTCACTAACTGCGATCAAATGGCCCTTCCGGCCTTGTATGAAGCCTATTTTATATCACTAACCAATATTTAGGTCATGTAGGGCTATCATTTTTTACTTGTTCCTATGACAGTATCGCCAGCTAGATGTTATATAACATAAAAGGGAAAAACTGGACATAAAATCTCGTTCAAAAGTCCAAATTTATGACTACAGACCATTTGAGTAAGAATGAAGTGAAAACAGAATTGGTGGAAGTGAAAAAAACAGAAAAATGAGGTAGTAAAAAGTTTTAAATATCTGGGCGAAATAATCAGCAAACACTTATCTGAAAGAGAAAACATTGTACTGATGTACTGAATTAAAAATTTGGAGATCTTATGCTACGTAACAAGTAGTGTGTATAATAAAACGTACGTCTCCAAAAAGGCGAAAATCAGGTACTACATTACAGTGGTAAAACTAGTGATATAGTACGGGACCTAGACTATATGCTTTCCCAGTTTAGAAAAACTTAAAATACAGAGAAGGATTCTTGGGAGATCCATGGGCCCAAAGTAACACCAGAAGGATATCGACTTAAATCTAACAAAGAAATTTACTGTGTAATGCGTGACTTTGAAACAGAAACGAGGGTAAGAAGATTCAGATTTTATGGTGACATGAAGAGGATGAATGAGGAGAGACTAAACAAAAAAATTTTCACCAAAATTAAAGGCTACAAATTCAAACAAGGATACACAGAACAAATAAAACAAGAAACACAGAGACACGGGATTACACAAGATTTATTAGAAAACAGAATGGATTATCAAAAATGCGGTAATAGTGGCAGACAGAAAAAAATTTCCGTCCAAGACCAGGACAGAGGAAAGAAGAAAAACTTTCAGTGAAATCATGAGGCAAAGATGGGCCCAGAAAAATCTGCATCATATTCGCGTAGTCCTTCAGGGCTCTAAATAAAAGGGGAAAATAATGCTATGAAAACTGCAAATGTAAAAAGAAATCTTATAAGTTGCCACATATATCGTCCATGTCATCGCTAAGTATCTAATGAGAAATACACTACTTTTCAGTAGAATTAAGAAATATTAGTTTCAAGGTTCAATAAAAAAAGTGCCTATAGTGAAACCAATGACATTCGTTTTACATTGTTTTTGTGACTGATAGATGCCTCTTTATGAATTTTAAATCAATTATAAATCCTATAGCACACACACAGTTGCTAACACTGCTGCTGACTGTAAACAGGAAATAAGCAATGAAAATGGGTTAAGAGTAATAGACTTTGCAGCAGAAAAGGGAATGATTGTAAAAAGTACTATGTTCCCTAGAAAGGATATATAAAAAGAAATAAAAATATATAAAAAGACCGTAGTGCTAAGGAATGAGTGAATGAGTGAAAGCAACTGCTATAAGTCGAAAACGAAACTGTGTTTTTTCCACATTCGATACTTTGCTATGGCATCGACGATAACGTCGTAGAAAATCCATATCAATATTCTTAAAATTCCAATTTATCCGAAGGTTTTGAATTATTCAAAGTATTTCATACTTTATGATGAAATACACGTTTCTCCGCTATCTGAAATAAGCCTGGATTTTAGTAGTGATGCTGATCTGTTATTACCGTAATGCCCAATAGGCATTATATTTACAGCCTAGCAAAGTAACTGGGACTTAAAAAAAACCCTGTGAGATGCAGCCGTCTTAGTTAAAATGGAGCTAACTCAATTAAACATTTGGATGTTTTTCAGACACGATATTATTCTAAGGCAAAAAAAAAAATTATTGTGGACATAAAATTATAATTTTTGACGTTTGTTGGACATCTTTCTATGTAGCTACCCCTCATAGTACTGAGTTTGATACCGGCTGTGACAGATAAATTATTTATTTAGTAATCAGATGCCAATCCATACAACTTCAATAATGTGTACTATTAATTGGAAGAAAACCTGAAGATGGTTCAAATCTCCTCCTTGCAAAATTATCCTAATCTAATATATCCCTAATTATTTCTAGAACGGAGTCCAAAAGAGCTGATGGCTTGTCCATCATGATCCTATTATATTCTAACGTAACACATAATGACAGTTCGGTCAATCCAGCATATAAAACAATATGCATGCTGCGTAAAACAAATTTACATACAATTTATAAGTACATTGATAAGTAATAAACAAACTTATTCTAGCGAACCTGTAAGTTGCATAACCATTGAACCTGCACCTCTACAACCCATAAAGGGACTTGGCTTCAGTACAATACTATACTGTTACAAGAAGTTGGGCAGGGAAATGCTTTGTTCGGGAACACCAACTCAACCAGCTCAACCACCAGGTTTTCCCCTAATTAAGGGTACCCACTTTACAGTCTCTTTAAGTGTGCCACAGGAGGATCATCAGACCCCACAGGGTCCAACCACAGCAGTTAAGAGATTAACCACGGCCAGATTTGAACCCGAAACCTTCGAAATAGCAACTCATTTCTAAAACCACTGAACTACCCCCCTGCAATAAAACCCATTAAATCAGACAAATAAAAAAATCATAATTACTAAAAAATATAATAGTAAGATTTAAAACATTGCTATAATTATAATTATTTATTATGTAAATTCTAATTTCAAAACAAATCTCATTAGAATTATTGGATGATTTAAATTAGATTCGGAATATTTCCATCTTGAACTCTGAAGTCGTTCCAGAAATCCTTGGATCAGATATTCTCTCGAGGATTGGGGCCAACCAATCTGGATCAGGACCCGAAATCTCTTCAAGGCAGAGGTGTCAGAAACTGTCCACTAAGTATTGACTGATGGTAGTTTGTTGCCGCAGTATCTCCAAGAGGTATTGGGCGAACTAAATCTTTTCCTAACACATCAACAATAACCCAGAATACATCTTCATCATATAAATAATGCATAACATGTACACTTAGGATTTTAAATGCTACTGATTTTTTTGAAATCTTTGAATGAGGATTTTTCATGATTATATTATCATTGGGTTTTTTTCACGATTTCCTCTTTGCTAACTATAAATTTACTGTGTAACTTTTTTTTAATTCTTAAGTGAATCACAATATCTTATCAATTTGTTTAAATAGTGGAAATTTATTCCCGTTGAATCCAAGATAATTTAAACTTGCCTGAGGCGCATTTCGCTGGTTTAACTTGAAATTGCCAAATTAAACTATATTTACGAATTACAGGAGCGAATATTAATTATTTAAATTATTTTTACTAAGTAGCTACAGATTACATAGCAGTAGTCTGAAAATTTAGTAAATGATCTTTAGGCAAAATTGGAGGCGGGGCTTGGGAGTTGTAGTGAAGGAGAACCCCCTTCCTTGAAGTCCAAGGGAAGATCCGGCTTATTGTTTTCGGAACAGAAAACAATAACTCCAAGCAAAGATATAACAATAAGAGCGAACTAGATCACGATCATGACAAAAAAAAGCAAAGGTTGTGAGTGGGAGAGGGTGGCTTCCATACGCGATGCCGGACCAAAGGCGACTTCTACGCATGTTGTTTTCTAAACTCATAGAATATAGCTTTTAAATTCCATACATATATATATATTTTTCGTAGTTGAAGGTGTAGGAGGTGAGATGATCTAATTTACACCTCAATTTTCAGAAATCTGGCCTAAAATGAAAATTTGATTTAATCACAGTACGTTACTAAAAACTCTAATTCTAGTGTATCGAGTTTAATCGTAGCAGCACCAAAATGGAAAGGTACGTGGAATCCAAAAAATGAACACATTTTTTCATAACTATAACTATAATTTAAAGGAGGAGTAATGTGGAGGCAATAGAGAAGACAACACAGCTGATTAGTAATTTATGCTTAATATATTATTCTAATATAATATAACATAACATGGTTTGTTATGCATGTAAAAATGCATTGAATGATAGCAATGTAATATGCGCAAGTACATGTAACATGTAAATATGCATGCTTTTGTAAATTAATATTTTGTATTTAACTGTTTAATTTCATTTTTGGATACTGTACTTATGTTTATTTATTTCTCTTGCATGTTTTAATTTAGAATGATGAGTGCACTCATTAAATGTTAATAACCGGTGATTTGTAATTAGAGTATTTGGAAATTTGTTTTTATATTATTTTGAACCATTCCAAAATCAACTAAGAATAAAAATACATAATTTGATGTAAAGTTGTTCATATATACACCACGAGGTCACAGTAATTAAATGAGCAATTATGTTAGAATAAAATATATTACACGCGTCAATTAATCGAAAGGCAGATAATTTCGTTTAAGTCCACCGTGATACATAGTTCAACAACATCATATGTTTAGTTGTAAATTGTAATTAGATATTAATTAAAGGGTCGTGTCATGACAGAACTAAGTTTGATGAGAATAACTTAGTAGCGCCTCGTGTACTTTGAATGATGATAACTCTGTTATGAGGGCTTGATACAAGCCAATACTACTTCCTCACATGACCCTACGACTGTGGTAAGTCATACCTCCATTGTCATCATCATTATGTTTAATTATCTTTTCCAACTTTCCATTTTATTATCGTTTTCGTTTCGTAAACCAATCCGTAAAAAAATCCATTTTCGGACCATGTAGGTATTATTAGTAATTTTAAAATGATCTTAGGTTTCGTTTCTATAGTCTGTGCGTATGGGACCCATATTTATAAAAATATCTTGAATGCTTGTAACTTTTTTTTTTTTTTATAGGTATACCTAAACTATGCAGATTGATGGAATGAGCACACTAAAGCTATAGGTGTCTTCATGAAATCTGTTTTGACATCCTTAATTGTTTTCATATTTCAATTCCCCGGATAATAATTTTGAAAAAGATCTGGGTATTAATTGAAGTTATAAACAATCTCTTCAATTTTTTCTTGAAATCAATTTTCGATTTTATTATTAAAAAAAAGAGTTTTAAACACTATTCAGAAATGATCTGGAACAGAGGATATCCCTACTTTAGGTACTAGTACTTACTGATACTCACCCCTGCATTGGGGGAAAATAAGCGTGATCTAGGGCAAATCACCTGCTTTCGAAACCGTCGGCTTTGAATTTGTAAAGTATGTCGTAAAGTATAATCATTCCTACCCCTTGATGAAACCAACAGGATGGTATATAACTAGTTGCTATGGTACAGGTTTTAAACTAGTTTAGTATATATCCATGATCGTGGTACATATTATCTGGACAATCACTGCCTGAGAATAAATCCGGAATGTACTTGAATTATGATGTATAGATTAATATGAACTCATGTACACATCAAACACAAATAATAAAGAGTTAAAATTTAACTAAAAGATGATGGATGTATCGTATATAATAGAGTTGAAGAAGAGAAAATGACATGGTACAAATCCAGCGGTGGCAAATAATTTATTCAATCTGTTAACAGCCGGGAATGGATCCTGTGACATTTGGAGACCCTTCTGGGCTCACCCCATAAAGGAGACTCTAAATTAGAGAAAAACCTAGCGTTTGAGCGAGATTTCGGATAAATCATCTCTCCGCCCAACGGTTGTGCTAGAAACTGTACCCTCTCAACCACGCATTGAATACATATTAAATAGTTATAAATGTTGAAACGTTACTCGAGAATTTCAATGGAAAGTTTATGAAGTCCATACCTTTTGTAAAAATGAGAAAAAAATTTGGAAGCTTTACAGTGGCTTAGGACATTTGGATAATTATGGGGCACAGATGAGGGGGTAGAAGCGAAACTCAAGGTAACATTGACTTGAAATGGAGTTATTGCTTTTATTATAACTATAGGACTATGAGAATAACACCGCTTCTCTCAGTATTATAAACTCAATCTGGGCTTTAGTTAGCTAAACATCTTATTTACCATGGCTGCAGATATACAGAATCTCAAAAAACTCTCTTTTTATACAAATTTATCCCTTTTGCTTTTTTATATAGGATATCTAAGCTAAGAGAAATGAGAGAAAAATGTGGATAAATTACTGCTTTCAGGACGGGTTTCCACCCCCCGACAACAGATGGCAGGATGGTACTGAGGCGGCGCGAAGGAGGCCTAGGCTCCAGTCGTTCTCCCGCCAGTGCTGAGCCAGCGGTCGGCTGCTTCTGCCCTTCTGCCTTTACGGGATCATTTGGTATGTTATTATTAATTATATAGTTAATAATAAAAATAATCTGCATGCAATCATATATCATGTGTACATCTCAAATCGTGGGATTACAACTGACAAACACTTAGTCAAAAACTTGATTTTCTGATAACACTGACACTGAGTACTTAGTAAGAGATATTTCTACTGATGAAACCCACTGAGTCATATCCTTTTTTATTTATTTTTTTAATATTTCTTAATCCCACTAAGTATTGAAGCCTTTCGATCAGCGTTTTCACAAAATCATGTTTTTGACATAAACAAGGAAGATACCTTTACAACAGTATTTTTTAATGACGAGAAAAGAATAATAAATAATTAAGCTATCAAAGAAAGATAATCTTGAAAACAGATAATTATTCAATGAAATCTAAAAGTATTTATTTTTATTACTATTAATGCTAATAAATGCGATTAAATGATTTATTGATAGAATTAAAAAAAAAATATTTATTTTTAAACAATTACAATTAAAACATTCTCAGTTAAAAATAACGTTTAGTTTTTTCTCGATTCATTAATTATTAAATATTAATTTTAGAGTATGCATTCTCATATCTATCTTGCTTCTTGGCGCCAAACTATAAGGGAAAGAGTAATGCAAATTCTAAAGATTATAAACAAAGTATTACATTTTATTTGTTTAAACGAGAGGTTATATTGTCGATTTTATGATTTTACGAAAAGGTATTTTAAAGTTTAAAAAAACAAACCTATTAAACCTGAAATTCTTATATTATGTTAGTAACATATCTCTCGGTTAATGTGCATTATTGTTTTCGAAAAACATTTTATTTGCATAAACTACCAAAAATCGCACTTAACTTTACCTTGGAAAAAAAGGTTACAAAAACCCCTTAAATACTGAATTAATTTCTATTAATTAGGTAAAATAACATTTATTTTTTAAATGATAAAATTATTTCTAAGTAGGAAAAAAGATAAAAATGCTTATCTAGTATAAATAGCATAAATAATTACAATATAAAATGCATCTATACAGGAACACCAGAGGTCCTGGCGTGAAAATTTTTATTAAAAAGATTAACTTATTGTAGTTTTATATTTAATTTTACTATGAATATAAGCTCAGTGCAAAGTAAATTACCAGTTACTTTATTAGAATTAAAAATAATTTCTGTTTCATCAACATTTAACGTAAAAAGAATGAGCATAAAAATGCATAAATAAATATAATCGTTTTAGTGAAAAATTAGGGTTGAATAATATAAAAAATAAGTTATGTAAAATATTTGAAAAATTTAATGTGTTATTATTTTATTATAATTTCAAAATTATGTACACCCTGTAAATAGAAATTTAGAATAAATTCTGATGTGGAGTAAATGTTAAAAAATGTAAGTTACCTAAAATTTTGGTTCTAATATTTTTTTCCATTGTTCTCTCATAAACGGGGGCGCGAGGTGAACTAAGGTAGAAAGAATATCCAAATTAGATTTCTAAGCTATTCGTCTCGGTTGAAACTTTAGAAGAAGTTATGATAATTTTCACATTTACATTTTTGGGGGTGTTGATAACGAACTTTAACTTTGTAACCTAATTTTTTTTGGTGAAATATATAAAATTAAATCAATAAAATAGGGCAAAAAACTCAAAAAGAAACACTAATATTTATTATAATGCAATTGGAAAAACAACAAATCAAAGTCTTATCTTTCAAAATTCTCCAGTAAAACACACACTATATATTATATAATATTTAAAATGTTGACATTCACGGATGAGTAGTGAAAATTAGGCCCTCCTGGGTCTGACCCAGCCTCATAAAAGTAGGTAGGTTTATTTGGGGAGAAAACCTAGTTTCTTTGGGGCGGTTGAGCGTGATCTCGGAAAAATGACTACTTTGCAGAACCATTGTCTAAGAAACAGTCTTTACCATGTAGTGAACCTAAAACCCTTCACGGGTTGTACATATTTAAAACAATAGAATTGTTAGAAAAGATGGATGTAATCAGTAGAAATTCATGATATTTGTCCTAAAAACAAAGACGTGCATTCCATGATTTCTCTAAACCTTTCAATCCAAATACCTTTATAGTATCTAGTTAACTAAGGCATAATATTAGTTAAACAGTAAATGTAAGGAAATTATCTTATTATGTTTTATCGAAGTCGAAAAAATTTTTGTACTATTTGAAAAAAAAACATATAATTATATTGATTTTTCTCTGATCATTCCATTTTTTTACCTAAAAATTATTCAATTTACATAATTAATCTTTACTTCTAGAAAAAAAATGTGAGGTATCGCCTATTTTTAACCTTTTTTCTATCTTTTGATGATATATTTTGTGGAAAACTCGCCTGTAAGTGACGATATATATAATCCTTGAAACCCGAAGCCCTCAATACAAATGTGTGCACATCCTCAGATTTCGGATATTCAATTGCTGTAGAAGGTTGTGAGAGTGCTCTAGATGGGACGGGGTGCTTTTATGACGAACAATCGAGTTGGAGTGGTATAAAAAATATTTTCCAACCGACTGCTATATTTCCTTCGACTGAACCAGATGTAAGGCTATAGTCCTCATATTTTGTTTTTCAATAGTATCGATAAATCTAGATTAAAAAAAAAGTGCAATAGGTAATTTACAATACCTATACATATCGTCCCTGCCATCGCAAAGTATCGAATGTGAAAAAACACAGTTTTCGTTTTCGAATTACAGCAGTTGCTTTAGGATTGATAATTGATATAAAACTCAAAAAGAGGCATCGATCAGTCACGAAAACAATGTAAAACGAATGTCATTGGTTTGACTACAGGCACTAATTTTTGTTGAACCTTGAAACTGCTTTTTTTTAAATTCTCCTCAAAAGTACCGATTCTCACATTCGACAGTTGGAAATGGCAGGGACGATATAAAAAAAAATGGAGTAATGATTTAGTCACATTTTTATTTGTTTGTTTATATGTTTATCACCACTTTTGAATGATAACTATAGTTATCAGAAAAAGCTACAGTGGGAGTAATAATTATAGCCTATCCAGGTATATTTAGGACAGGGATATTTAATTAGTACCTGATACGCTGTGGACCCTCATTTTACGTCCCTTCGGAAGAACGGCATTCTTCCCTATCCAGATTCAAATCTCGTTCTATTTTCTTCTCTTATATTATTACTATTTTTATATATTTTAATTTATAATTAAATTTATAGTTTACAAATTATTAATTTATAATTAATTAACATAGTTTAATTGCGTTTATTTACTTTTTGGCTTATTTTTTTGTTATTTTTCGTTTGTTTTTCATAACTAGAAATTGATTTGTTTTTAAGTAAGTAAAAATTCCTTTTTAAATATTTATGTAAATACCATCTAGTCTCTTATATTCTCCATGTACTTATCTAATATTACTGAACACATTTGTTATTGTTACATTCTTATTGTTTAGGGACCTGGTCCCAAAATTTCTTATTATTTTATTTCTCTCTCTCTCTCTCTCTCTCTTTCTCTCTCTCTCTCTCTCTCTCTCTCTATATATATATATATATATAAAATCAGAGAAGCAGAATATTTTTAAAACTTATAAAAAAAAATTCAATACCTTCCTTGCTCATAAAGCCCTTATTATTAGTGTCTTATTCATGACAGCATCATTTTCTCTTCAATAGTCCTCAGAGTCTTTTGACTTTGAGAGGTAAACTGAATAGAATATTTCAATAATATTCTTATATACTTCCATCAAAAAATATATTATAAATTATTCTAATAGTTAAATTTCAAAAAGTCATAATAATATTTATTTTGCAGTTATCAATCGACTTAGACTAAAGCTCTAAAACGCATTTTCGAAATGCAATGTAGAATGCTGCTTTATTTAAATAAATAAATTATAAACCAATTAAATCAGACAATCCAACCAGGACCAACGAATTGAAATAAATTCTTTTTTTTTTTTTTCCTAAAATGTACATTATGCTCCTACTAGCTTGAATTTAAAGTATTTTCTTAATGATAAATAAAAAGCAAAACTAAACTGTAATGTGCACAATCCTTTCTAAAAATTTAATATGCATCATTTACATAATAAGATTTATTAAAATTGAGACAAAATTAATTAATTAAAATTAATAAAAAAAAGAAACATTAAAATTAAAAATCTATAATTTTTTTTTTTATTTTCTACTGATACCAAAGTATTGTTTATTAGAACTAAAATTTTAAATATCTACTACCATTTTTGGAGGTGCGGAGTAGCTCAGTGGTAGAGCACTGAGTAGCCATCCCGAAAATCCTGGTTCGAATCCCGTTGTTGGCAAGACTTTTATTTAGTCTGGTAGCAGCCACAGGTGGATCATATGGGATCTAGGACCCTCCTCGGGCTCACCCAGCCTGTATAAAGTGAGAACCCAAAACAAGGGGGAAAATCAGGCGGTTGAGCATGATCTAGGATAAATCACCTCCCTGCGCAACTGTTGTCCACAAGCAGTACAGTCTCTACCATGTACTGAACCCCAGACTCATTCACGGGTTGTGTTACGGGTTTTTTTTCTGGAACCGAATGCATACCAATAAATTGTAAGAACTTTTAACTACCGATTATATTATTTATGTTGAAATTCAAGCCTGTGTAATAAATTAATGGTAGTCTCGAAAATTAAAGTTATCGAATATAAATGCCCCTTGTTTGAGCTGGATTAATGAGTGGTTGAGGCATTTCTTTTCGCGCCCTACGTCATCTGGCAGCGGTGTTGTAACAGCTAATATAAGTCTTCGTAATGAGGGGTCCAACTCTCCCTCTGCCATTATTTTGACACAATTTAAATTGTCCACAGAATCATTATCTTTTGGAAATAATTGTGATAAATGCGCAGAGAGGACGGTTTCGATTTACATTCGAAACAAACGCTAACAGAAACGACGAAGTAACAGGCCATTAATCTAAATTAAAAAATTAGAAAAAATATTGCTATTGTATCCATGTCTTTTGGAATTGTATAACTTTTAGGAATAGAATAATTGTATAACTTTAGGAATAGAATATCTTTTAAATATATGCTGTTTGCCCCAAAATCAAAAAATCTGTCATTCTTCCAACTTCTCTTTATGGATGAGAAACGTGGCCGCTAACGATGAAGGATGAACAACGTCTTGAGGTATTCCAAAATAAGGAACACTCAACAGAATATTCGCTCCAAAAAAGCATGAGGCCAATGGAGAATATAGAAGATCGCACAACGCGGAATTGCGGAGCATGCACCCGTTTAATATTATTATTATTACGAAGATTAAGATGGATTTGTAAAGTTGCTGGGCTTAGTAACAATCAGATTCATAAAAAATTAATAAGCGCTGTGTGGACTGGTAACCGTCTGAGGGGTTGACCGAGGCGTAGGTGGGAGGATTGGTTAAAAATGATCAGGCGGATTTGGGTTTGACCACTGATTCGTGGACGGAAGTTTGCATGCAGAAATTAAATCGGCATCTAGCCTTCGGATTAGCTGAGCTTTCTTAACTAATATTTGTTATTAAACCTTACATACTGATAATAAAAAAAAAAATGATTTTATTGAAAATTACAACTGTTTGTTTGTTCATTTAACGTCACTTTATGCTGCTATGGCTAATCGGACGATGCTACAGTGGCAACCCTAAATTTTGCCTATCCAGGATTTATTAGGATAGGGATTTTTAATGGTACTTGACATCGTACATGCTCGGGACCCCCGTTTAAGGTCCCTTCCGAAGGACGACGTAGCTAAGGATTTTTTACTATACTTAATTACAACTGTATTACACTAATACTATATATAAATAGATTGAACGATACAATAGCATGAGAAAAAGACCACTAGAGAAACTAGCCACTGGTAGTACTCAAATAACAAACTAGGCCATCTACTTTTCAGACACCTCCCCGGATTATCGGGAATTGAAGAGGTAGCTAGGATACGAAGCTGGTGGGTTTGAGTCGGAATAAAGTTTGTCATGAAAGGATTGATGTCGAGATCGGATCATTTTCTTTCTTTTACAGTCATTCTATTGATTGCGCTTTGTTTATACTTGATAGGTGTGGGCATAAAAATATAATCATATCAAAAGTATATTTTTTATTATCTACATTCCGAGTTTTATTTTTATTTCTGAACTTATTCTTTGAATTTGATTGGAATATGAAACAAGGAATGGTTATCTTTAATATTACGTTTAATATACTAAAAATATTATCTCGAATGCCATTAGTAAATAAATTATTACATCTGTTAACGGCCACGGATGGACCATGTAGGATCTACAGACCCTCATGGAGTTCATAGTTACTGTACAATAGTAATACAATAATACACAATTGCTATTGTACAAATAGTTCCATACTTATATTTTCAAATTGTTTACATTTCTAACTGTCATTCTACGAGATACCTATTCATTTCTTTCTACATATTCTTGTATTATTATGTTTCATACATTTTACTCACGTAACCTCTAGAAGTCCATTATCATACATTTTATATCTTTAATTTACTAGTTTTTTCTTAAGCCTTCATGTTCTACCCTTTTTTTATATGTTAATCTTCTCATTTTGTATCTTTGTTTTACTCCTCATTTTTATTTCCCTTTATATTATGTTTACTTTTCTATCCTTTCTGTACATTTATTTTCTGTATTTTATTTTATATTCGTTATCTTTAATTATTATATCTGTCACTATTTTAATTTCTGTTCATTATCTTTAATTGTATTAAATCTGTCAATATTTTAATTTTATTATATTCTGTCACTATTTTAATATCCGTTATCTTTAATATTCATATCTGTCACTATTTTAATTTTCTACATTACATGTCACTATATTCTTGTTACTGTAACGTTCTTATATATTTTTTGTTCTGTTTGTTTCTCTCTCATAGCCCTGAAGATGGCCTACACTGTAGGTCGAAACGTCGGCACTTACTAAATATAAGTCTAGTACTTATTTGGTGTGTTTTTGACTGCACCCTCCCCCCCCCCCCAACTACCTCCGTTCTCCATTTTATCATCCAGTCTACTATTTCCCCTCACACATGTAATGGTACAGCTTTAACAACATAAGTAATATACATATTTTAACAACATAATAAGTAAGCACAGCTGATGGTAAGTAAGGTGATGGTCCAAATGATGTTCCAACGAAGAATCGTGAAAACAGAATTGGATAAAAAATGGGACAAAAAGAGATCAAGTTAGGAATGACAGGGTAAACAGAGAATTTACTTATAAGATAAGAAGAGAATACATTTACAATCGAATGGAATGATTTTACATACATATATAAAGAAGAATTTGGATACGTCTCGCAAATTATTCACGTCGATTGTCACTTTTTATTTTTCAGTCATATATAATAAAAAATATATGACAAAAGCTGAAACAAAAATTGCGATTTAAATTGTTGATTTAATCCTCCAGATAAATTGATATCTGAGACCCGAAAATTGTTAGGCGCTGTTGTCGCTCTGTGAATAATTCCTCTTCTCTGAATCTGGGAGGGTATGAGTGATGAAGACTGATGGCTGGCGAAGAATGATAATAATGAAGGAGGCTGTGTTTCTAGCCTTCTCGAAGATCTTCGGAACAACCACGAAACAAGAGGAGAACCTTCAAACCATGCATCTATTTCCCTCAAAGAAACTGTTGCTAAATTTGCTGAAGTATTTGCTCCTATATGCCAATTCACATGTACATACTTGTGATCACTCAGCCCTGAAGAATACCTAAAACGTGGGTAAAAACATCAGTTTATAATAAAGAGTTCTATTGTCTAAGGAATTATTTTTTTATTATTTTCTTCTCTATTTTACTACGGTATAATATTTAATAAAAATATTTGCCATTATATATGATATAGAAGTTCCTGAACGAAAGCACCGTAGCCCAGGATTCGATTTCAATAATAGTTATTTCGATTTAAATTTAAATTAAAAACAAGTCAACAAAAAGAAAACGTTCTGTTTTAAATTACATCGAAGAAATATATTTGTTTAAATTATTAAAGAATAATATTGTTACGGGCTACTGGGGATTAAAATGAATTAAACTACTCCTAAATTAAAGATACTAATATTTATTAACAAAATGATAAAAATAATACAATTAAGTTACAAACAATTAAATTATTAGACTAATATAAATTTACAATAACAATATTCTAAATATTTATTATTTAGGCCTAACTCCTATTTAATTATCACAATCATATAAGGTATTACTAATACTAAATAGCTTAACTATTTACATAAGCTTGTACAAATACCATAAAATTACAAGCACTACTTAACTAATTAACTATTACTAATTAACATTTACAGTTCACTAATTAAAGTCCACCGACCGTAAGATTCTCCAAATATCACAAACTGACACACAGTAATAAACAGAAACGGTTTGTTACACTCACAATACTGTCACAGTCCACTGATACACTTATTACACTGGCCTGTTCATCACTGAATAGTTCATCAAACTGACACTCACTGATTACCGATCATCACCGTGCCTGGTCTACTCTCAGACTGACTCGCTCGAGGCGAGGGAGGTATTTAAATAGGCAAGGCCAAACATTCTAGAGCACGGAAGTAGGGGAAGACTGTTCTGGAACCTTCTTAATCCCTCCGACGCTAATCCCTTGTTTCCGTCCTTCCCTCTGTGGCCGCAACAATATGACTTTGCTTTTAACATTTTATGGCACTGTACTCTATTTTACATAAAATATGTATTTATAGTTAACAACTAGAAAACTTGATTTATAAGAAAGAATTATATTTATTCCCAAACAGAACGATATAACATGTTTATAAAAAAATACTTTCTGATATCAACTAAGTGGATTGAGTTTAACTATTGACTAACATTATAAATTACCAACTAACATAGTAACAACTCATTTATCTATACTCTTCCCTACCTCTTGTCATACCATCTCCTCTCTAATATCTATCTTTATTATAACTAAACTAGGTAATAAAAGGTAAAATAAATATAATGTAAAAATACCTTACAATATTATAGATGTAGTATATATATGTACATATAGAAGAGGAGGGTAGACCAAGGAAAGAATAATAATTACCTGGGTTAAAAATCCATATTAGAAACCAATAACCTTAAGTTATCGACCATCCATTAACCAAATTTGTAACATACATATGCGTTCTTTAAAGACAATATAAGATTTTGGCTTTTGAATCTAATAAAGATGATTGAATCATTATTTGAATGTTGAGAAAAACAGATAACTCCAAAATTTCAGAAATTTACACTTTCACACTATTGCTAGTTTAGTTAAACTATTTTATGCGTCCGAAACTCCAAGCTCAGTATAGATAACAGCCATAAGCAACAAGGTGTCTAAGTGTCCTGTTGGACAAAATTGCTTGACCTAACCACCCCTAACCAGAGAAAAATGATCGAAGTTAAGGAGGTATCTGTATTAAATCCTCAATGCCTATATTTATCTAATATGGTAAATAAAAACAAATTCAAGCTCTACTGAAACAGTTATTAGTACTTTACTTGACTAATTATTATGGTAATGTCATCATTATCATATTTCTTTACCCGCTATAAATCAATACCATAGAACCTGAGTATGAGAGGAATGGGCCTAAAAGAGAATAGTCTGAAAGATGACCATGCAGAATTTAGGTTATAGAATAATAACCTATAATATAATATAAGTTTATAAAGTATTAATCATTTTATCAAGAGTATGTAATTATCGCTTGCATTAGTCATACATTAACACTATAGGCGGACATGAAACACTATTGTTGGCCGCAATAATATTTTTCTCTGGTTCTGGCTCAGCTACAAATAATCATCCTGCAACAAATCTAAGTTGGTAATACAACAGATAGCTAGGCAGTAACGTGGACAGAGTAACAGCCATGATCCTAAACTCGTACTCTGTCTAAGCTAACCGATCCCATCCTTCGATCAGAACCTGATACAACTTGATACGGATTGGTTGGTACTTTGTTTCATTTACGCTTTGCTATCTGATACGTCTGTGGTGGGTTGAGCATGCTCCGGGTAGATACGCCGTCAATATATCCAATAAAGTGGCTGAAAGAATAGACTACACAGCTGAGAGGAGTGTAGTAGGTAGAGCTCCGAGTTGCTTTAATGAAGGTTTCGATTTCCAATCCGATTGTCACAGATAAATAATTTAATAATTAAATTAAAAATAATTAAAGTTAAAGAGATCGAGTTATGAATGACAGAATTAACAAGCAGATACTTGACATGTAAGAGGAAAATCTATATTAGTCAATCATTCACGTGAGTAAATTAAAACCTTTTCCAGTCATATATTATTTTTCTTTATTCTAAAAACGTTTCAACAATTCCATGTCATTTTCAATTTACATCATTTTTAAGTCCTTCAACACTATTTAATTTTAAAAATATTCTCTAAAAAATTTTTTATATAATTTTGTACATTTTCAACCTTTTTGGTTGATTGTCATATAATTTAAAACAAAGCTTAGAGTTATAGTGTACTCCATGGTCACACAATTGATGGTCACTATTGTTTTAAATTATATGACAATCAACCAAAAAGGTTGAAAATGTACAAAATTATATAAAAAATTTTTTAGAGAATATTTTTAAAATTAAATAGTGTTGAAGGACTTAAAAATGATGTAAATTGAAAATGACATGGAATTGTTGAAACGTTTTTAGAATAAAGAAAAATAATATATGGCTGGAAAAGGTTTTAATTTACTCACGTGAATGATTGACTAACAAAGATGCACTCCAGTTACAAAAACAAGATAATTAAAATAAAAAAAAGAGGAAAATCTATTACAGTCTAATAGAATGATAGATTAACACTAAGAAATACAAATAAGACCTTCTGATACGAGCTAACTGGACCATTAATTATAGACTAACGTTTTAATTATGAACATAATGACTACTCTTCTCTCCTAAGAATACTCAATACTTAACAATTCATGTTGTGCTGTCTAAAAATATCAGACTAAGATGGTTTGGGCATGAAGAAAAAATGG
The DNA here is from genome assembly GCA_037127475.1 of Arma custos. NCBI lineage: Eukaryota > Metazoa > Arthropoda > Insecta > Hemiptera > Pentatomidae > Arma > Arma custos. Next base: position 58,767,940 of record CM073763.1, on the reverse strand, counting down.
AGCCCTACAGGCTGTCTAAAATGATTCTGAATGGTGCACTAGAAGGGAGAAGGAAAATGAGCAGATCTAGGCCTGGGTTGATGAAAGACAATTAAAAAAGTTGGATAAGAAATTTGTAGAGCTTCGTTGGAGATAGCGTGAAATGGGAAGGAACGGTGGCAGTGGCCAAGTTCCTGCAAGGACTACAGTGAGAGATATGGATTATTTATATCTGTGTGCATATTTTTGATAATAGGAAGTTCACATTTCTGACAACAAGGTAACAATTACATAACTTCCTGGGTTAATAATCGATATTATAAAAAAAAAATACAATAATAGGTGACGAACTTTTCCGATAACTAAAACATTAGAGAAGAAAGTATCAAGAAATCGGATACGAGAACCAGAGATCCTAGAAAAAATAAAAGATAATGCTCGACTGCAAGAAAAGCAACGATACAATGGAAGAGTTAAGAGAAAAATCCCAGCAAACACTACTAAAAATTTTTTTACTAAAAAATAGAGACGTTAGATAGTCTTGGGTTGATCTTCACCCACCCTGAAAGGCCCAGAGGGAAGTTGACACAGAAGAGCAGCCTTTCATTAAACCTAAAGTACAATGTCTACCTTTTAGAATACTAATAGAACCCTACCTACTAAAAAGTAGCAAACCTGGAGGAAATTTCAAACGACGATAAATATAATTAAACTAAAACTGTTTTAAAAACTTTATGCTGCTGTGGCTGTAATGAGGATAAGGCCTTCAACGAGTTCCTGGCACTGTGCAGTCTCGTGTCCGCCATTTCAAGTCCCCTCCAAAGGTAAAAGACATTTTTCACCACCGTTAAAATATCCAAGGGTCACCTCCCGGGCAACGAACCCACAGTCTTGGACATAACCATTATTTAAACACACACATTTAGAAGTTTATTAGGCGCCCCCAGGCCTGAGCCACGTCCGACCCTGAATAAGAAATTATTAAAACATTAACCATATTTTGTTCAATGAAATGATGCTACAATTTAAAATTAAATTCGCTCCTTCTTTGCACCATGAATTACCTCGAATAAGAGTATTCCCAAATTTGTTTTGTAAAAAATTGGAGGAATTTATACATCCTATAAGGGGAATATAGCATGTGTAATTTTAAAGTTCCTGGATTATATCACAACTGAAAATAGATAATATTAACTAGAAATAATTTCGTTAAAAATCCGCACTTTAACACGATTTTATTAGGCTCGCCTATAAATAAATTTAATGAAATGTTATTTGATACTGTTTGAATTTTTCTTAAATTTTGTTTGTGTTTTTTTACATGTCATAAAATTTTTATTCATATGTAACAATCAATTTTTTTTTCTCTATATACTTATTGCAATCTTATTTCTATTTTATTTCTATTTCTTATAATTAATCAACTTTTAATTTACTAGTATTAATTAAATTATTACATTACATTATGTTCTATGACATAATAGCTTATATAGTAATTATTGTATTGTTATTCTAAAGGGACTTTTCCCAGAATAAATAATGAATTTATTATTTTTATTATTATTAAAGCATTTACAACTATTAATATTTTATTTTATTTTAATTTTCCAACGTATTTCAGTTGGCAGTTGGGCCCTCCTCGTCGCCGCTCTGTATATTTGCCCTGAAGATGACCTACAATGTAGGTCGAAACGTCGGCAAACAATAAATAAGTATGCACTTATTATGGTGTTTCATTTGACTGCACCCCCAACTATCTCTATCGTTACATTAGAAGTTCCAGTAAACTAATTACTTCTCTAATATTAATATTTTACAATAAAACGAATTTTTTGAAAATCTATTATTTTTTTTAACTTATTGAAAATTATTTTCTAGTCTTTAGTTTCGTTGCCTATTAAAATATATGCTTTTTAGTTTTTGACTCCTTTTTTGTTGTGCAACAGTAAGGTTGAATGGGGAATCGAGTAGCGTTGCTTAGACCGGAGTAATGGGGCTAGCAATCGCTGCGAGTCCGATGGCCAATTAGCTCTCAACGAGGGCCACTTTTGCTGTCTGATTCTTATTTCAAGAATTTCGGCACTCCGTATTAAATAAAACGAGGATTCGATACCTTGCCTCAAGCACTTGTTATTATACTAACTTTAAAAAATATGAATAATTCAGCAAAATCTTGTTCATAAACAAAAAAGAAAAAACAATACCACTACAACTCGTGACCGTGTCTGGGTTCAGTAGATAGTAGAGACTACTGTTTTAAGGGTTGTGTAGGGAGGTGATTTCTCCATCTTCACGCTCAACCGCCAGATTTTTCACCCTTATTTTGGGTACCCACTTTAAAAAATCTTGTTCATACCAATTTAATTTTTTTTAAATAATTTTTTAAAATATATTTACAACTAACGACCCACCCCAGCTTTTCTTCTTCCCCATCTCAGCTAATGTACTTTATTATATAAAAATTATAAAAATAAAAACAATACCAAATATTTCTTTATATACGAATTTATTATCTTGCACGTTAGATAAATGCACGGGATTAGGCAGTGTCTTCGGTGTGATATTCCATCCCAATTACACAAAACCTTGAGAAATTATTTACCTAAACCTTCCTGGTGAATCACTCTATCTATTGGTGAAAACCGCACGAAAATCCGTGCAGTAGTTATTGATTTTACCGCGAACAAAATCGGCCGAGGACTGATAATTTTTCCTTAAATGATAAGATAATTTTTCAGCATCTCTGAATATTTAACTGCACTAGGGTTACAGATATATGATCAAAATTGAAGATTGCTATGGTAACCACAACACCACAGGTGACCCTTTTTAATCGAAGGTAATAAACTTAATATCAACCTCAGATTCAGGTTTGTATACATTTTCAGATATAAGAAATAAGAAAAAGCAAGAAATATTCGGTAAAATGTCAATATCCCGAATTGCATATAATACTGAGAGGAAATGGGAAATATGAACCATATTCTCATGTTCTAAAAGTGAAAGAGCAAAGCACTCAAAATGAAAGAGTACAGCACTCTACAAATAGGATAGGATTGAATTATAAATGGATTGAGGTAGGAGGGAGCATGAAGGCTTCAGCAAATATGGAAATAAGTCGTGAAGAAATACAAGGGGGAAAGGAATAAGAGAGGCAGCATAGAAGAGAAAAATTATGAAAAAAAATGTGTAGTAAAAATAGGCAACGTGTTGATAGAGTTTTTATCGTGTTTTATAGTACACGCTTATCAATTCTAGTGTATGCCAGAACGCAAATGCTTAAAAAAATCAGTAATGCATATTATAAAAACGATTTTAGTAATGTAATAATTTACCGCCATTACCTAGCAACGGGTCGAAGAAATACGTTTTGTTTAATCTATTGTCGTGTCCGATAAATTAAATTATAAATAATTTTTAAAATTGCAAATCACATAGCCACTGTTCCTGAATTCTTCAAATAGTTACAAAAAATACGGCAATGTTTATGAATTTAAATGAAAAATGGAATCGATTTAAAAATTAAAACAAGGTACATCTTGTTCGAATATTTCGATTTTAGGACAGTTAAATCAATTCAGAAAATGGACTTGAATAAAATTAAGACATTTTTCTTATAAACTACAAATTTCTCTTCTATAAAACTATTTAATACATATATAACAAGCTATATTTAAATATAAAAATTTACCAAGCTACAAATTATTCCACTATTTCTATTTTAGGACTGATTTTTCAATGCAGTAAATGCAGTGATATAAGTTGACATTTTTGTATAGACTATAAATTAATTTTTAATGTTAAAAACTAAAAACCTGTACCACTACAACCCATGAAGGGTCTGGGGTTCAGTACATGGTAGAGACTGTACTGTTTCATGGACAACGGTTCTGCAAGGAGGTGACTTGTCCTGTTTGTCATTTGTCACGCTCAACCGCCAGATTTTTTCCCCTTAGTTTGGGCACCCTATTTTTATAATATTTTATAGAGGCTGGGTGGGCCCCAGGAGATTCCTAGATCCTATATGATCCATCTCCCACTGCAAACAGGCTAAATAAAAATCATGGCCTGAAGCGGGATTTGAACCAGGATTTCCGGCATGGCAACTCAGTGCTCTACCACTGAGTCATTCCGCTCCCTAATGTATAAAACAGCCCTAAAATATATAAAGAAAAGTTTTATTATTTTATTTAATGCAAAATACTCAATATTTTAAAACAATACTACTCATATTTAAAGGTCACTAGGAAGTGAATTCTTCTAATCGTTACACAATATATGTATATATAATATATATTTACACAATAACACACTGCTTTTGAATTTAAATAATATAATTGCAAAGCATCGATTTAAAAAATAAAACGAGCTACATCTTATTCGAATATTTCATTTTAGGACAGTTATTTCAATTCAGGAAACGAAGTGAAATAAAATTAACTTATTTTTTTTATAAACTTTCATTTATTTTTTTATCTATAAAATAAACGTAAAATAAAAAAATAATTATTTTATTTAATGTCAAATCTTATAAAATACCCGGTGGGGGGTACTCATATTTTAATAAGGTCACTAGGAGAGGGGGGCAAAATAAGTACTAAACTGAACTTAATTTCTAGAATAATATAGAGCCACTTCTACTAAAATGTTAAGCACCTACTTACTAAATTTAAGAGCATTTGTATACTTTGTACAGTGAAGAGGGGGTACTCCTCTAGTATATTTATAATCTAACATGATCCAATGTTATAATATGATGTTTTAATATTATTGCCAAAACTGTACTATAATGTAATATATTATATTATTAACATATATATATATATATATATATATATATATATATATATATATATATATATATATATATATATATATATTAATATTATAGTATATAGCTGATGAGTCTGAATGTTTGAATGTACTGGTTTCAGAAATTACAAGTCCAATTAGAAACAGTATTATTATGTTATATATATATATATATATATATATATATATATATATATATATATATATATATATATATATAGACGGTTATTGCGGATGATTTTATGTTTTAGAACACGATGCTACGGCTCATAAGGACGGATAAATAACCGTAAATAAATTGCTAAGGAAAAAAAATTTAAAATTCCGTACGTGTCCTTGTCATGACCATACCCCGGGAAAGAAAGATGTCATCTAAAACTTTTGTTATTATGTAAAAATGTTATTTTTAAAAATTAAAATTGGAGGGCGAAGGACATTAATTTATCTGATTTTATGAAATAAAAAAAATTAAACTTATTAAATAAATGTTTTTGTCGTTTATAAACATTTATTATCTGTTTTTAGTTTAAGTCTAGAACAGATGAGAGTGAAAGACATATTAGACATACTTATTATAAAAAATGGTTTGTGTTTAAGGGATTAGCCTCAATTAAACACGGTTAAAATTGTTTATAACATTAGCTTATTTATAAGAAACGAAGCTTGGTCACTGATATTATACTGTAAATTATCATTAGTAATAAATAAACTATATGTGCCACGGAAGTTAAGGACACCATGTCCACGAAGTAGGTTATATTTTAGGTAAATTGGTATTGATAAATACTTCCAATCACTTACCAATGCCTCTAACGATTTGAACTATTTTCGTTTTTAATATTTCGAAGTTATGGAAAATTGGCTCAATTGAAAAATATGTCATGGTGCCCTTTACTTTCGGGGTACAGAACACATAAACGTATGCTAAATGAAAGGGGGTCGGAAATAAAAATTAAAATGTCCCTAATTTGGAACAAAAACACGTCAATTTAAAAAGTGTTACGAAATATTGACATAATTAGGGGGCGTTACATGAAAAATGACTGAATGCGAACGACTGAAATTATAAAAAAAATAAAATGAAAAAAAAAAAGTGAAAATATACGAAAAGGTAAATAAGAAGGTAAGGGGTGAAATAACGAACTCAACTCGATGATAATGAGTTACATAAACAAGTCGTCCAACACTTGGGATCAAATTAAAGCACTCGAATTGTCATAAAATTTTCCATCGTTGTTATCTTAATAAGTAACTGGAAACGTTTAACGACCCTTAAAACAAACAGTTTAAATTAATAATAATTTTTAATTATAGTGATTCCTAATGAATATTGAAACGCGAATTGACATAATTACAGTGGAAACTTGTCAGGAAATTAACAAAGTATAATGGAATTTTGTAATGCTAAATACGCTAGGGAATTAAATAAACCTGAATTAACAAAATATGTAAAAGCATTAAGAGTTAGGTATAACTTTGGCAATCGGTTTTACATATGGTGTCGTAATTATTATTAAAAAAAATTGTGAGAATTATTGTAATTAAATAACAATAAAAAAAAATTATTGTTTTTCAAATTTTATAAAATTCATCACTAAGCCTAGAGTATTATTATGGAATACTGTTTAAACTATTCAATAATTTTAGAGACTATTCAGAAGAAAAACTAAATAAAATCAAGTTTAAAATTACGTGAGACGGAAAAATTACATTTTACTTAGTTTTTCCCTACTGTCTAAGGTTATGATTTTTTTTTTTTTTTAAGAACATACTACCTTCACTACATTGTACTACAACCTTCAGTACAATAAAGAAATATAATTTAAAAAAAGTATTGGTTACAGTACATGGTAGAGACTTTACCTTTTCTTGGACGATTGTAGAGGAAGGTGGTATGTTTGAGACCACGCCAAGAGTGTTCTCCAATTTAGGGCACCCACTTTATAAAGATGGCTGAGCCCCAGGAGGGTTAGCAGTTACTACAGGGCCTATTAGTTTTTATAATTATAGCTAAGGTTATATAATAGGTTTATATTGATAGGTTATATAATAATAGCTAACAGAATATATAATAAATATGCTACAGCCATATTTGAATCCAGAACCTTCAGCATAGCAACTCAGCATTACACGCGCTTAGCTACCTCGCTTCCATGCTTCAACGGATAATCAGATTATTAAATCTATTAGTACAGTTTTTTTACGAATACTAAACGCTACTAAAACGGCTGAGTTGATATTGAAAAGAACCAATGGTTAAAAAAGTAATCAACACTGAATAAAAGGATGAACTAGATTGGAGTAAATGGAATTTGTTCGAGAAATAAATGGGATTATCGTGTCAGATCTGCCCAGAGAGATTTGCGTTTAACGAGGTTTTTATGGGGAGGGAGCTAAACGTTGATACTATTATAAAAAAATAATATAAACACTATGATAACACCAGTTTATAATTATTAATTTAGATAAGGTATTGATATCCTATATTTTTTAACTATCTAAGTAACTTGCTATAGATTTTTTTTTAACGGAGACATTGAATATTTTTTAAGAATTTTAGAGAAATTTTTATCAATGTTTTATTAGCAGCGGCAGGCGCGTCAGTTATACCATTCTGCATAGCTAATCCGTAGGGCATTACACAGAAGGGATCAAGATACAGTTTTGGAATACTGTTCGCTCTAAGAAAAACATTTTTTATGTTTACAATAAATAATATTGTATGTTAGCACATATAAATAATACAAATAAATAATCGAGATACTTGATTTTTACTCCCTTTTTTCTAACAAAGAGACGCATTGAAAGCACGGTTCATTTCTTGATATATTCCAAACTATGATATATCCCTCAGTGCCTGGGAATAAAGTATTTATAATAAACCGAAAATCTGAACTGAATCGCATATAAAAATAAATGCATATAACGAACGCATTTTTATTTTATTTTATAAAACATTTTTTCCATTCTAGAGTTGTTTGTAGAGGTTTTTTTTATAATAAAAATTTCTCATCCGAGCTGTTGATAAGAAACCTTAAGAGTAAATGACTTTGTGGCCCGAGGCTCGTGGCAGAAGATGGAGGTCAAGCAGTCCCTTGATTAATGTATAATGTTCCTCACTATCAAACCTCCTCCAACAGTCTCTGTAGCTCCACAGTTTTTTTTTTCTCATTCGCCACTCTCTGATAACACAAGCTAACTTGATACTCTCACGACTAATAAAAAATGTTATGATAGGAGTAAATGGTAGCTCTGTAGGTAGAGCGCTAGGTTGCTCTGCTAAATTTTCCGGAAGGTCTCCAACTGTCACAGTTAGACCCTAAGGGACTTGCAGACACTCCTGGGGTTCACATAGCCTTTTTGAAATTGGTATCCTTAATTGGGAATCCTGCCGGTTGAAAGGACTCAACCATGCTTAAAATTAAATTCCAACTTTCTAGTTTTTAGCAAAAACAGGAGTGATTATTTATTACATTTATAATAATATTTGACACAGTATAGTGTCTGGGTTCTTTTCTAAAGATTTTTTTTTAAATTTTTGTTATACTTTTAAAAATTATTCAATGGTGAATTTATACTGGAATAAAAATTATTTATTCATGAACTATATTTCACTATTTTCAAATAAATTCGTTGCCATACAAGAACTGAGCCCAGTCCCCTTCATGGGGTTGCAGAGGTACAGGTATTTTTTTGTATGATGTAATTTAGTCCACTATTAATTTTATTAATTGAAGTTCATCCTGGAATAAGCAAGTTCCGGATGATTTGGCAAAATAAAGTCTAGCTTTTCAAAGGAAGACCTGAATGAAACTTTGTAATAAAATTAAAAGTCAAATGAACCTGTACTACTACAACCCTTGAAGAGTCTGGGGTTCAGTACTTGGTAGAGACCGAACCGTTTCGACAACAGGAAGGTGATTTGTCCTAAATCACACGGTTGACTTTTGGAGGCCTTGGTGAGCTCCAGTTTGGTCCCAGATCCCAGTGAAACCACCCCCGGCTGCTAACAGATTAAATAAAACAAGCCATTGGGATTTGAACTCAAGACCTTCGACAAGACAACTCAGCTATCAACTGAGCCACTTCCACTCCCATAAAATTTAATTTTTTATTAATTTAATTTATTGATATTTACAACTATAAAAATATTACAACAAATACATCTACTACAATGTACAATGACATGAAAAAAACTTGTGGAGAAACTACCCATCGATAGCACTCCAATAAATTTCTATAGTATCATCATATTATCTATAGCCATCTTCTTTTCATACGCCTCGGAGGGTTATCAGGAATAGTATCAGAAGCATGTTGAGAGACTAGCGGATTCAAGTGTGTATGGAGCTTGTCATGGAAGGATAGGTATCTAGTTTGGGCCAAATCAGTAACATGTGGGATAAAATTCAGTTTAGAAAAACCCTAACCTCGAGGTACCTTTCAATAAGGAAGAAATTAGTGGTATAACTTCAACAAAATGACTTACATGTCTAATCTAAAACTGGAAACAAAAATTACTCTCAATATTTCCCCAATTCAGGATTTATGTAAACTATTGACAGATATTTTTGTTTCCTGCTTTAGTTTAGATACTTAAGGATTTGTGGTTGAAAATTTTCCTCTGATTAATTATCGTGTATTTCTTTTGAGGTTTTGCTCTTCAATTTTATAATATGAGTTTGATCCATCACACTAAGTGAAGCTTTAAGTATACCTCCTATAAAAAATACATAATAATAATTAATAATGATTAAGCAGGGAAAATACGATGCAAACACACTTGTATGCTCTGTCTGCTTCAAAGCCGATACACGAATTTATAAGATCTCTTCTCTTATGTTGGTTTTTGAGAATCATTTGAACTTTGTCTGATGAGCGATGAGCAATTTTTCATCACCAGTACTTTCAATACGCATTATAATTTTTTTGGGATTCTTCTTTTTTTTCTGTCAAATAGAGCGTCTTAAAAAAGTCATTCGTTTGCAGATATATTCTATGTGATTGACATCCTTGTGACCACTATGGTACTTTGTTCTGTTTTATTATTTATATTTTCAAGTTTCATTGTATCTTTTACTGTCATTCTTTTATTTTATAAACTAACTATTAGATTATTAAATTATTTTACATATTGTTTTTATGATAATTGCTATTAACTTATATAATATTGCTTTAGTTTCAGATTTAAATAAAAAATTGATTTTATATTTTAAATTAAATTTCGTTTTGTATCTTTTTAATTGATATCAGCGATATCACCTTGCCGGTGACCTTGGTTGCTCATTCTAATAATAATTTTGCGAAATTTGGGCTCAAGATGATGTCTTTTAATACTTAATAAAAATAAAACTGAATTTTAGAAATCCTTGGACAAGATTCTTGGAGTAGAGATAAGACAAGACTAACAACTTTATCCTAAAACCAGCCTGATATATTGTTTTTTCAAAGTCTCTTGATTCAATATTTATGCAGTGAGAAAACATAAAACATACAAAAAATATAAACGTAATAATAATATAAAATGCTAAGCAAGGTAAATACAACAAAATTTGCAATATCGATATTAATTTTTGCACAGTCTACTTATTTAGATTATACTAGTGTGCTATATACTTTTTTTTCAAGATCAAACCATTTATATTTGACGCTCATATACTCATAAAATCTTCATTACCATACTTAACGATAACTGTGAACCACGAAATAGGAATGCATTGTTCAGTTTTAGTGATGACTAGAGCGTGTTTAATCGTTTTGAAAATAGTTTTACGACAAAAACTTCCAATTCAGTCTTGAAGATGAACTAGAACCACTCAAACACTCATCATGTCGTGGAAAAAGAAAATTGACTTCTTAATAGGTAAGGTATTCTAAAATAATTGAAATATATTAACACAAAATAATTATCAAATACCATAATCAAAGTTTAAAAATTGTTGTTATATTTAATTTTGTAATAAATTAATAACTCTAAATTATTATTACATGAATATGAAGCAAAGGATTATTATTAGAATGCTAATTGGAATAATATTCAATCTTATAAGGTTAAAAATCATGCCAACCTTAATAACGGGAGTTAATAAAATTGATTAATCTGAAATTATATTGAATACTTATAAAGATGAGCCCACAAAGGTAGCAATCTGTTGGAGTAATAGGGAGAGAAAACAGACTCATGAAATTATTGTTATGAAATTATTTTGTAAAAATTTTAATCCTTAAAACAAACAATTGTAAAGCGAATTAAAATCTACTTCAACTTAGTTTCCACTCGGGCGAGATCCATAAGTCGTGAACGAAACGGTACGGTCTGAACCACGTACTGAACTCCAGACTCTTTTAGGATTGGTAGGTACAGGTTCATTTTATTTTTAATTTTATTACAAAGTTTCATTCAGGTCTTCCTTTGAAAAGCAAGACCTTATCCTGCCACATCATCCGCAACTTGCTTAAGGCAGGATGAACTTGAATTTATAAAATTAACGTTGGACTAACTTACATCATACAAAAAATACCTTTACCTCTGCAATTCCATGAAGGGGATTGGGGTCAGTTCATGGCAAAGAATTTATTTGGAAATAGTGACTGTATCAAATATTGTTATAAATATAATAAATAATCACTCCTGTTTTTGCTAAAAACTAAAAAGTTGGAATTTAATTTTAAACATGGTTGATACCGTTCAACCGACAGGATTCCCAATTTCATAAAGGCTATGCGAACCACAGGAGTATATGCAAATCCCATAGGGTCTAACTGTGGGAGTTGAGGACCTTCCGGAATCTTTAGCAGAGGAACCTAGCGCTTTATCTACAGAGCTACCCTTTACTCCTATCATAACATTTTTTATTAGTCGTGAGAGTGTCAAGATAGTTGGTGTTATCAGAGAGTGGCGAATGAGAAAAATAATTCTATGATCTGATATCAAAATAACCATGACTGTGGTGTTGTGGCTAGTAGCATAACTACCTACTATGTATACCTACTATGCCCAATATAGCGGGTTCGTAGCCCGGCAGATGGCCCTAGGATTTTTTAAAAGGTAGTAAAACTCCTTGGCTACCGTAATTCGGAACGGACGTAAAACGGGAATTCCGAGCCTGCATAATGTCAGGTACTCCATATCCTAATTAAATCTGTATCACACATTACTCTCATTTTTTATTTGGCAACAATAAAGAAGAAATAGCTGAATCAAAAATTGAAAAAATAAAAATCTAAACTGTGTACAAGAATATTAATCTTTCTCCTTCAGTTCCGTTTTCAAACACACCCAACACAAGATTAAATTAGCAGAGCAACTATATTAAGGTTTTATTTACTAATTAGTGTCTTCCTTAAAGAATGTTCGCCCTTAAAGGCACGTACTTTAGGCTTTACTTAGGGATTCCCTAAAAATTGATCGAAAACAATTCGAATAGTGGTAGAGCGATTATATATGTTTCTTTGGAAATTACTTCAAAATTCTCTGAAGGTCTTGTGAATAAAACCTCAGTTATCATCGTGTATTATCCTAAGCAAAACGGAGTAAAACGGAGAATTGGAATAGCTCTAATTGGTTACGGCGAAATGGCACTGACTTGCCATGCCAAAAATCCTGGTTTAAACCCCGCTCCTAAGACTTGTATTTAGTCTGTTAGCAGCTGGAGGTGGATCATATGGGGTCTAAGACCCTCCTGAGGCTCGCTCAGCCTCTATAAACAGTGTACCCAAAATTATTATTATTATGTTGGCGCTACAAGCCGCAAGCGAGTCCTGGTCTCCTCCAACACCAATCGCCATGCTCTTCCATGCGGCGTTGTTATCCAGCTGTTGTGTACCCGAAATAAGAGGGAAAAAGCTGGTAGTTGACCGTGATCTCGGAGAAATTACCTCCCTGCACAACCATTTCCATAAAACAGTACATTATCTACCAATGTGCTGAACCCCAGACCCGTTCAAGCGTTGTAGTGGCACAGGTTTTTCTAATTATTGTTATGAATTCAGTTGCTTTAATGTACGTACACACTCCTTGTTCATTTTAAGGGACAGTATTTAATCTCGAAATTTCCATAATTTTAAATAGGAATTATGTTAATTAAATAACACATATATGAACAGATTTCCTTATGGATTTGTATTCATGTTACAATGCATTTTATTGGGAAAAAGGAAACTGGGTTGTTTAGTGGTAGAGCGCTAAGTTACCGCGCCGAAGGTACTGGGTTACTTGGGGGGTACTGGTAAGCCACTGGGCCCCATGTGGCAGATAATTAATCTAATCTGTTAACACTCTCCGGGCCTCGCCTCTATAAATTAAGTACCCAGAATTAGGGAGAAAAACCTAGCGGTTGGGCGTGATCTTGGACAAATCACCTTCGTTTACACCAGTTGGCCTTGAAAATGTACATTCTCTACAAGGTACTGAGCCCGAGACTCTTCATAGGTCGTATTTATACAGTTATTTTTATTGGACAAACCAATTAAGTGAAAAATAAACTTAATTCTTAAACTTTTAATGATCCATGAGGGATCCTGGCTTATCAGGTAGATTTTGTAATCTAGGACAACGGTTGTGCAGGAAGATGATTTTTCCGAGATCATACTCAACAGCTAGTTTTTTCCTCTATTAACCCTTAACTTGGCAGAATTTAATTTTTTTTTAATATCAAAATAATATTCATAATATTATTTAATGTTAATATTATTTAATAATTTAATACTAAACCCTTATGACCCAAGGAAGTCTAGAAAAAAACTTTTAAAACTCTGATTAACCAGATACATTATCAAGAAAAGGGTTAAGAGCATCTGTAGATCCCACAGGGTCATTTCGTGGTTGTTAATAAATTAAATTAATTTATCTGCCGCAGCTTGATTTGTACCTCGAACCTTCTGTACAGCAACTTCAAAACAGTACGTGCCTTCAGGGGCGAACATTCTATCAGGAAGACCCTAATTAGTAAATAAAACCTTTATATAGCAGCTCTGCTAATTTAAAATTTAGCGTTATAACAGAGTGTTTTGTGAAACCGGAGCTGAAGAAGTAACAGTAATATTCTTGTTTAGATTTTTATTTTTCAATTTTTGGTTCAGCTATTTATTCTTTATTGTTGTCAAATAAAAAATGGGAGTAATATATGATACATTGAGGATGAAAGATGTGAAGCTATCATGAACATTGGGAGTACCTAGATAAATAGGGCATTAAGCGGTTGTCCCTTAGTATTAAGTGTCCCTTAGGGTCAATACCTTTACTATTAAGATACAGAACGGGCAGTTGTAGTCAAGAGGCAGGGAACTGGATGAAGGAATTGATGAAAAATCGGCAGTCACATGCAGCCTACCCTTTTATTTCTTGGTAATTAGTTTCATAAGTTACCTTATAGATATGATCAGCACACAATAAATATACTATTGTTTAATGAAATGAAACATAATCTTTATTTAATAACCAACTCCTGGTCAGTCAACCTTTAAAGAAAAGAGGGACATATCTCTTATTCATTAGTGATATAGCATTTCTATAAATTAAGTATAACCATCTCAGGTTGGCATCCCATTTTATTATATAAATATAATTCAGATCAAAGGATGGCAGTGAAGCGAATAGAGCAAAGTATATCCGAAAAATTGATCATCTACAAGCTTTGCTCAAAAAATATCGTCCCCATGAATTCTAGATATCATAAATATAAATTATTCTAAGTATTGGTTTCTTTTGAAACAGAAGCAATTAAATATACATTATGGAAGATTTCTAACTGGAGAAAAGAAAGAAATCGAATGTCTGTTGGCAACTGATTTTGCACAAAGTATTATCTCTACAAACCGCAGAGAAAGAGCAACAAGACTTCGAAATGCTAGTATTTCCTTTTGGCGATACAAATAGGTAAAAAAGAATTTCTTCTTAAATTCTTAAAGAAGAAATAATTTATTAAAAAACTGTTTTCCTTAACAAGAACTCGTGTAGTCGTTGATAGGCAAAATGCTTAAATAAATAAAATACTTCTCTTTACATAATATTCTTACATAATAGAAAATATAACTTATAATATGAGGGGGAGCGGAATGGCTGATTGGTAGAGCGCCGAGCTGCCGTGCCGACAGTCTCGGGTTCCAATCCTCCTAATGTGGTACATTTGATTTAATCTGTTACAACAGCCGGAGATGGTCCAGTAGGATCTGATGGTCTCCTCTTGTGTCTTACCCAGCCTCTATAAAGAGGATACCCGAAATATGGGGAAAAATTTGATAGTTGAGCTTGATCTAGGACTAATCACCACATTGCAAAGCCGTTGTCCAAGATTCAGTACAGTCTCTACCCCGTACTGAACCCAACTGTCTTCAGGAGTTGTAGTAGTACAGGCATTTTTTTCCATATTTTTATAGCTATTATTGGTCTTTATTTTTTATTCAACGTTTCTAAATTATTTAATATGAATTTAATAATTTATGACGACAATAATTAAAACCATTAATCATTTCCTCTTAAACTGAGACACTTGGTTCCAAAGATAAATCAACAGTTTTAAAGTAAAAGAGTATCTCCTTAAGGAAACTTTGAACTAATTACTGACGGTCGCTTAGAAGCTCAAATAAAGAGAGAAAAGAAAAAAAAACTAGACAAAGAAAAACGTTGGAAGTTTACAATATTTGTTATTCTTTCCTTTCCTAGAACGTTCTGCTGCATTTAATCACTTGTATTCAATTTTTCTTATCTAGCATGTAACGCTCTTATCTTCGTATTAGATGTGAATCGAACCTGTAGCACCACAGCTTACATGGTAGAATGGTTGGGTCCCCACTTAATAGAGGCTGGGTGAGCTCTGGGAGGGTCCTAGATCCAACAGGGTCCATCTCCGGCTGCTAACAAAATTTTCCAACAGCCGGTTTTGAACCCAGGACCTACTACACGGCAACTCAGCGCTCTACCACTGAGCCATTATGCTCATATATGAATCGAAACCATAATCTACTTTTTTAGTTTTATGGCAGAAATTTTCTTTTCTAAAGCTAAAAGTCATTTTTGTGGATTTAGTTAATTCTGATATGTTTTTAAAGCACCCCTTTAAGATTTCTCAGTTGAGAAGGAATCCTTTCAATATGAAAATAAAAATGCGGAGTTCGCACAAATATAAGAGGATCATTAAAATCTACTTCATTTCGAGAGCGTGGAAAACTAGTACGCGAGTTCAGGTGTTTTTAGTGATGCATATTATGGACTCATAAGATTTTTCTTTTTCAGCCATTTCAGTACACTTTAATTGTTCAAACCTGGTATATTAAACTATCAATTCCATGTCTACTATGTCAAAAATAATTTAATATATACTATAACTAAATATAAAAGCAGTGGAGTTGCTCGGAGATGAAGCACAGAATTGCCATGCCGAAACTTATGGTTCAAATCCCGCTACAGGCAGTACTTTTATTTAGTCTGTTCACAGCTGGAGATGGATCATATAGGATATAGGCACTCCTGTGCTTCACCCAGCCTCTATAAATCTCTATGAGCGTAATCTAGGACCAATCACCTCCTTGTACGACCGTTGTCCTTGAATCAGTACAGTCCCCAGACCCGAGACCCGTTCATGTGTTGTAGTGATACAGGCTTTTTTTTATAACTTGTTATAAACTTAGGTTGGGGAAAAAATAATTTCTGTTTTCTTAAAGTCTTTCTAATGAAAATTATTCTTTCGAATTTCAAACAACATTAATTATTCTATGATATATGTGCCATTTCGATGAAATTTTTCCAATTTTCTGGTGAAACCATAGTCCGCCACTGAAGAACATCCGGTTTAAAGGCGATAAACTGAACCAAGTGATTTTCACAAGCCTCTTTTGAAGCCAATTTTATACCACTAAGAGAGTTCTGTAGAGATCGAAACAAATAATCGGGCGAGGCAAGGTCCGGGCTATACAGTGGATGCATCAAAACTTCCAATCAAACTCTCAATTTTTGCCGAATCACTAAAGATATGAGTGGTACAGCTTTTTGTAAGCTGATTAAATCCAAAATTCCAGAATGAAAACGAGCAACCCAATAATAAAACTTCCCTTCACTTAAGTAACCACTACCTATTTATGAACAGCTTCCAATTTTCGATGGGCCACCGCGCCATTTTCCCCTTTTCGTAAGTAAAGATCTTTTGGGATATCCGTTTTCTAAGCCCAATAAATTTTGATTGAGTAAATTAATGACGCTTTCTTTATATCTTGAATATTTTTTTTAGTGTTACCTAAACATTAGTGATATATACAGTAGCTTTTTAACCAGTTAAGTTCATTGTCAATTGCAGTTAGACTCTTAAACTCTGCCCTGAAGATGTCCTAAATATTAGACCGAAAGATAGGCACAATAAAATAAGTCATTCTTATTTTGTGTGATTCATAGACTGACCATTTTACACTATTATTAGCGATATTATTTGGCTTCCTTCAATAAGTGCACCTAGAGACATATGACTTTTTAGCCATCTGTTGGGAAAAAGTAAAATTATTTTTTTCAATATAATCTATGGGGATATTTATACATATAAAATAATTTTATTTATATATTATGAAATGGAATCACAATGGTAAAATCAAATTAAAATACCCTTCATAAAAAAATTTTCCAGCAGATAAAAATCCGTAGTATGTCGTTAGTGAAATGCTAAACCAAAATTCTCGTATTCACTCGTGACTTTCAATATAACTTTTATTAGAACTACTTTTATATCGGCAGTAAAACATAGCCTTTTAGAAAATTAACTCAAAGGCAATAAAGTGTTTATTACTTTAATATGGTCTGAGATTACTCAGGGAACCTTCTAGTTCAGGAAAACCATTAAATCTTCTAATACAATACATCTTTCCTAGATTCTTAGATTCCTTTAAACGATGAAATGCAGAGAACTTATGACTTCATAAGCGCCATTGTTGCTGAGCAATATCTACCAAAAAGAAGAAAGCTATACAGAGTTTAAGAATTATTTAAGACAGTTTGTGTTTTCATAGATCACTAATACTTATACCCTTAAAGTGTGGCAAATTGTATTTGATGCTATCCGATAAAAAAAGTATTTATTAAAAAAAACTAATTACCTAAAGTCAAGGATCAAAAATGAGATTAGTAATTATAATACTTCTTTAATTCTGCCAAACCCCCATTTTTTAAAGGCATATCAAACTCTTCTCCACCTTTCAGGATATAGTTTTACGTTAGAGTGGAAAATAGTTGACTGGATAATTCAATACATTACACAGGCCAACGATGAAAAAACTTTTTTAATGAAAATACCTTATTCTTATGTTGTTTAGGTTGCTGAATCCAAATATGATGCTTAAAAAGTTGTATCACCCACCATTTATTCACATTTTATAGTTAAATTCATGAAATAAAGAAATATTTTTAGAATTTAACAGCTTTTTCATAGTTAAGATAACATGAAAAAATAGGTCTAATGAACAAAGATGATGTTGGCAGCACTGCTGAAACACATGCTAAACAGCTGATGTTTTGTTTATTTTCAACATAACCTCACTTTTACGTTTCCTGTACATGTGCTCAGTGCAATGTCTCGTCGCGGCTGTAAAAACTCTGCTGACAGTTTTTGTTATATTTGTGGTGAGTTTGTTATTAAAAAGCACCAAAGAAACATTACAGACTTTGTGAAAAAGGTTTATCTAGCATACTTTGGAACCAAACTTGGAGACCAGGATAAACCTTGGGCACCGCATAAGGTATGTTATGTATGTGTTGAAGACCTCAGGAAATGGTCAAAAAAAGAGAAAAAACACTTTAAATTTGCTGTTCCCATGATATGGAGGGAACCAAAAAATCATTCCGATGACTGTTACTTTTGCAGTGTAGATATTACTGGTCATAACTCTAAGAACAAGAAGGTAATAAGCTACCCTAACCTTCCGTCCGCCATCCGACCAGTAGGGCACGGTGTAGATTTGCCAATCCCGGAACCACCAGAGGACTTAAATTCTATTGAAACAGAAGTATTTTCTGATGTACAGTCGGAGTTAGATGAACACGATGAAGAATTCCAATGTGTTACAGAAAATGTAGAGCCTAAATTGTTCACTCAGGTCGAGCTTAATGACTTAGTTAGGGATCTGGGCTTAACAAAAGAAAAAGCTGAACTGCTTGGCTCTAGGCTAAAAGAAAAGAACTTGCTGGCGGCTGGAACCAGCATTCATGTGTATAGGAAGAGAGAACAACAATTTTCGAAGTATTTTGAACAAGAGGGTGATTTGGTGTACTGCTCAGACATTCATGGTTTAATGAATGAGTTTGGAATTGAATACAAAACAGAAGATTGGAGGTTGTTTATTGATTCATCCAAAAATAGTTTGAAGGCAGTTTTAGCACACAACGGTAACATGTATGCCTCTGTACCTGTCGGTCATTCTGTACATATGAAAGAGAGTTACGAAAATCTAGAAATAGTGTTAAATAAAATAGGTTATTCTGCACACGGTTGGATGATATGTGGTGATTTGAAAGTTACGTGCATGCTCCTTGGTCAGCAAGGGGGTTTTACCAAATTTCCATGTTTCTTGTGTGAATGGGACAGTAGAGCTCGGAATCAACATTGGTGCAGAAAGAACTGGCCTGCTAGGGAGTCTTTAAAGCCTGGCGAGAAGAACATTTTACGCAAAAACCTTGTAGATCCAAAAAACGTGCTCCTACCACCACTACATATTAAGTTGGGTCTCATGAAACAGTTTGTAAAGGCTTTGCCTAAAGATGGGCTTTGTTTCAAATATCTCTGTCAGAAGTTTCCACACCTTTCAGAAGCTAAACTGAAAGAAGGCGTCTTTACCGGGCCTGATATTAGAAAAATGATGTTTGACGTTAACTTTGAATCCACAATGACCTCAAATGAAAAGGAAGCATGGGTTTCATTCAAGCAAGTTGTCACCAAGTTTTTGGGAAATGAAAAAGACCCAGAATATAAGGCTATTGTTGCTAACATGTTAAAAAAATTTGAACAGTTAGGATGTTTGATGAGCCTGAAAGTTCACTTTTTGAGCAGCCACCTCGATTACTTCCCGGAAAATTTAGGAGATGTTAGTGAGGAGCAAGGTGAGCGTTTTCACCAGGACGTTAAAGTGATGGAAAAACGTTACCAGGGCCGCTGGAATACCAACATGATGGGGGATTACTGTTGGTCACTTCACCGGGAAGTTCAGCAAGCTATTCATCGCAGGAAAAGCTACGCAAGAAGCTTCAAGGAAAAAAGGGAAAGAAAATATAAACCAATTCCAGTTGACAAGTGAACCTTGTATCATCACATAAAATTACTATTCCAAGTATTTTACTGTAAATACAAACCATTTTTACGATTCTACAGTGTTTCATTGATTTCCCTATATACTGTAAATGGGTATTAGACTATATAATAAAATACATTTTGCTTGGAAACTAAGGGTGATACATAAAAACTACGAGCAGATTTGGATTCAGCACATAAAAATCTATCAAGATCAGCTATTAAAATTAAAAAAGTTTTCAAAAAGGTTTTTTTTGTTGGCCTGTGTTATCGATATAGTTTTACAGTTGTTTAGTATTAAAAAAACAAAGTACTTTTTCGTACATTCCTATGGCTTAACATAAAAATATAACCATTTTCAACGAGGTGGCACATGTGATGTAGTGGCTAGCATGACAGCCTTTTATACCCAAGATCGCTGGCCTAAATGAAGTAAAAAAATCCTTATTTAAGCCGTCTTTCATGGGAGGGGGAAGAAAAAAGACGATCCCAAGTCTGTACTTTGTTAAGTACTCCTTAAGATCCCTACCTGATTATACCTGCATATGCTAATTTTAGGACTCCCACAGTAGCATCGCCTGTTTAGCCATAGTAACATTGAGTGACGCTAAATAAATAACAATGAACTGTATTTTTCAATGCACTGAAGTAATATCATTTAAACGACTGTATTTAACTATTATGACTGAAACAGATAATAAGTCAAAGTATGTCGGTCTACTCTGAGAAAAATGGCAGGTGTGAACTTTTCTGGAGTGACACTATATTAACAGAAACTTATTAATATGCCTGGCATTTTTCTAATCTGACTTCTATTAATATTTTATATTATTGAGTAATTACTTTTTGATCAATTTGAATTTATTTTATTTTGAATTTATTCATTTAATCCAATGTAGTTGGACAGCACTGCTGGAAAAAATAAAGCATATCTCTCTCTCTCTCTCTCTCTCTCTCTCTCTCTCTCTCTCTCTCTCTCTCTCTCTCTCTCTCTCTCTCTCTCTCTCTCTCTCTATCTACATTATTTCCTCGATTTACATACTAATCAAGTAAAGTTTCTATAATTAAAACTTCAATAAATAATATATCGTACCCAAAACAACAGTCATATCACTTCTTCTTTTTCTTCATCTTGTGCCTCTAACCATCGAGGTACCGCATCAACCCAGGATCTCCATCGGTCTCAATCTCTCTCCGTAATCCTCAGATCCTGCACGTTCTCTCCTCTCGCTTGTCCCAACTTGGAAATTTAATTGCAGTAATTCTGCCTTGGTCTCCCTCTAGGTCTAGTGCCCACGGGTTTGGCTTCCGTTAATTTTCTTGAATCCCTGTCTTGATGGAGTCCGATTACAAGATTATTAATACCAAAAAAAAAAGTTCGAAAGAAATACTTATGTAGTACAAAGGCAAGAATTCTACATTTAAATAGAATTTCTGAAAACCAATTTAAATAATATTCACCAATCTCTTTTTTTTTATTATTATAAGTAAGTTAAATAAATATGGATAAAACTTATTCCTAATATTGTATAATATATTATTAATATGGCATCTAACAAGGACAAAAAGTACAATCTCTTTTTTGCTCAACTCCAACAAAAACCCTCACTAGGAACCCGGTGCTCGTATGAGAACAATGTTTTGCTTCATTATACCTACAACAGGGTAGGCATAGTACATATAAAGTTTATTGAATAATCATTGTAAAATTATTTCATGAATATACTGTCAACGTTGAAAGTAAAATAACCTCCAAAACGAGAAGATAAGACACAGGAAACTTTTCCTTACAGCTCAACCCAATGGATCTGGGAAAAGTTTAAAATTAATTTTATATCCCTTCATAAATCAGGGGACAGTATGCAATGTAAAATTGGTGTGCGATCAATATTGCGGCTTGACAAAAAAATGTTACACTGATAATATATTTTCATTAGCTAAAAATATATATTTTTTAATATTTCATATGTATATATTATATAATGTATATAATATTTTTCCCCATGGTAACGCCATGGAGAGATCGTTTATGAATAGTAGGACATGTACCGTGCTTGAATAAGCATATTACATGTAGTTTTACATATGATTTTAATATGAAAATAAATTTAAAGAATAACAATCAAATACATTTAGATATAAGTTAATAACATAATAAATTGAAAAATTATAGTTGGAATGAATTAACAATTTGTATGTTAGAATAAAATTTTAATATATAATTAAATATTATCAATATAATTAATTAAAATTATGATTAAATTTGTAATCATCAATTATAAATATTGTAAACAATTATAAAATAAAAAAAGAATAGTTATTATATATATATGTATTTGTGT
The DNA here is from genome assembly GCA_037127475.1 of Arma custos. Lineage (NCBI taxonomy): Eukaryota > Metazoa > Arthropoda > Insecta > Hemiptera > Pentatomidae > Arma > Arma custos. Next base: position 58,745,547 of record CM073763.1, on the reverse strand, counting down.
GTGTGTGTGTGTTATTAGAATTAATATTTCATGGACTGCAAGAAGGTTTTTATACAATAATTTCAATTACTTAAAGCATTAATGAATAAGTTATAAACATAGAAAATTCAGTTTAATGACAGTGAATAACAAAATATTGTATACAAATAAACGTTACACTTAATTACATGATAATCTATATAACTTGTCAATTGCCCTTCTTTGATTGCCTTATCACTCCGCCTCAAAGTAATGATCTATAAGGCAGTTATTAGACCAGCACTCCTTTATGGGGCGCCTATGTTGAATAACATTTCGCCAACAACCTCAAAAAGGCTCCAACAATTTCAAAACCGTATGCTGAGGCGTATAGTAAGGCACACTTCTCTACAAAGGACGAAATCAGACATAATACACGAGACTCTCGGACTCCCGACGGTAACGGACTTCATCACACGGAGGCATATCAAATTTTTTGATAGCCTCCAACACTGCACGAATCCACTATTCAACGCACTTACACCGACAGGCCGACCTCAGCGCTGGCAAACACACGTACAGACACTCAACATGGACTGAGTAAACTACTAACAAACTCCAATCAGACAGAACTAGTGAGCCCCATCACTGGATCCCCCACTCCTTCCATTTAATTAATGTTCAGAAAATCCTTCAGACAATCCTCTCTTAAAATGCAGCTGGTGCAGTAGAAGAGATACAATCTATCATTAGAAATTTTTAATATGTTATTTTTTCAAATATTTATAACAACCAAAGGGGTTAAGAAATAAAAAAAAAAAAAAAAAAAAAAAAAAAAAAAAAAAAAATCTTTGATTGCAAAGTTAATCAAAGTCAATGTCTTTTATAAATGCCAGTAAGTTCGTTTTGAATTTATAAATTTAAAGCAAATATATGATGGATGAAATAAATTATATAAATATATAGCTTATTTATTGCGAATGAACACAGAAGGATCACGCCAAGTATTTTCTATTCTTCCATATTAACTTTTCTCTATGTTTTATTTTTCTCTTCACTGTCCATTTTCTTCTTGACTTTCACTGCTCCATTCTTTGAAATAGCTATCCTTCATTCCACCATGTTTCCAAAATTCTATCTAACCATAATATCTCTTGGTTTTATTTTCGGTTTTTCTAAATCTTTTTTAACTTGGCTAATAAATGAAGTGGTTTTTTAAATATAAATATTACAAAAAAAAACCTGTAACACTACAACCCATGGAGGATCTTGGGTCCAATACGGGATGGAGACTGTACTGTTTGTTACACAACGGTTGTGCATGGAGGTGATTTGTCACCGCCAGAGTTTACCCCTAATTTTGAGTACCCACTTTATAGAGGCTAGGTGAGCCGTAGAAGGATACTGGAACTTTAGGAGGAGGACACTAAGAGATTCAATAAAAGTCTGCTAAGCAGCGGGATTTGAAGCCAGGAAATTCGGCACGGCAACACGTTCTACCACTGACTCCGCTTAAAAATACATTTATATATATATATTTAAATCACAAATAAGGCTCACAAAATAATCTTAATAAATAGTCTTGTTAGGCGCTAAGGGTTTCTAGAGTTCAAGGAAATTCGTTTAAAATAATTGGCGGGCAATACTTTTCTTTTTTACGAGGTCAATGAAAATCTGATATTTTTAGATTTCATGGGATAATAATTCAGAGAAAGCTCAAATAAAAATATTAATAAATGCAAATGTTAAACTTAAATTTTTTTTTACATTTTAAAATAAAATTAATTACAAATAAAATAATTAATTGTGAAAGATTTAAGATTAATTAACGAAACATTATGCTAAGGTTTTTAACCTAAGCCTCATTCGGCTTAGCTCTAATCAAGAAATAAAGTTTTGTAAAAAGTGCTTTTTATCAAGTTTATTTTTACATTTTTATCTTGTCAATTTTCTTTTTTTACTCGCATAAAATAAACTAACTCTATAATAGACGTGAAGTGGGAGCAAGGGATGGATCTTAAAAGAAAGTTTTTTAGAAGTTTTCAAAATTTGTTTTCATTTCAAATATTTGTTGTGTTTTTAGTAACTTGAACTCGTTTAAATTTTCTTTTTATAAAAGTATAGAAAAAAAAAGAAAATATATATAACTTTTTCTTTTTTAACACTCTGTGTGCCAATAAATGTTGATTTACTCCTAAACCAAAGAAGAGTAAACTATCTCTTTACTATCTCTGTGCTGTTTCTTATACAACGGTTGTGCATGGAGGGGATTTGTCCCAAATCACACTCCGCCAGATTTTGGGTATCCACTTAATAGAGGCTGGGTGATCCCAGAGGAGGGTTCTAGATCACATGATCATCATGATGTGGCTCGGTCATTTATCAAGATAAATAAAAAACAGAGGGCTAACACTAGCTCAATGGGTAGAGTGATCAGTTGCTATGCTTTTTTATTAATTATTATTATTTAATTTAAATTATTAAATTTATTTCTGTTAACAGTCGTGGTTGAATCTTGTGGGATCTGACCATCATGGGAACACACAGCCTATATAATGTTGCTACACTTAATTACCGAAAAACCCTCCTGGTTTCGGACAAATCACTTCCTTGCACAACCGTTGTACTATTAACAGTATAGTTACTATAGTCACTATAGTACAGTTACTTATCCCTTTAGGGGCTGTAATGGTACTCGTTTTTAATTTTTTTTATTTTCAACAAATATTCTTTACATTCTTCTTAATATTATGGAATCTACTAAAAAAAAAAAATTTTAACTCCTTTCTTTTAATATAGACAATCGAAAGATAATAAGATTACACACAAAAAAAAAAAGTAAAGCTCTTCAGTTCCTCTCACCACTTAGACCGGCTATTTGCTTCTTCCCTAGCATTCCATTTCTACTGAAGTGGTCCTTCATGATTTTCTTTTCAATCTCCATTCTAACCACATTCCCAACTTTTGAAATTATTTAATTTTTAATAGTTAAAAATATTGCAATGTTGTAAAATACATATTGTGCTAAACTCTCACATCAGCATTTTCAATTCAGAATTATTATTTTTCCATTAACTTGTGCAGCTTCCTAAACCATTCTTTTAGGAACATTCTCAGATAAAATCAATAATCTTGGGTCAAATATCGAGTTTCTGATTCATAGAGGCTAACTGCTCTTACATGAGATTGATATAAATACAATTTTGATTGTTTTAAACAACAGTGGTGAGGCTTTACTGCCAGGCCGTTATACTATGACGATATAAAACATATCTCTAGTTTTCAGAAAAATGAATGACGAATACTTTGTTAAATATCTCCACAAAGTTTAGAAAATAAATCGATAACTTTATTGAATTGAAATCAGTTATTTGATTTATTTTCTTAACTTTGGTATATTACGTATTACATTTATACTTAAGCATCCAGTTTTTCAATGGAAACTGAGTAGAGTTATTTGACGAATGGAAATCCAGACATCTCCCCGAATATTCGACCTTCGAAAGTTCGGGGAGATGTATTCGATGTATTCGACCATTTATATATTCGATTTTTCTCCATTCAATCTCTGTTGATACCACATGCCTCACTAGTTTTACCTAATTAACGATTTTTCAATTACCAATACACCACTAATTCGTGCTGCTTCGTGAAACATTCTTTTGGCATTCTTTGAGTTTCATAATCTTGATTTAATAATAATGATCAAGTTTCTAATCTATGTTTATTCATAGAGACCTGCAGCAGAAGAGATTGATATAAATCCAATTGATTGATATGAATCCAGTTGATTGTTTCGAGAATTAGAAGGCAGTTGAGAATTTTACGTTCGTTAAATAGGCCTTAGTACAAGCTATTAAGAAAAAAACTTAAAACACTTACAAACTATGAAGGATCTTAATCCTAACTGCAAGATCCCCCCTAATTAAGGGTAACCACTTTGAAAAGGCTGAGTGAGCCCGCGTGAGTAGATCAAGTGAGGAAACTATAGTTAATACATTATGGTTGTCCAGGCTTGAGACTTCAGGTCGAGATCACGCTCAACCTCATTCCTCCCACCCCTCACCAAAGAAGCTTACCCATTTTATAGAGGCTGCATGAGCCACCATAATCTGCAGATCCCAATGCACAGTGATTTTATTTGGTCTACAGGTCATTCCAAGTCATACAGTCATCTAACTATTTATTTCTTTGTCATAGCTTCCTGACATTTCATAGCTACATATTTATAAATATTTTACTGAAGTATTCGGCACTTATTCCTTTGGAAAATGTGCATAGTGATAACTAGAAAACCAGAAGTCTTCCGGAACATCCCAAATGCTAATTAGAAAATTAATTTAATTGCCTGCATTATAAATGAAAAATGTATAAATATAAGATTGTGCGAATTAATACATCAGTGATTTTTTAAAAACAACTTTTCGGAAATAATGAACCAATGTTAGCATTGTTTGCACTGTCAGGTAGTTTGATTCTCTGAGAATTTACGAGTAATAATGGATCAAATCTGGACAGAAATTTAGTTACATCAATCGAAATCAATTTCGGATTTCAAGTGAAATTCAGGAGGTTTAGTGAAAAGATGAGAATTGCTCTATTTATCCCCGGCCGTCGGTTCGGATCTGTTCCTCATGAATATTTAATTCTTGCCTCGCAGCTCCTCCTCCACAGTTCAATACTTAAAGGTACCTTTTCAGCCCAACCTGGATTGATTCGGGAGTTCTAACTAAAGTTTATATTCTACGAGAATTAACCCAAACCGGGATCGAATATCATTTGTCGTGTATTCAATACATAATAAAGGCTTAGCGAACCCGAAGGCTCGATGCCGATATCACCAATCTCTGCTTATAAATTTCCACCCAGTATCCAGCCGGTATCCTTGTCTCGTGTAACCTCTTTTCATTACTCGCCTGATTTGAGTTATTGTTTGTTTGTTCATTTAATGCCATTTTGTGATCCTATGGCCAATCGGAAGTTGCTAGAATAGGAGGCTTAAATTCTTCCGAAGGAAAAAAAAAAGTAAAAAATAAAACCGTACCCCATTTTACGTCCCTTCCGAAGGACGGATTTTTTACTCCCAGTAAATAATCCCAGGGCCATCAACCGAGCTGAGAACCCGCGACATTAGAGTTATTCGTTTGTTGTTTATTTTTTGTTGTTTTCTGTTTATTTTTTTAGTGTTTTGTCATGATAATTATGACAAATTTGATTTATAGGCTACTTAAATTACTATATTGTTTATTAAACTTGACCATGTGTTTTTGCCCGCTTTCGCAATAGCCAAGTTTAAAAGAAGAAGCTGTGAAATACTTCCTGAAGTAATAAATAATTCGAAAGATGAAATTGTGTGAAAAAGGTCATGAAATGGATTTTGAAAGGGATAAAAATGGAGATGTTTCCGCCAAAAGTGTAGGGAAAAAATTAGAATAAGATGAAAAACGTGTCTAGAGGAGTCTAGAATTAACCTTTTATTATTGCATTTTGTATATTTAAATTTTCATTCGTATGAATAAGAAGGTAGGTGTTATCAGTATCAGAATAAGCAGAGTTCAAATAATTAAAAATGGAAGGGAACAGCTCCTGGGTACCAGCTGATTCACTATTACCATTTTTTTCTTCCATAATTTGAATAAATAATTGAAAAAAAAACTAAATTAGAGAAGATAATATTATACATATAACATACAAGATACATAACAGGATATAAAGATAGTAATATTGAAGATCCTAGCGAGATGGGATACAAAATATTTCGGAAGGCCAAGTTATTCTAATTTTATTGTGTGCAGAACGAAGCAGAACGTGATCCCCTTCCCATACTGCTTTTCGTTATACAAAGTCCTGCACATACCGGATAGAATATTCGTAAATCGTATGCTTTCTCGTTTAGACTATACAGGGATATCTCCCAAGATAATAGCTCAGCTCCGTATTTCATAGTTCTCTCAATTTTATTCAATACATAAAAAGGTTTTAGTGATGTAATATTTTATCGGCGTTGCCTAGCAATGGATGGAGGAACTACCCATTGTTAAATCCTTTGCCGTGCCTGATAAGATAAGTTATAAATATTATTATAAATTGGCAAATCACAAAGCGACTGTTACTGATACCTTTAATCCGATATAAAAACATAGCGATTACTACAATATTTACTAGACAAACACTCTAAGCTCTCAATTAATTACAAAAAACCTTATAATATATATATATATATATATATATACCTATACACGACGATCATTATGCCCATTTGGACATAGGGAATAGAGCTTTGGAGGCTCCACTAAACCTTCGAATTCTTCTCGTACAATCCTTATCAATTCAATCCAAAATCCTCGGTAAAATCCTAATAATAGTAAAATAAAATAATAAAATCCTAAAATAATTCTTCTTACTTTATTACGAACAAAGTAATCCATGATGATCTTAATGTCCCATTTGATGCTCATTTTGCCCGAATCCGATATCAATCTTATCATGACAAACTACATTCCCACTCAAACCTACTATTTTCAAACCAATGATCCTCTTAAATTCCTGATAATCCTCAGAGGTGTCGGAAAATAAGATGGTCTCGTGACCTTTTAAGTTGAGCTTTTTATTCGAGTACTACCACTTTCTGTACTTGTCTCTCATGATAATATGTATCAATAATTCTATTTACTAGTTGTATTAGTACAATACAGTTATAAATTTCATTGAATAAATACAGAGAAAGCTGTGAAATAGGATTAAGAAGTTTTCGTAATAAACTAGAATTTTTTTATCTATAAAACTAAAACAAAAAATAAAAACGAGTTAATTCGAAATATAAAAATATATAAAAGCTATATAAAACATTTAACAATATTTTTACAAAGCATATTAACATAAAACAAGCTACATATTATTCCACAATATAGATTTTAGGACTGATTTTTCAATATAGTGAAATAATAAGATGAAATTTTTCTAATGAATTATAACTATTTTTTTAAATGCATAAAAAAACGAAAAATAAACAAAAATCATTATTTTATTGAATTCAAAATACTCAATATCTCGAAATGATAATAAACGGGTACTAATATTTTAAGAAAGCTCATTAGGGGGTATAAATGAAGTACTAAACTGAACTTCAATTACCACAATAAAATCGAGGTAATTATGTGGAAATGGTTTACCAGATATCTCTCATAGTAATGTGGTCGGGAGGTGTAGTCAATAAATTACAAAAAAATAAATTAAGACTTATTTTATTTGTACGTTTCGATCTGATTATTAGGCCATCATCAGGGCTGAGAATAAAATAAAACAGAATAATCATACGAAAAATTCAGTAGCAAAGGAAATATCTGTGGCACCTGTGCATAGTGGGCTAAGCCGAATTTTGTGAATTTCAAGCTATCTACTTAGAATCGTAATTTTTTTCTCTTCCCTTGTGTCTCACACGCTAAGTGTTCCGTCCATTGCAATGAAGGATATTCCTTTGTGAATGGTGGGCTGATACTCCAATCTTGAACGTGAAATAAGTTCAGAAAAATTACGATTCTAAGTAGATAGCTTGAAATTCACAAAATTCGACATAGCCCACTATGCACAGGTGCCACAGATATAACATGTTGTATAATGTATAATTGTATAATAGGAATGACAAAGGCATACAAGAGTAAAAAATAAATTATGAAATCATTTATGAGAAACGATAAGAATGGAAAGAAATCTAGATGATAATAATTCACATTAAAATTACAAAAGAAATTATTACCATATGAGTACAATATAATGATTATTATGTATAGGTAATGCAAAATAAAATTGAAACTTTTTTCTAAAAGATTAATTACTTTTTTTAATTTATAAAAAAAACCTAAAATACTATAATCATTATTTTATTTAATGTAAAATACTCAATATCTCAAAACAACAATAAGAGGGCACTAATATTTTAAGTGGATACTAATTCAGTACTAAGCTGAATTTCAATTTCTAGAATAATATTGGGGTACGTAAAGTAAATATTTAAGTAACTACCGAAGTACAATTAAATGAACATTCACGTACGTGTTAGAGACTGTACTGTTTCTAGGTCACCGGTTGTGCAAGGAGGTGATTTGTCCTAGATTATATCTTCACTTCCCTGTATGATTAAATTTAATTGTAAATTTCAAAAAGGACTAAACATTTTTCCGACATTTGCAAATGGTACCGATAATGAAAAGAAATTGCCTAATTGGACAGATAAGCAGATTTCCGAGATAGAGTGAACTCTTTGCATTTAGAGAGAGATCTAATTTTCTGATTATTTTACCGTTCTGAAAAAGCTTTATTCAGCAAACAATATCAGAGTATTTTTTTCCTTCATACAAGCTGAATGATATGAAAAGTGCGAAATTTATTCGCACAATAGGTAGCAGAGATATGGTTTACTTTGTCTGCCTAAATAGCATAAGAATAGCATTATTACAATATTAAATATAATTAATTAATATCGCTATCAACACAGTTAAGTTATTATTAATTTACAGTACAATTGAAGTCATAGACTTAAAAAAAAAATAATCGTCATTTTTTTTTTATTATTCGAAATTAAATGACAATATTTCTGACATATATATGAATATTGACAATATTAACCTAAATGAAAATTTTCTAATCAGGAATATATATATATATATATATATATATATATATATATATATATATATATATATATATATATATATATATATATATAATGTTTCGGTTACCTGTAATTCTGTATTTTTCCTTCTGGGGCCGGATTAATATAAATCCTCTGTATAAATAAATGTATCAACGCTTTATTTTTTATTTGCTTCAAACCAAGCTTTAGATGAAAGAGTTACATATGAAACACATATAAATAACAGCTTTAGATTAGATCTGGATGAATCTTTTCTCACTTAGTGTATTTTGTTTTTTAAGATTCACAGCCTCAGTAAAAGAGTTGGTAGGGGGAGGTTAAAATGCTATTGCAGGCTATGTTCGATTCATCGTGAAGAACAACAAACTTTTTTTTTTATTGTTTTAGTGATCATTTCTATTTTAAAAGTATTCACAAAGTAATTTTTTTTTTTGTATCCTATGCTGGTGATATTTTAGCTTGGGAAGTGGTCTTAACATTTTTGAAAGGATGTATCCTTGTTAATGACTTCCTAGGGAACGGACGTAATATTGGATCCCGAGCCTAGGTCGTGTTAGGTTATCATTAAAGATCCCAATCTGAATTATACATAGAATAGAATAGAAAAATAATTTTACTGTGGGACCAGGTCCCTTAAGAATAACAAAATTGTACAGAAATAAAAATATACTCGTATCTGTCCAAACAGCTACATTATACAACTACTGCCATATTTACATAACACATGAAATTAAACATGAACTAAAACTGTTCTGATAGAGATTAAAAAAGAAATATATATAAAAAAAAATTAAATAGAAACTTACAAGAAACAGAAATTGGCTAATGGAAAAATAAAAAAAGTAGATAAGAACATCTAATAATATGAATAATAGTATCATAATGAGTGTGGAATATTTATAGTAATTCCTCAATCAATTGTGTTGAATATAGCTATTTATTTTATTGATTAGAGAGCATTTCTTTGGGAATTAAGAAGAAGTGAGAATAGTTTGGCTTTGAATGTGGATAAAGAAGATACATGACGGATATCAGGTGGGAGTGTGTTCCAAAGAGAGGTAGATCGAGCGAGAAATAAGCGCTTAAAAGTTTTGGTTCTGTGGGAAATGGTATAAGGTCGGTAAGGCGAGATTTTTGATAAGATGGATGTTGTGATTTGATTGTCTGGTATAAGAAAGAACCTTGGAAATAGAGTCTACGGATAGAAGGGAGGAGCCACTTTAACTCATCATAGAGGTGGGACACATGAGACCTCGGGGCGTCGAAGACAAACCGAAGTGAGCTGTTCATAATGCGTCTGTCTTTCCTCGAGCTTCTTTGAGAGCCCACTAAAAGCCACACAACCAAAGTCAAAGTTTAGAAAGATGAAAGAAGTGTTGATACTCCAATGCGTCAAATGGGGAGCATCACATAAAACTGAAGAGTGTGTCAAGCCGAGAGAAACACCTACTGTCTGCGCACTATATCTTCAAGACCATCCAGGTAAAAGGTTGTGAAACCTAAAAAAAATTAGAAGCTCATGTTCTGGCAGCCGGAACATATGGTTATCACTTCCTCGCGGCCCAGCGAGGAAGTGATAACCATAAGAAGACAGCTTTCTAAAATTGCAGATGGAACTGTTTCCTACGCCGAAATGTCAAGTGGTCAACAGACAAATACTCTCGGGGCCACGCTACAACCCGAACCCCCAAAACACCTCTCTAAACCATCCTTTACAACCACAAAACCAGCCCTAAGAACCAAAATATTCCATGAATCAAAATCCAAATATCCCGCATCAAATACCTCGTATTCCCCCTCCTTAAAATGCTACTGATCTCACAACACTATGTGAGTAATTCCTCTCTGAGTTCAAATCCATGGTCACACCAATAACATCACTCCTAACAAATCTTGTTTCCCATCTCTTTCCTGTCCAACAAAATCCTTAAATGACATCTACCTTATCCATTATCCTTTGGAATGCGAATGGTATTCGAAACCATACTGACGAACTAACATCTTTGATATTAGAGAAGATTTGGTTGACTGTAACTTCTAATATAAGGAAGAAATAGTTGGTGGCGCAGTCAATAAAAACACCTTAATAAGTGTAACTTATTTATTGTGTGCAGACGTTTCAGCCTACAATGTAGGCCTTCTTCAGGAGAAATAGAGCAAGCGGCGGCGAGAACAATCAACTGCCAAAAAAAAATAATAAAAAAAAATTGACATGACGTTCTAGCCAACCAGATCCTTCAACATCTTCCTAAAAAAGAGATTATTTGTAACTGGAGAAACTACCCAAAGGAAGAACTCGAATTACAAATTCAACTTAGAGGGTCACGAAGCCACCTTCTTTTCAGACGCCTCGGAGAATTAAAGGGAATTGAAGAGGTGGGGTTTAACACTCAAAATAAAATTTCGGTATCTGTTCCGCAGGTTGTCGCTTCGGGTTGAGTTACAAGTTTTATCTTTTATTCGTTTCATATTTTCCAAAAATACAAGTTACCCTGATTTTTAGTATGGAAAAGATAATGTAACTAGGAGTTAGGAGTAGATACGGTAATCAATTCATCAAGAAAAAAAATAGTTTGAAATATTTCGAAGTATAGATGATGTATGTTTGCTGAAACCTTAATTTCTAGATGAAATCATTTACGAAGTATACTCGTTTCCTATAATACATTCTCTTTTCCATACTGAAGCTCTTGATAACTTGTATTTTTGGAAAATATTAAAAGGGAATGAAGGAAAAGTAAAAACTTGTTACTCAACTCGAAGCAATTACCTAAAATTTCAATACATAGAGTTGTTTACGAAAGCAACAATCAAAAATTGTCAAAAAAAGAAGTTTTTGTCCATTAAAACCTTTCAAGGAATTTCACATTTCAAGGAATCGTAAAATGTTAAACTAAAGCAAAATATTATTATTTAATTTTCATTTGCACCTGCGCAATTGTGCATCCAGCAAATTTGATTGAAGTGACTTTCTCTTCGCTTTTCTCCATGATCATCCAGTTATTTTGGAAAAAAAAAATATAAATCAATTGTTGAGTAGGTCTCTTGGCCAATGTCTTTTTTATCTTTTTTTTATCAAATCCAGGTAACAGAGAGTAGGAAAGCGGAAGAACGAGTGGGTTTGGGTGATATTGTGTCGATGAGTGGAATGTTATGTATTCGTTATGAATACATGATTTTATAGTGGGAATGTTCATGTCGTTGTGTATAGTGTGATTCGAAACATTAATGCATTAATAATTTTTCTGAGAATTTTGGACAGTGTTGTTTGTATCTTGTGTATGTGAACTTTTCTTTGCTGAGCCCCCAAGTTCTGCTCCATATGTCCAAATAGGTTTTATTATACTATTATAGATAAGTCGTTTGTTCCTCAACTCAAGTGAAGATCTGTAGTCCAGAAGATGTGATAGTTGTTTGTACCGTCTAGTCAGTTATTGTCTTTTTAATTTTGTATGTACGTTCCATGTAAGTCTTTAGTCCAAGCATAGTCCGAGGTAACGTACATAATTTTTGGAAGGTACTTCGTCGTTGTCAATTTTGACTTTTGGACAAGAAGCTTTGCGTAGAGAGAGGCTTACATGGCTCGATTTTGAGGCGTTTATTTTGATTTAAAGCAAAATATAGAAACAATATTTGTTTTTAAAAAATCTTATGAGCTATTGGAGTTAAATGACACAATGGAGTTTAATGAAATATACTTAGCTAAAGATAGGTTATAAAGTAATCGGTACAGAATATTATAATTAACAATATCATTCTTATTACAAATTTTGTTTGATTAATAAATATCCTCTAATACCTATTGGTTGAGAGGATAGGGTGACTGAGGTCAGGTCAATGTGATCGATTGAGTCCGATCAACGAATGACTTCGAAGTTAGATTACTTTCGGATGTTTTGTAAACAACAAACAAGTTCATTCATACGCTCCCTTCTCACCTGCACAATGAAATGACGTCACGTACACGCTCCAAAACTTTAATAGTGAAAGCCAATAAAGCATATGAAATATATGGGAGAGAAAACAGTCCGAATTTCAAACAATATTTACATTTGAATCGCTCTACCTGGAATTGTAAAGTAGAAACGGAAACAATCATTGTTTGACTACCTTCATCATTCCTTGTCATGATAAAAGAATATTAAACTGGAGTAATAAAGTCAATATTATTTTATAGGCTCTAGTATTAATCATTTTATGTTATATACCATTTATATTCTATAAATTAGTTAAAAGGTTTGTTTAATGTCTGAATTATGATATACATAATAATAAAACTAATGATAATATCTATAATTCTTTTATAATTATTGGTCAATTTTTTTAGTTTTAAATATTTTTATTTTTAAAGAGAAAAGATAGGCCCTCGCCCGGGATTTGAACCCGGAACGTTTGTCTCACCGTGACATTGCTCTACCATTTGAGCTACCCAAGGCCGCCTGCCGGCAGAGGACAAATCTTTTCTCTCATCCGATCCCATGTCCACGTGCTCTCGTAATTTTTGCGATGAATACACTAGAACGAAGACAAAATACAGGACATAATGATAATATCGCTCCTTCCTGAATATATTCTCCTATAGTTTCTGCTCAAGATATAAGAATATTAATAAGAAATAAACCATCACTATTAATTTATAAGTATCAAATATATTATCAGTTCAAGTATTAAATTTATCATTTATGTCAGAATTATAGTAAAGAAATGAAACTAATCATATCATTCATTCACTGGATACATTTACATACATTTCCTACTCAAGATATAAAAATATTAAAATGGATTTAACTGGCAATAGAAATTTATAATAATTAAATATATTATCAGCTCTGGTATTAAATATATTATTCTGTACATCCATTTCTTTAAATTAGTTTAATTTTAGAATGACTACATAGAAATTATTGAGATCTGGGGCACGTTCACAGGATGGGCAAAAAAAAAGGCTCCCAAAGCTGATTCTGGAGGGACGTCCAGATGGAGAAAGAGGAAGATGAAGGCCTAGACGAGCAGCGAGAGATCGTTCAAAGTGGAGGAAAATTGTCAAGGAGGCCAAGGTCTTCCATGGATCATAGCGCCCATAGATGATATAGAAATGAAACTACTTGTCATTCATCCACTGAATACATTTAACTATATTTCCTACTCAAAATTCAAGAGATTGGCTATCTTAATTAAATATACGAGTATTGCTCCAGCAATGTTACATGCATTATTCTATAAACCAATTTATATAAATTAGTAAACAAAATTATAAATTTTTAAGAATCAAATATTGCAATTTAAGTGTATTTATTATTTATAATTTAAATAAATATCTAATATATTCGAATCTAAATATAGAAAGAGAAAAATAAATAATTTTTATATCACTAAAATATATATTTGTATGAGGTGAAATAAAATAATAATAGATCGTAAAAATTTAATATGGCTGAAAAACTGGGGTGACATGGGGCACTACCCTAGTTTTTATTTATTAGGTATAATGTTTTTATAAACTGTAGACTTAATTAGAAAGGGTCTGTTGTATAAGTTTATGTTGTGTAAAAAGTGTAAGGGGAGCTGATTTGCTGTGTTGATGATCCCGGGTTCAAATCCAGCTATGACTGATAAATTATTTAACCTGTTAAAACCCACGGCTGACAACTGTGGGACTTGCAGACTCTCTTGGGCTCACCCAGCCTCTATAAAATAGGTTATCCTTACGTGGGAGAAAAATATCCATACATATGACGGACAAATGTCCTCCCTGCACAACCGTCGTCCTAGAAACAGATCAGCCTCTACCACGTAGGTACTGACCCTATGAACCCTCATGAGTTGTAGTGGTAAAGTTTTTTTTGTGTATAAATTTGAATTGTACATAGTTTAGACTAAAAAAAATATGAATTTCTAATTATTTTTGTAATTCCAGCCTTCCATTTCCAAATTTTCTTCGGTCTAAATACTCCCGCCTTCTCCTATTCGTGTACTCCTAAACATTCAACACGTCTCTGGATAAAGTATTTTTTTATTTTTATGAAGCAGATAAATGGCATATGAATACACTAGCTTTCTAAATCCTCATTTAACGAGTTATATGGAAAATTATTTTATTTCATTAATGATACAGTCCCCTTTGAGCTGACATTCAACCCCTTAACGTCAGTATCACTTGAGTGTTTATAACTGTAATTTTCTAAGTAATGAGGTATATTTCATGAAGACTTCCAATGAATCCAATTCTAAAGCGGTGTCTCAGAGGTAAAATAATAATTCGACGAATTTTCATTATCATTAAAGAAAAAACCTTTCATAAAAAAATAATAAAAAAGACTAAAGTATATAACATTGTAACTAATTAAATTTGTTATAAAACACACATCGAGGCGATACATTATCGATATATAATCCTATTTGAAATCGGTATGACCTCACAAGGTTGTTTAGAATCCTCAGTAATGATTTGTTTTGTATACTTATACAATATTGGGAATTACATTAAATAATATATTGCCAATTCCCTACATGTCTTTCTACAGTACCTCTCTAGCGAACGGACATAGTTAATAGAACAGGGTGAATTTTAAGACTGAAACTTTTATTTAACAAAATCCTAAAGCCATGCGACGTCAGTGAAAATGGCGATCCCAAATTTCAGTAAGAGCCTTAAAAAAATAATTAATAATAATAATTAGGTATATTGGAACATGCAAGTATGTATAGGTTACCCATGTTTCGTCCTATTCTTGTATCATGTATTAGAAGAAGACATAAATTGTAGAAACTCTTTACTTTTTACTTTTACAGGTTTTTTCCCTCAACGGGTTGCCTGGTTAAGTCAGAGCGTCCCTCCACTTGTCTCTGTTCCGCCAGCCAACCTCCTTAAGTCCCCTGCCGGCCATCTCCTCCTCCACGTAGTCCTTCCACCGGGTTCGGGGTCTTCCTCTTCTTCGTCTGCCTGGCTGTTCCCACGGCAAAAGTCTCTTCGGCCATCTACGTTCTGGCATCCGCTGGCAGTGTCCGTACCATCGTAGCCTGTTCCTTCCAATCCTCTCCGGAACTCCTTCGGTCACGCCCAGCCTGTCTCTAACATCTTCATTTCTGATTCTATCCAGGCGGGTGATCCTCAGGCATCTCCTCCAAAAGTCCATCTCTGCAGCTTGTAATCTGGAGTAGAGTCCCGGGTTCAATGTCCAGGTCTCTGAGGCGTAGCTGAGGGAGGGCTCAACAATGCTTCTGAAAATACGCCTTTTGTTGTCCGTTGAGATGACTGTGTTCCAAAGAACTGGGTGCAACATTCTAGTCACTCTTCTTGCCAGGCCAACTCTCCTCCTAACTTCGGGTTCCGACTTGCCGTTACCATCTATTGTTGACCCTAAGTACTTGAAAGAGTCCACCCGCTTGCATATTTTCCCATTAATATGAAGGTCTGTGGCTTCTCTGCAGTTCACTGTTTCGGTCTTTCGGTCTTATCAAAATTTATTCGTAGACCCCATAGACTGTATTCTTTTTCCAGGGCCATCAGCGACTCTTCCAGACTATCTCTGTTATATGTGACCACTGCCTGGTCATCGGCAAAGAAAAGAGAGAAAAGCATATGTCCGTTTATGTCTATGCCCTTTCCTCTCCAACGTGCGCTTCACTCCTTTACAGCCTGCTGTACATAAATTTTAAACAGGGTCGGGGACATACTGCATCCCTGCTTAAGGCACTTTGAGGCAGAAAAAGGCTCAGATAAGCGAGAGCCGAGCTTCTGTACTCAATCTGTACTCGTCTTTCCTGTACAGACGTCTCACGGCATTTATTAAGGCATCGCTAATGCCCGCACTCTTAAGGGATTCCCACATCTTTTGTCTTGGCACACTGTCATAAGCCTGTTCTAGGTCTATGAAAGCTATATGCACAGCTCTTCCTTTCTCTATTCGCTTTTCTATGAGCTGCCTTAGAACAAATATGCTGTCTGTGCAAGACCTGGCTGCAGGGAAACCAAACTGTTCCTATGGGGTGACAAACTATATTTGTAGAAACTCTATTTTTAAAATCAAATCGATTTAATGTAATATTTTTTACATAAACATATTTACATTTTTACATAAAGTGATGTTAAAAGAAATAAACAAACAACAGTTTATCCGGATCTAAGTTCATTGAGAATATTTTTATTTTATTAATTACCTTAATGGAGATAAATGATCATAAATCATTAAATTACTCAGGAAAATGAGTGATTGAATCGTATATGACCAAGACCCATAAAGTAATTCATAATTATTCACTAATTAAGTTTCAATAACAAAAACTATACTTTGTCATTGTTTCAATATTCTTTAATCAATGTTTTAAAATAATATATTACTATCTCCTAATATAATACATTATTTCTAATAGAATTTAGAAGTACTTCTAAGAGTTTCTGTCTTAATCTTTTTGGGAATAGATGTTCCCGGATTTGACAAAGGAAAACCTAGCGTAAGTATAGATAAAGTATTCCCTGAACGTTAAAACATTATAGGGGATCTGGAAAATGACGGGAAAACTGTCATGAAAGAGTCATTTATCACCTCGAAAACAGCACAAGATTAATGGCGTATCCCATAATTCAGCGCTACTTATGGTCCTAGGTCGTAAATGTTTCATTAGCCAGCATAACCTGCTATAAGGACGTCGATAGGAATATCTAGAAGAAAACTAGGCGTTTATAGCTAGCATGATAATATCTGGCGTATGCTTATGGAACAAATTAATATAATAAACATGTACATTATGCAACAGGTAAAACTTCAATGTTACGTTTTATTGTCACTTTAAGAGATATCTTAAATATATATTTATATATATATATATATATATATATATATATATATATATATATATATATATATATATATATATATATACAGGGTGTTTCGGAATTGCACGGCACTATTTTAGGTATGTGTTCTCTAACACAAAATAAACAAAAAAGTTCATATTAACATATATCTCAAACTCATTTATTAAACAGATATCAAAGGTTAAAGATTTATTATTTATTATTACTATTTATGTATTATTATTTAAAAAAAAAGTTACTGTGGCTTCCACGATCCGATTTCTTAGCTCTTCTTGCGTGCCAACTGCTGCAGAATAAACCATAGACTTCATCCAGCCCCACACAAAATAATCTAATGGCTTTAAATCCGGAGATCGTGGTGGCCATTTAACAGCTCCGTTTCGACCAACCCATCGGTCTCCATAAGTTGAATTTAAATAATCAGTGACACTATGAGAAAAGTGAGCTGGAGCAGCGTCATGCATAAACCACAGCCATTGCCTAATGCCTAGCGGAATATCTTCTAGCAGTTCATGAAGATTAATTTGCAAAAAATGCAAGTAAGATATAGCTGACAGCATAGGTGGCAAAAGGAAGGAGCCGATAATGTTGTCGCCTAGAAGACCACACCAGACATTTAAAGAAAAGGTAAGTTGGTAATGTCCAACAGCAGTCGTATGAGGGTTCTCTTCAGCCCAAGTATGGGGATTTCGAAAATTAAGAATCCTGTTTCTTGTAAAGCAAGATTCATCAGTAACCAAAATGCAGTTCAGGAAGTTAGGATCTCGTGTGCATTGCCGAATTAACCACTGGGAGAAATTTCTGCGCTTGTTATAATCTTGTTGTAATGAATCTCCATACGTGAAATGAATACAATTGTTGTTCGCGTAAAGTTCCCCATACGCTGGTAGAGGAAACATCGAAATGACGTGACCATCTTCTGGTGCTAGTAGTAGGAGATAACTGAACAGCATCGAGTATTTCTTCTTCAAGGTTTGCATTTCGTCAAAATCTTTGTCGACCGGCGTTTACTCGTACAGGTTTTAGCGTGCCATTATCCCTAAGGCTTCTTTCAATGGCCTCAAACGTTTTACGATTTGGTTTTCTGCGGTTAGGAAATTTTTCACGATATCTTCGAACAGCAGCAGCACCGTATCTATGTACCTCGCCAAAATTTAAAAGCATGTCTGTTTGTTCTGCAAAAGTGAATAAATTTGTGGTGTCTCTCATGGTAATCATAAATTGAACTGTCTCACAGTATTCACTCAAACTAAAACACAGAACTAGACAAACAGATGAGCAACTACTGTCATTACTTATCGTTCATTTGTTTATCTGGTGATTAAAACCTGTAATAATATTAAACACAATAAACTTTGTACAGCCAGTCTTTATGTAGTAAATAAATAATAAATCTTTAAATTTTGAGATAGACATACCTAAAATAGTGCCGTGCAATTCCGAAACCATTAGGTGGGTCCATGGCCTAATGAATGTGTTTATATAAAAATATGGTTTTGTGACGCAAGAAGGATTGGCATATTACCTCCCTGTGGACATCATTGTAAACATCCTTAACCTCTTAATATTATTATTAATATGAGGTATAATTATATCAATGTTGTTATTTCAATATACTATTATATCCCTTTTATATCTTACTAATATTATAAATGTGAATGTTTGTATGTTTGTCTCTCTTTCACGCAAAAACTACTGGACGGATTTGGATGAAACTTTACAGTAATATAGGTTATACATCAGAATAACATATAGGCTATAACAAGCACGGATTTATGGAAGGGTGCAAGGGGGCACGTGCCTCCCCCCCCCCTCCCGACAGTATTTTAGGTACTGTGGAGAATCCATTATTGTACATAAATAAAGGCAAATCACATGACGATCTATGTGGGGGCAAGGGGGCATGTGCCCCTCCGTTATAGTACATAAGGAACTTAGCATCTTGAAATTTGTAGTTAGGTTCTGTGTATAGTTTAAGAAAAAAATTCGGATAATTCCACTCCAAGGGTTTCCCCTTTAATATAATAGGGGTTCAAAGGTTGCAGAGAATCCGTCAGTTTTGAAGTTAGACATCTGAAATTTCGGATGTTCGAGTAACTTATATTTTTAAAAAATAATTAAATTATTTATTTAAAATGATCTCACGAAACTTTACGTGGCAGACCAAATTCCACGCGTGCGAAGCCGCGGGCATAAGCTAGTCTATATCTATATCACCTAATATAAAATATTGTAAGATGGAGAGAAACATCTACTACAATCTACTACCGCAGGTCTAAATAATATAAGTCTTTTGTAATTAATTGGGAACTTAATTAGTATTTCTTTAGAAAGAGTTGAAGTAGCTTGAAACGGCGATTAGTTTCTTGTAGTTTGATTTTAGTATGAGGATTCCGAGCGGTTTGAATTAATATTGAAA
This sequence comes from Arma custos, assembly GCA_037127475.1. Classification (NCBI taxonomy): domain Eukaryota; kingdom Metazoa; phylum Arthropoda; class Insecta; order Hemiptera; family Pentatomidae; genus Arma; species Arma custos. The sequence goes on along the minus strand of CM073763.1, from coordinate 58,725,699 downwards.
ATAATCATTCATTTTGCTCAATACAGGGAAACCATAATGAACAGTCAATATGGTGTTTAAAAAGTAATATATAATAGTACATAAATAAGCTAACACACCATTACTCTAACCTCTAGAACATTCTTACTGGAGTAAAAAATACCAAAAATAAGGGGTCACTTGTGGTCTATTGGTAAGCATAACAAACTACTATTCCCAACATCGCGGGTTCGCAGTCCGGCAGTAGACCATTCAGGTACTCGTAAAATATCATTATCTCAATAAAGCCTGGATTGGCAAAATATGGTTCTCCCACCATAGCATCGTCCGATAGGCCTTAGCAGCATAAATGAATGAATAAACAAAAAATAAAAAATACTGAAAGATGTGCCAAGATATTTAAGATATATATTATACAGATGTATACTTTACAGTTCTATAACACGTGGCAAGATAAATAGTCACATATTTAAGAGGTAATAAAGGCTAATGTTAATGAAACATTTGGAGCATGTCAGGGTTTTCAGTACCTCTCATTTTCCACATTCGGACAGAATAATATTAATGGCGACAGGCCGAGGAACCATTCAGTGAACACGGTATCAATATGAAAGAGAACCTTATCAATCACCTCTTCCATAATAAAGAGCCTAACGTGGGGAAAAAAAGTTATTTTTTCGCCATGTCATCAAACGCTGTACCAGGAATGAGCGATGAGAGCGGAGAGCAAGCAATATCTTGCCCAGTGAGCGAACCCGCCTCAAAGAATCGTCATCGGTCAATCACTGGTAATGAAGACAAATGATCAGTTCCCATCCCGGTTCTTCTTCTACAGTTGTTGCAGTATATCATATTTATGGATACGTATCTGCGCATAAAGGTACATGAATGTATAAACAAATCTTGCCCCGGAAGGGAACCATGTCCAAAAACTAAGTTACATTTTAAGTAAATTGTCATAAATATCAGTATGATCTGTACATGCAAGTACTTATTAATGCCAACAATATGCGAATGATTTTCTTTAAGCTGTTTCTATAATTAACGAAGAAACAAATGTTAATAGTTCAAAGTAACAGTTTTAATAGCTAAAAACAATTTATAGCTAAAAAACAATAGGCAATAGGAAAAATGCTAGCCTTTAGTCTCCGAAATACTGAAGAAAAAACTACCGGCCAATGTTTTGCTAATCTAGGCATCATCAGGATACAACCCAAAAGCAATCACATCAAAGAAGACAAATTGAAGCACATCTCACACTTACAGTTTTTGAATTCAACCAAAAGGGACAGCAAACCCCCCAAAAAACGATCCACGAAAAACTTAGGTAAAGGAAAGAACAGCTGGGGAGGTTAACTCCCTGAACTACCGAAACGTTGACTGGTTGATTTTCCCCCGTATTTTAGAGGCTAAAGGTATTGTTTTGAGGCTATTGAATCGTATTGCCTATAGCATCTTAATCATAATTTATGACTTTTATTGAGTTTTTCCTCACTTTTATTGTTTAAAAAATAGTAATTTCGAAGCATTTAAATGGAATGCTTAAAATTAATGTTTAAGAAATAAATCTTTGACAGAATATTTTCCAAAAAGAAAATATTTGTACCTTCTTGAATATACTAAAAAAGGATTATAATAATATTGTAAATGAATCAGCCCATAATCTATCGATTCTCACAAAGATTTCTTTATAAAATGGACGTATTCCGGAAATGGAACTTGCGAACGATTCATTGCAAGCTATCATGGGGCTGTCAGGACGGTGGAACCACAACAAATTGACAGCAAATTGGAAGACGTGAGAAGTTTATAAAGTAGAAGTCGATTCCAAGCGTATCGACCCGCCATCTGCCACATTTATCTCATGCCAGATTGCAACAATCATTAAAATTAAATTCTGCTTAATTTTCATATATGGCCGTTTCAGGCTACTTAGGCACTTACTAGACAATTATTCACATACATGACTATTAGAAGACTTCAACTATGGGATTATAACTTTGGCGTACCACTAAGCCGTCGAATTCCTCTATTATTCAATCCTTACAATCCTCAATGCTCATTACTTTATTACAAATAAAGTCATCCATAATGACCTGAATATTATGATATCTGATTTAGCCGGAACTCGAAACCAACTTTCATGACAAACACTATTCCCACTCAAACCCACTAGTTTCAAACCTACTTCTTCAATTCTCGATAATCCTCCGAGGCGTCTGAACAGAAGATGGCCTCGCGATCGAAGTTGAATTTGTTATTTGAGTACTACCACTGCATACTTTCTCCACTTCCCTTAAAGTTAAAAGGATAAAAATGAAGATGGACTAAAACGGATTTCAACAGATCACTGTTAAAGCTAAAGATCCATTTATTGAAATTTCAATTGAAGCTACTCTATTCACTAATTGCTCGAGGCGTGATAAAGTTGATTGCAATATCGCGGCAGTTGCAGCAACTGAGTAATTACTCTAAATCAACAATTGTCGAGGGATTGCAAGATAATTGCTTATTGACAAGATAACAATAAGCAAGACACCCTTGTGTCACTCTAGTTTATATTCTTGTTTAAAATAGTTTTGGATTAAATAAACATTTTTTAACTAACCATAAACATAATCATAAATTGATAGGACGGAATTTATTGGAATTGTTCTGTTTTCATATACTTTTTTTATTATAACTTATAATCAATATATTATTTTCGTATATTGAGAATGATTAATCCGTTTAACTATAACCTATTTTGTTTAATGCCATTAAGTATCATTTATTATATTTATCGTTGTACCGGAATAATTCAATAAATAAATTATTTTTAAAAAATTCCATATTTACCTAAATCGGAAAATAGATCGATCGAAGAATAACAAAAAATGTCTGGAATATAAAATCCGAACTCACATCGCTTATTCAAAATTGATTTACTAAATAAAAAAGTAACTGTTATGTATCTTTTTTTTTTAGATATACTTTATTGAATTATTACAATCCGTCACTATTATGTATCTATTAACATAGCATAACATAATTTAAAATTATTTAATTAATACAATTTTGAGATATTTAATATTTTCATTGTGTGAGAATAAGTCAATATTTCTGAACGTTTGCTTTTAAAATACTACTCGATTTTGTAGCAGACTAAATTTCTAGTGGCGAGAATGCATAAAAATAAATTTCGTTCGAAATGCCCATAAAATTTAAGCATCAATGATCATAGCTTTATACATAGTAATCTCTACACCTTAATAAAGGTAACTATGCTTTTTTTCGATTTCCACTACCTAGTTTTTCATTAACTGAATTTTTGTTTTTGATTATATGAAGTTTTTAACTAAAAATATAATAACTATTAGAGTTATAATTACATCTGTTTGAAGTGTAACTGCTTTATGAGGAAAGCCTATAAAATTTTTAAAATTTATTACTTTTATAATTAATTTTTAATTTTAAAAAAAATCGTTAGCCTTTTTGATGTATATATATGTTTGTATAGAGGATAGAGAAAAATAGATGAAAATTGCTTAGGGGAAGGGTGGGCATAGTGGCCACGGCGGGCATAGTGGCCACCTGCTATTTTTCTATTTCACCTGCTATAAACGCCTCAACTATTCCACAGGACCGCCATTAGTGTTGTGTAGTGTCTTAAAGCTGTTAGGACCACGTGGTCAGAAGTTATCATCAATTTAGTTGTTTTTCAAGTTGCTGATGTAAGGTAAGTGCACTGCATTAACTATATATTCGATCCAAGTATATAATGCAGACAATAACCATTGAAATAAGTGTGATCTAAGCTTTAAATTCACATGTGAAAGTAAGAGCTGGTGTTACGGGTGAACCTGCAGAGTGGCATTCAAGTAATAGGGTCTAAAACGGGCAAAGTGGCCCCTGCCGTGGCCACTTTACCCGACACTAAATATTTTGCTGTTTTAATGTAAAATATTTATAGCGTCCATGTGCCTAACGCTGTTTGGGCATTTAAATATTTAGTAAATGTTTTTAAACAAAAACAACTTGGATACCCATCAGTAATAGGTACTGGAACCTTCAGATGTGCCTTGTGACTAAATTGTTTTCCCTATTAGTTGGCCCACGACGCACTTCTCTTTGTAAGCTACTACAAAGTACTAACAATCTAACTTTTTGCTTTTATTTCAGACGTAGGTATGGTGTCTAAATATAAAAGAAAAAGCCAGCAGCAGTCCTGGGACCCTCAGGCGATGCAACGAGCTATAAATGCTGTGAAAGATGGTATGGCATTTAAAGCAGCTGTCAAAACCTTTAATGTGCCCAGAAACACCTTGAAAGGTCGAGCTCTAAGTAAGACCAGTGTGCTACTGAAAACAAAAAAGTTCTTGGACACTACCGTCCTGTCTTTAACGAAGAACAAGAACAGCAGCTTTTACAACATCTTTTGGATATGGAGGTACGTTTTTTTGGAATTACAGTATCTGATTTGCGTAGCCTTGCATACCAACTGGCAGAAGAAAATAATATCTCAAATAATTTCAACCATCAGAAGAAATTAGCTGGGAAAGATTGGGTTAGGGGCTTTAGACAGCGCCACCCCGAATTGGTTTTGAGAAAACCAGAGGCGACTTCGGTAGCAACAGCTCAAGCCTTTAACAGGGTAAATGTCAATAAGTTCTTTGACATTTTAGAGGATGTCCAGAAAACCCAATTCTATCCAGCTCACAATGTGTACAATGTCGACGAAACGGGACTTTTGACTGTCCAGTCCAAGTCCTCAAAGGTTTTCGCATTAAAAGGCAGACGTCAAGTTGGCTCAGTTACATCTGCCGAAAGAGGAGTTCTCTCTACATTTGTAGTTTGTATGTCAGCAGGAGGGGACGTTTATACTTCCTATGGTCATATTTTCCAAACAGAGAATGAAAGTTGAACTCCAAGATGGTTCTCCCCCTGGGACAGCTTTTGCTTGCCATCCAAAAGGATGGATGCAATCCGAAATTTTTACGCAATGGTTCGAACACTTTTTGGCATTTGCCAAACCATCAAAAGATGACCCTGTGTTATTAATACTTGATGGCCATGCAACTCACACAAGGAACCTTGAATTTATTGAAAAAGCAAGGAATCGCCATACTACTGTGGTTTGCATCCCTCCTCATTGCAGTCACAAGCTCCAGCCGCTGGACGTATCCTTTATGGGGCCTTTCAACACTTATTATGTCCAAGCAATTAAGAGATTCTTGCGGAATAACCCTGGGAGGCAAGTAACTCAATACCAGGTTTCTCGCCTTCTCGGGGAGGCATTTTTAAGTGCTGCTACCCCTACTGTTGCCGTAAAGGGATTCAGAAGATGCGGCATAGTACCAGCTAACAGGGACGTGTTTACTGAAGCGGACTTTGTTGCATCTACAACAACAGAAGTTCTCAATCCCTCTGACACAACAGCTGAATTCAATCAAGTGTCATCGGACCCTGACGAAGAAAGATCTGCAGATCCCGAACCCAATGTGAGCATTACCTTAAGGCCTACTGTAGGTTCTGGAGACCCCAGTACATCATTTGTTCTCATCTCTAGAGGCTCCCCTCCCCTCATTAAACCCAACACCTCATCTGCCTTAAGTCCAAGCTCCATCCCCAGTACCTCATCTGCTGTAAGTCCAATCGCCATACCCTGTCCTCATTTGCTGTAAGCCCTCATGATATTATCCCAATCCCTAAAACAAAAATTATCAAACGAAAAAATAAGAGGAAAAAGGGTTCGGCAGCAGTTTTGACTTCAAGCCCTTACAAGGCTGAACTTGAAGCTGCGAAAGCAGAAAAGGAAGAAAAAGAAAGACTTAAGAAAATTAAACTAGAAATAATAAAAGAAAAAAAGAAGTTGCTAAAGAAAAAAAATAAACCTATTCAGGAGAAAAAGAAATCAAAAGTGGAAAAACGTGATTTGTTTAGTGACGAGAGTGATGTAGGTTGTCTCTACTGTCAGGACTTGTATTCAAAGTCTAAAAAAAATGAAGGGTGGATCAGATGCTCTGGTTGCTACAATTGGGCTCATGAATCTTGTGCTGGGTGTGAGGAGGAAGATGATGAGTTCATATGTGACTTCTGTAAATGAACTGAAAAAGGATAATAAAAAAATTCATGAAATGTTTTGAAGCAATTTTCAACTTAGTTGTATTTTTTGTTTTTCTCTTTAAATCATATTCAGAGAATTTAATACTTTATTGAATTAAATACTTAATAATTTGTATAAAATACACAGATAATTTGTTCTTTAAATGCAATTGTAATATTATTTTTTACATGGGTCCACAGGGTGGCCACTTTGCCCTACCCCATCGGGCAAAGTGGCCACTTTTTATATTTTGAGAAAAAAAATGTTTTAATAAAAAGTAACAAAGATATGGTTAAACAGAATTTTTTTATAGATATGCAACTAAATAAGCTACCATACACGTAATTTTTATTTTTTTTCGACAATTATAACTTCTTGAAAAATGTGTTTCCATTAGAGTGGCCACTATGCCCACCCTTCCCCTATATAATAACTTTCATTCTTATTTTAGTCGTTATATATTTATTTAAAACCTTGAGAATGGGCAATAGCTCTCAAAAATATTTCCGGTTAGCATTAAATATTTAAAAAACAGTTATGACGGCATTAAAAATGAAAAAAGCTAAATATATTTCTTAGTTAATTAATTTTATTTAAAGAAAATAAATAATGGTATAGTATTCACCAAAATAATCTCATTTTAATATTAACAATATCTTTTGAATAAGAAATAAAAAAAATATATATTTATAATTGGGGTTTAGAAATGTGTTCCATAACAGATATATGGAATTCAATTACCTAGATGTAAGATTCATTCACAAGTAGAAGAATGATACGATTAACAACTAAAGAATTATAACAAAGTAAATTTAAAATTGTAAGAGAAGAAAGGTGTGCCCCTGGTTTTGACAAGGACTGCTCTTGGCAGCCCTGCGTTAGACGTATCAATTTAAAACTGCACTTGTATACCAGTCTCTTTTTAAACATTCTATATCTTTTTTGTACTTGAACATGCTTGGTGACAATAAATAATAAAAATGTGAAACATTACAATCAATAATAACACAGAGATTTTGCCGAGTTGCAATTTATTTACTTGCCAAAACGTACTCAATAAACGCAACTTTAAGTATAGACTGAACTTACATGCTTTCAGGTTATCATAACTGTGCAGCCACATAAATGGAGTTATAATATAAGCATTCACTCCTTTTCAAACCAATGCCACGGGACGACCTTTAGTCTAGTGGTTAGTGTAACAAACTACTAAGCCCAAGATCGCGGGTTCGTAGCCCGGCAGGTGGCCCTAGGATTTTTTAAAGGGAGTACAAAATCCTTAATTACTCCGTCTTTCGGAAGGGGCATTAAACGGGGGTTCCGAGCCTGTACGATGTCAGCTACACGTTAAAAATCCCTATTCTAATTTAACCTGGAAAGGCAAAGTTTAGAGCTATGGTCCGATTAGCCATAGCAGCAAAAAGTGACGTTACATGAACAAACAACAACAAACCAATGCCCGACTCAGTCCCATTTTACTACTAGTCCAGGATCCCTGGTACATTTTTGCACTTGATTACTATCAAGCTGAATCTTCGTGAATAGCTTCGTTTTGATGAGACGCCCAACAGTTTCCTTTGCGAAAATTCTCGATTGTGGTAGCTAACAGAGATAGCAAGGATATAAAATGTCGATTTGATGATTCTATAAAAATTTATCATTAACTGGGTTTTTTTTTGGTTAAATCTCAAGATAATTATCTAAATAATTTGAAAAAATATTTTTTTCACAAAATGTATGGTTTGATCAAAGAGCCCCCTCCTTCCAACATGTATCGATAACGAGATCATCAAAAATGATTACTAACCAGCTCGATAGTAATCAAGTGCAAAAATGTACCAGAGATCCTGGGCTATACGAAAATAATACGATCCCGCTTCCCTGAGTACAAGAAACTAAGTTTAGAGAATTTTTTTATTAACAACCCATTGAAGGGGGTTGTTGAACCAGTGCGTTTTATGTCCGAAAACCTCTATTATCCACAACTATTATTCTGCTGTGCACTTTAGTAAGTAAAGTGAATTAGATGGACAGGATTGACTATCTGTTTCTATTTCATAATTCGTTTTCTTTATTTCTTATTATGTTATCTCTTCTACTTTGCAGTGTAGAGATATTTGTGGAATAAGGAGCCCAACCTAACTCTGTCAAGAGCTTAAGCCCATCCGATCCCTTTTTCATTCAGAATATTTTGAAGGTTTTTCTTCCAAGTCACTACCTGTCTTCCCCTGGGACCTTTTTCAAGACCTGGGAGAATAAATAGGAATACATGAACAAATAAATTTAATAATGTAATTAATTATTTATTTTTCTAAACCGGAACCCTAGGTGATTGATTCACCCCCCTCAGAATGACCACAATACTCCTGGAAGCCTTTACCTCTTCACCACTTCTAACCCCTACATGTTCCATTCACAACTCCTTGGATCCGCAACACTACCTCTTCACTACTTCTTGGTCACGACGATATGTCTCCTCTTTGGTGTCTCTCATTATGAAAATCTAGCCAATATTTTAACTGATATTGATTGCACCATTCAATGTCGTATACATCTAGTTCAAAGAGTTTTAAGTTGAATTCCCATTTTTTTTACACAACTGTTATTCACGATTCGAAATAAATTTAGCACTAATCATTTTCAACCGTCTACCGTTATATTAAATGGATTACTTTTCAAATCCTAATAACCCTTTTTATATTTATTACTTACAGTTGAAAGAAACTCACATAAAATTCTTTCTAATAAGTTCTCTTTCATTTTTTATTTAATATTAATATTAAAAGAAATAAGATTTGATTTGATTTATAATAGAAGTGGATTAGAGTTTAATATATTTAACAAACGATAAACAATTTGACATTACAACCGAATGATACAAAAATTAATTATTATAAACTAGCATTGAAATTTTCCTCACACCTTCCATTAGGTTTATTACATTTTTATCTCGATATATTGAGATAACTCATTTACAGTTTTCGTAACATGATACGGTAAAGTAAAAACATCGTGCAACGAGGCTGACCTACATTCTGGTAGATGTATAAATTTCTTTCTTTGCTTAATCACACAAGCTTTTCTACATAATTTTTGTGCCCAATAGCGATATATATGTGTGTGTATGTAAAGGTATGTATTTAAGTATATATATTTATACAGAGCTAATAAAATAAAATAAAATAAATTAGGATGGCAAAGATATTGTAGGTTAAAATTGTTTTATGAATAAAATTATCGAGGGTGGGATAAAAGTAAAAGAAGATGTTGTAATTTTATGTGTAAATAAAATCTTGCAGGATGGAAATACAAATACATAATTTTCAGATCGTTCAATATACTTTTTGAAATTAATGATAATGATATAAATAAATAAGGTTCATTTTCAATAAGCCAATGGGATTTATTCATAACAATAACAAGCTAATTATTGGTGGAAAATAAGTGATTTTTTATTTATAACTATTGCTATAAGCATAACCTTCCTACTTACCGTATTGACAAAGGTTAGTAATGTATTAATTAAAAGTATAATTTGTCCATTATTCAATTTAAAAAAATATAAATGCTTAAATTAAATAACAGCCACAATTGTAGAATATTCGTTGGTCACCATTAATTAATGTTCAATATAAAAAGAGGATAACTTAGAAATTTCAAAAATTGACTTTTTCACGGTTTTCGCTAGTTTGTTGATGATTTGGCCAGAACTCGAATTAAAACACTTCTAGCTACCTAGAAGAACCTAGCTACTTCTTCAATTCCTGATTATCCTCCGAGGCGTCTGAAAAGAACATGGCCTCGTGACGCTCTGTGTTGAACATGTTACTTGAGTACTACCACTGATTAGTTTCTCTACTTGTCTTTATCTCATGTCATTATGTATCACTTAGCCTATTTACTTGTTGTATTATTGTAAGACAGTTGTAAATTTTAAAGAATAAATTAATAAAACAAAATCCATAATATATATATATATATATATATATATATATATATATATACATATATATATATATATATATATATACATACTAATGTTTACGAATGTATATTCCACAATTACGTTTTTGTTTTTTTTTAAATTGAAGTAATTGTACTTTTAATTAAATACTGATCAAACTATTAATTATATTAAATATTAATTCATACATTACTAACAGTTGTTAACACGGTAATTTATTGATAGATTATGTTTATGACTATCTCCTCATATAAATGACAAATCATTTATTTTCTCCAATTATGAGCTTATTATTATTATTATTGTTATAAATAAATACCATTGACTTATTGAAAACTATCGGAATTCGTACTCATGTTATTGAAGCAAAAGACTTCAGGGGCAACTTTGTTTTCAGCCTGAGTTGACCGAATGCGGGTCGATTGATCGGTTGGATTGGGATGTATTTTTATTGTAGCTTTTTGTATTGTTATTGTTTAACAATTCAAAAAGCAACAATTTTGTTTTACGCGGCTTAATTTGAATGGTGTGTTAACGTTTTTTAAAGAATTTAGTATTATGTTGGTATAAAAACCAGTAGCATAAATATAACTCGTTATTGTGGCCTTGATAAAGGAAGGGCGTTGAATTATAACTTCCTTTTATTGTTGAATTTAATCATGTTATTTAACAAATAGATGAACTAAAAAATAAAAAAATTAAAAGCAACAAGGCGTAATTCAAATTTATGTTAAGAAAAATTACCATTCTGTATTGGCCAATGTTAACGTTAGCATAGCAGCTTTGTACGGCCGAAATCTTTAGTTTTCGCAAAAGAAGTTAGAGGTGTAAATTTACTTCGATCAATTTCTTAGTATTTCTTGGTCAAGATTTTCTAATTTTTTGAAAATCATTGGAAGAGTTTAAGCACTGCTTACAATGCTTATAAAACATATTACTTTTCACTCTTCATTTTTGTCTGATTTGTCTATAACATTTTCAAGATTAATTAATAATAGAAATTTGTCCAGTACACCCCGGGATGAATATTCGACTATTCAGCAAGATAGCGGTAACTATATAAAATATTCATGATCAATGTAGATATCTTAGTATTTAACCTTACAACATTAGGGCCGGTAAACTCATCACTTTTATTTGAAAATTCAATACCTATAAAAGCAAAATTAAAAAAAACAAAAACGAACCACTGAATTCAATACCCTTGAATGGTATTGCATTCAGTACAAGGCAGAGGCTGTAATATTTCTCGGATAACGGTTATACAGGGAGGTGTTTTGCCCGAGATCACGCTCAATCACCAGGGTTTCCCCAAATTAAGGGTAACCTCTTAACAGAGGCTGGTCGAACCCAAGGAGAGTCTGCAGATCCCTCAGGGTTCATCCATGGCATTAAACAGATTATATAAATTGTAATGTATTATAATTATAATTATAATAACATGACAGGATTTTAGGAAAAAAAAATTAAATAATTAAAAAGAACCATAAATAATATATATATATATATATATATATATATATATATATATATATATATATATATATATATATTTTTTGTTTACCTTCCAATTTTATTTAATCAACTCACCGTCTACGATATATGAATATGAAGAATACATACCGCATCACCCATACATAAAAACAAAAAATAAGTTCAAGTTTTATAGGATCTTTTTCTTTAATTTTTGAAAATTTATAAATTTTATTGTATTATAAAGACTATATCACATGTATAATATTACTTATATATATATATATATATATATATATATATATATATATATATATACACATACAAAATTCCCTGAGTAAGTGTTAATATAAGGACAAGTAAATTAATATTGTTACGTTATCAGCACAAGTTTATGTGTAAGTCGGCAAAGTTTATTGGCATTGAGGCAAATATGTAAATTGTAGGCTTTATTTTGAATGTAAATTTTGTTCATGTAAAACGGGCATGAATTTTGACAGTGTCAACATTGGCCAACATAAAAGATGGAAGTCTATTGTGTTAGAGATTTTTTATGTGACATTTGTTTACCATAGTGTTCAGGCTTTTTCAGTTATGTTCGAAAGGTTTTGGTTTAATAAATGTTAAATAAAACTAATATCTAACCTACAATATGTAGGATTTTATCCTGCAGTACAACGGTTGTGCAAGGAGGTTATTTGTTCTAGATCACCCTTGACCGCCAGGTTTCCATCCAAATCGGGAGTCCCAGGAAAATCTGTAGATCTCATCCTTGTCTGATAACAGATTAAGTCCTTTCTCATCACTGACACAACCCGATTTGAACTCTTAACCTTCAGCATAGAAACGTTAATTTAAGTGGAGTAAAATAAAAAAAAAGAAAATCCGGATCAACTTTTCAGCATAAAATTTGAAATATAGGGAGTGATAAAAAATAAGTAATATACTTTTAAGAAGTATTTTTATCTTCAACCAATAAAAATGAATAACACTAAAATATATATTTCTAACGATCCTAAGGAGAACATGCGAAAAAATGTAATAGTAATAGATATTATTGTAAATCACATAGAATAGAAGATATGTAGAATAAAATAGAAAAATGATGTTATACTGGGACCAGGTCTCTTAAGAATCACATATGTACCAAAATAATTGAATATATATTTGGCCAATACATAATAAGAATCATCACTCATTTACATAAGTACTTAAAAATAAATATAAACTGAAAGGTATGTTCTGGTCAAGGAAAAAAAAATTGAAATCATAAGCATTAAGCTAATAAAATACCTAAATAAATAAAAATAAAGTATATAAAATATTATATCGTATTTTATATTTTCGATAAAAAAATATTACTATAAATTGAAGACCTAAATATACAAACAAATATGTGAAGTTAACTAATACGTACGTACTTTTAGAGTAAGGTACTTTTTCTGTAACAGGAAAATTTTTTATTTTTACGAGATCAATAATTTTTTTTAAATAAAATTATTTATTCACTTATGCCTTTATTATTTTTTATATATTTTATTTGCATACTTTTTCAATAATAACTTACTTTTTATTTCTTTTAAGTACTTATATAAATACTGTCTAATTTTTTATTATGTTACCTCATGACCGGATGTATGATCTATTAATGCTCTACGCATTTGTTATTCTTGAGGTACCTGGTTCCAGAATAAAATAATTTTTGAGTTCTATTCTAAATAGTTTTTCTTAATTTTTTGCTACATTTTGTTTTGATATTTAAAAAATAAAAAGCAGGATATATCGATTATTAAACATATCCAATAATAATAATGCCAAGAAATATATCAGGAATATTTTTTCAAGGTTGGAATTTCCAAGGGGTGAAACACACTGACCTGGGCTCATGCAATTCCATGCATCCCTGACTTTAGGGCAGCATATGACAAGGGGAACTTATATTACTTAACTTTTACCCTTTATTACAAATGTCACCTGTCAAATTTTATTAATAAAGTTTATTAATTTATTTGAATATATTATGACAATTAGCTGGATTAGATAGAAATCCAGTCATAAGGAGGTAAATGATGTTGAAGAAAAATCAAATACTAAAAGTATATTTAAGTCGAATGAATTTGAAGGGTAATTATAAAATCAAGGACCTTATTTAATCATCCAATGATAGAAATTATCAGGGTGAAAATAATGCCATTATCTAACTATATAAAACATTTGAGAATTCTTTAGAATTTAACCTGACCTTCAGTTAGTGAATCTCAACTGTCAATGCCAATCCTTACAACGTAGTAATCATTCAACGCACAAGACATTACGAATAGCTTAATTAGACTGAATATATTTTGAAAATAATTCTTTCAGACTATTGAAGAAGCCAGATTCAAGAATTCGATTTCAAAAGAATTAATGATAATAGTGCAGTTAATGCGATATTATATTATTTTTAAGTGATAATTGATTGAATGAAAGAGGAAAATGGTTGGCTGGAAAATCGTAATGAAGGGTACAATTTGTCTGGGGGTTTAGTCATTAATAACACTAAATATGATTAACTTATTTATTGTAAGTGTCGACGTTTTGGCCTACAATGTATGCCATCTTCAGGGCTAAGAAGGAAAAACAGAAAAATAACTGCATATAAGAAAATTGCAGAATAATATATAGAATATCGACAAGAGGAGAAATATAGCATAGGATAGATTATAAAAGATATATAAGGATAACAATATGAGTGAACAGAAAGGGGATTAAGTAAAGAAATATAAAAAGTAAGATAATTGAGAATGTAAAAAGTAAGATACAAAATGAAAAATACAGAAATAGTTACAAATGTAAATCTGGCGAGATATTATTGGAGTAGATTGTAGTTTTGTATTTATTTGAGGTTTCATTATTATTATATGGGTTTTTAAAGGCCATTTTATTGGGTTTATTTGTTTTAATATTACTGTTTTTTAATTTAATTTTCTTGATATTATCATTCCATTTTTTACAAATGTTTCCAATTAAAGTATGTAAATTTTTATCTAAATTTTTTTCTGAAAATGTTTGGAATTTTTTCTTAATTGAGTTTATCAACCAGTTTTTGTCTAAATTTAATATTTTATGTCCCAAAAAATAAAAAAAATACTAAGAAAATTTTTATTAAAACAGTTTTCTAGATTAATTATATGAGATGGTAGATGATTAGGTATAATTTGATTTCCAATGCATAATTTAAGGTTTGTCAATATGCACTGTGTATTGAATATAAATATACAGGGTGTCCCAAATTTAAATGGCAAAACTTCAGGAACTTATAGGGGACCGAAAAACTAAGAAAAAAAGTCCTAAGAAACAAAACAAGTTTTCATTTTTATACTTATTTATATACGTTTCCATTTATGATATGTTCTTTTTAATGTAAATATTGCTCAAAATGTTGTCCTCTTGCACCAATGGAAGCATTACATCTAGCACTCACTTGATAAATTGCAGCTAAACGGTAAAGGTGATAATCGCTAGCCATACCATCTTCAAAAAGTTCAGAATTTATTACCTTTACAAGGGGAGGAATTGTTAATCAAAGAAATTATGATGTATGGGCTCTTGAAAATCCCAGAGCTATTAGAGAGAATAGGTTTCAGCATGAATTTGTTATTAACGTTTGGCATGGAATTTGGAACGGATTACTGGTGGGATCATATTTTTTACCTGGAAGATTGAATGGTATCACATTTACACATTTTTTGGAGAACGACTTTTCTAATTATTTAGATGACATTCCCTTACAAGAGCGGATTGAAATGTGGTTCCAACTCGATGGATGTCCAGCATTATAGCAGAGTTGCTCGAGCTTGGCAAATTATTCACAACGATGGATTGGACGTGGAGGTGTAGTACCTTGGCCACCCAGACCACCTGATATGACATCCATGGATTTCTTCGTATGGGGAACCTTGAAGCAGAAAGTTTATTCGGTGTCAATCAACTTAAGAGAGCAATTAAGAGACCGAATCATAGATGCAGTGCAGCAAAAAAATCATCAGAACAATGTTTAGCTGCAATTTAGCAAGTGAGTGCTAGATGTAATGCTTGCATTAGTGCAAGAGGACAACATTTTGAGCAATATTTACATAAAAAAGAACATAATATAAATATAAATGTAAATAAATAAGTATAAAAATGAAAACTTTCGTTTCCTTTTTTGCGATTTTCTCTAAAACTAAGCAAAAACGAGCAAATCTCTAAAGGAGTTTTTCGGTCCCCTATAAGTTCCTGAAGTTTTGCCATTTAAATTCGGGACACCCTGTATATATATAAATATATATATTTATATATAAAAATTTACATAAGAAAGTTATAAAATATGAATAAAAATTAATCCTAATTATGATGTAAATTTATAAATATAGAAGAAATTAATAGAAAGTAATAAACATATTTTTGTATTGATATTTATTACTTCGCACTCATGATTATCTATCATTTGTAATCTGTATCTGCTATTTAACGTGATTTTACAGACATTACTTTCTATTAATTTCTTCTAGATTTATAAATTTACATCATATTTAGTATTAATTGTTATTCATATTTTATAACATTCTCTATACGTTTATTTTCATAAATTTTATATCATTAGCTGTATTACTAGTTTTCTCGCCAGTTTTACATTTGTAATTATTTCTGTATTTTTCATTTGGTATCTTACTTTTTACTTTCTCAATTATCTTACTTTTTATATTTCTTTACTTTATCCCCTTTCTGTTCACTCATTATGTTATCCTTATATATATATATATATATATATATATATATATATATATTTTATAATCCTATGCTATATTCCTCCACTTTTCTATACTCTAATTAATATCCTATTATTCTTAGAACTGTAATGTTCTTATATCCATTTATTTTTCTGTTTTTCCTTCTTAGCTCTGAAGATGGCCTACATTGTAGGCCGAAACATCGGCACTTATAATAACTAAGTTAACCTTATTTAGTGATATTAATGACTGCACCCCCATACAAATTGTACCCTTCATATATTATTTTTAATGTCAATGTTCTAGCCCAAACATGTGAGTCCTCTTCAGACTACAATAATATAAGGTATTAAGAATATCATCATATATACGACATATTCAAGGAAAATTATAATAATATGGTTAAGATCAAAATAACATAACATTGAAAATAATTTTAAATTGATTGATGATGCTCAGTCACCAATTTTTTCTACCAATTAAGGATACCCACTAATAGAGCCAAGGTGAGCCCGAGGGGGTTTACAGATCCCACAGGGTCCATTCGATAATGGAACAGATTTAATAAGTATTAAATTATTTTTTATAGTTTAAAATATTTTAATACATACAAAATTTAAATACAGGAAAAATAAATAGTTCATAATTACCTACAACTAATCTAGTACTTAAAGATCTAAGTTTATATAAGTTTAATATTAATAATTTGACCATGGAGGAAAGATAATCCCAAGAGAAAATGTTTAAAAAATATGCGTTTGTGAGGTATCTATACTTGATTTTTACTAATTATTGGGACAATTTTATTGAAATTATATAATTTTTTAAAAATAATTGTTATTTTTACAGATTTTTAGACATATAGCTTCTTTAAAGTTATGTATATATACGATTGTTAATTGATGCACAAGAATTGTTAAAAAGATTGAAAATGACATATATTTGTCGAAACGTCTTAAAAAATTAAGAAGTTGAGATGTCTGGAGAATGTTTTCCCGAATATATAAAAATCCAATAATTTTATATTGAAAATGATGCTCAACCACCAATTTTTTCTACCATTTAAGGATACCCACTAATAGAGCCAAGGTGAGCCCGAGGGGTTTAACAGATCACACAGCGTCCATACAAGGATAATAATTATTAAATCTGTTCCAGTGCTCTGCACTATGAGCTACCCCGGTGTTGCTTATAAGTAAAATATAAATGTAATTATCAAATTGCAATGCTCTTTATTTTTTAAGAATTAGAATCATCCATAACGACCTTAATATCCCAGTGGTTGCTGCTTTGGCCCGAACACAATATCACCCCTTTAATGACAAATTCCTATTTAGCAGTGTTATTAATATAAATGCCTATTAGTATCAAACTTGGGGCCAAGTGAAGGTACTTCATTAAACTTTTTCAATTACCTATAATCTTCCGATCTAAATAGGCGATTGTCTTGAGTCCTTTTAACATAAATCTGTTATTTGAGAACTACCAGAGGGTCCTCTACTCGTCTGTATTTACATGCCATTATATATCATTCAGAACATTTACTTGTTCACGGCTGTTAATTTTAATAGACAAATTTAAAAAACAACAAAATTTTAGATTAACACTAGCAGAAAGGTTGCATGTCATTAGTGAAATGAACTAATTTCAATTTCAGTGCAAGTTCAAAGGTTGATAAAGATCTTTTGAAATGCAGATCATGAGTTTGCGATGTAAATACGTTGATGAATGATCAGGACTTCATTTCGGTGATAGACCTTGCATAATTGAACATGCATGATTTTTACACGAAATGCAATTTTGAGGTCCTTGTATTTTAGGAGATGCACATGAATTAATTATACTTTTACTGTAATTTAAATTATCTCTGTACGTTAGACAAAATCAGTGCAGGCCCCTGATTTGGGCTCAATTCCCCTCATGGGTTATAATGGTACACGTTTTTTTTATATAAAAAAGAGAAATGTTCACTGTTGTATTTATAATTATGGCCTTGATCGTAAGCACGATAACCTGAAACTTATATTGCGTAAACGGACACAGGTCAAAATATTAATTTTATGTTATTCGAATCGATATTAGTTAAATAAATATTAATCGAAATACATACGAATTTCGACTATTATTCACTTAACTTATTTATGGTAAAATAAATAATTTATTTTTAACAGCAGTGCCATTAATGCATGTTTTTTATTTAACGCTACTATGGGTAATCGGACAGTACTACATTGAGAGTCCTAAACTTTGCCTATCCAGGTATAGTTAAGAAGGGATCTTTGAGTTCTACTCGGCACCGCAAAGCCTCAGGACGGCCGTTGCACGTACTCTCCGAAGTAATGGATAACTAAGGATTTTTTACACTTTTTAAAAAATCACAGGTTTAAGTCTCCAAAAAAAGATAACCACTGGGCATAAGGCTATTCCAAAAAATATAGTAATATTGAAGAGCAAATGCTCAAAAGTTACATTAAATGCATTCCAATCTAAATGCCTTATATCTCTAAACTGAAATAGAAAATAAAAATTAATTTCCTGTCTCTTTTGAACCTTTGCTCTTTAATATTATTATCACCTTTTTACATAGTTAATGCCATAAACTGTCAACAATTTTAAATAGTTCAATATAGGTTCTAGGCTTTCAACTTACTATTATTTAAAAAAAAGGAGTACAATTAGACGCATATTCGTATATTTACAGGTAATATACGAAAATAATAAATTGAACATACGTTAAAATAAACAAAATGTACGAAAACAGAGCAATACCAATACATTAAAAATAAGTACCGTCTTATCAATCTCTGAGGGAGCGGAGTGGCTAAATCCCGCTTGATGGCAGACTTTTATTTAACCTGTTTTAATGGACATTTATAAAATGGCGAAATCACCTCTCTGCACAACCGTTGTCTAAGAAACAGTACAGACCTTACCCCGTACTAAATCCAATACCCTTCATGGATTGTAGCCGTACAGGTTTATACATCCATGTATTTATATATGTATATATATATAAATATATATATATATATATATATATATATATATATATATATATATATATATATATTTAGGTAATACAAATATAATGCAATTTATGACTAGTCATAAACTATCAACTTTGTCTATAAAAAGTTAAAAAGTATAGTAAGAAGCATTGATGTTTTTCTAATTGAAAATAATATGTTGATTCTATGTTCTATGAATTTATGAATAAAATCTTCATTCATCAAATTAAAACAACTATCAAATGTTGATACAAATTATTAAAAATGTTTAATTAATCCCAAACTATTTAAAACAAGAGCATAAACTAGTGAAACGAGGGTGTTTTGCTTATTGCTAGTTTGTCAATAAGATCCCTTGGATGACAATTGTTAGTTAGTTCATTTAACGTCACTTTATGCTGCTATGGCTAATCGGACGATGCTACAGTGGGAGCTCTAAATTTTGCCTATTCAGGTTTAATTAGGATTGGGATTTTTAACGAGTACCTGACATCGTACAGGCTTGGGACTCCCGTTTAACGTCCCTTCCGAAGGACGGCGTAACTAAGGATTTTTTACTCCGGATGACAATTGTTGATTTAGACTAATTACTCAGTTGCTGCAACAGTCGCGATATTGCAACAAACTTACAATCTGCCACTTGTCGGCAATAAGTAATAGTGCTGTGTAGCTTACAGTCATTCCATAACAAAACAATAATATAAACAAAATAAAATAAATAAATATATACATGCGGAAAAATATATACATGCGGTAACAGAAAGAAATTAATGCGGTAATAATAATAATAAAGTAAAATAAATAATAAAGTAAAATAAATAATAATAATAATAATAATAATAAAAATAAAATAAAATGTACACATTCATACCCTATTTACATTTTGGGTCCCCGAACTGAGCTTCTTCCCCAGGAATGAGGGCAAAGCAGGAGTCCGGGAAGCCCCAGCCCCCTTTCCCAGCCGCGTCACTGGCATTTAACGCCAATGGAAGCTGGGCTTTTTAACATAATGAAATTATCTTGAAACTTTCCATTAATTTCTATTTTGAGTCAATAAAATAACTAAAAATATAGATTTTTTGTCATTTATTTTTCTTATGTAGATAGGAAAGGGAGCGGAGTGGTTCAGTGGTAGAGCACTGAGTTGCCATGCCGGAAATCTTGGTTCAAATCACGCTGCAGGCCATGACTTTTATTTAGTCTGTTTGCAGCGGGAGATCATATAGGATCTAGGAGCCTCCTGGGGCCCACCCAGCCTCTGTAAAATGTAATAAAAATATGGTACCCAAAATAAGGGGGAAAAATCTGTTGGTTGAGCGTGACCTAGGACAAGTCACCTCCTTGAAGAACCGTTGTCCATGAAACATTACAGTCTCTACCATGTACTGAACCCCAGACCTTCATGGGTTGTAGTGGTACAGGTTTTTTTTTTTGATAAGATAATGAATCGCAAATTAGGACTCAGACAATAGCACCGTCCCAGTGTTTTAGTTAGTTGGAGCTAGCTGGACAAAAGTCCTGTTTAAAACTCTAAAAATATTGTTTATGCCTAGCACACTTCATCTCGTCAGTAATTTGAGTCCGAAATATTGAATCCGTAGAAATAGACTAAATCAGTTGTATTCAAAGCTTCATTTCAACCGCACAAAATTAAAATGTAACTAATTTTATATGAATCAATTGTTGAATATCGATAATATATGCACTCATACGTGCTATTTTTTTCTAATTAAAAAATCTTCTGATAATCAAACTGTATCAATTTTTTTCTTTAAATGCATAAAGAATTTTTTCTCATTTTGAAACTTTGAAGTGATTAACATGACTTGATTCCGTTTGTATCCGGGCTAAGTTTTATATGTTTCTTAGCTGCATCTCTCCCATTAATAATAAGATGCATTTAGCCTGCACACTCGAGTACAACATTTTTATTTTTTTTATTTTCAAGAAAGGTTTTTTTTAAAGAATGTTAGAATAACCCTCATTTTTTAATTTTATAGTTCTTTTCGATCACTATCCTTCAAAATTTCTGATAAATGACGGGAATAACAAAGAAGCGCACAGTGGTTCGATTAGTACATGCTAGGACAAAAGTCATGCTTAGAAATCTGAAATATGGCAATGAAATATTGTTAACAATACTTCAAAATAGGACAATCTAATATTTGTTTAAGTCTGCACATTTCACAGCTTGAGGGTTAGGGCCCAAAGTAATCATAGCAATACAATAAATCAGTGGAATTCAAGACGTCATTTCAACCTCAAAAATTTATTGTTCAACTACTTTTATCGAACCAATCGTCGAATATGGATATTAATTGTACTGGTAAGTGCTATTTTTTCGAAATAGAAAAGTCTTCTGATAATCAAACTATATTAATTTTTTGTTAAAACTTTGAAGTGATGAATAGATAGACCTTTCCTATGAATAATAAGACACATTTTAGCCTGCACTTTCGCGTACAACTTTTTTTTTTGAGTACTTTATTTCGAGAAGATATTTTGTTGAAGAATGGTTGATGCACCCAGAAGAAGAAAGAAAATCTTATCTCTTAGAGTTTCTATCGACCAAAATTATTTTGAAAACACTATAGAGGACTCAGAAAGAAAAAGAAAAATGATTCTGGCAAGCAATTCTTTCAATTTATTATATTTCTTATTTAGCATTTATTTACTAAGAAACAACTTTAATTAGTTTTATGATTAAATATTTGCTGAATGATGAGCAGTAGTATATATATATATATATATATATATATATATATATATATATATATATATATATATATATATATATATATATAGAGGTACTGAACTGGTATGTGAATTAATCTTGTGAAGGACCTATCAAGCCCCCGGGCCCCCCACCCTCTCCCGCGATAGCCCTGAAGAAGACCTACAAAGTAGGTCGAAAGGTTCTAAACGTTCCAATTCTAAGAGAAATTCATTGACCTCTACCCGGACCACTTTCTTCCACACAATTACGTGTAAAACGAGATAACTCAGATTAAGAAAAGGATCAACATGATAGGGAAGGGAGAAATACCAAAGAATCAGCCGTTATGGGAGATAACGGTAATGCAAGAAGGTGATTTGGAAGAAATAACACCCAACCGTCAGGTTTTCCCTCCAGGTAAGGTTGCTCAGATTATTGGAACTAGGCGAGCCTCCAAATCACATTGAGCCAATTCACGACTTTTAAAATAATAAACTATTTATTCGCCACAGCCTTTCTCGGAGTAGCGCCTTACCAATTAAACTAATAAAAAATAATTAAACACTCCACAAACTCTGTGAAAGAAAATATTTATTATTTATATCAGTTATATTTATACTAATGTCCCTTGATTTCGTTATACTATCGTTCAGTGATAACCTATCCTGAAATAGAAATTTAAATTATTAAAACTTTTGTGTCATCGTCGATGTAAATACTGCGTTCTAGTACAAAGGAAAATTAGAGTTCAAGCACTGCAAAGACATTCTTCGGCCCCCTGAAAAATTAAGCTCACTCCCAGGAGTGCGAAGATTTCATTAGGCCTGGCAAAGTCCTAAGCCATTGTGACTTTTGATAATGTGACTGTCTTCTCAAGCTTAACTTGATTCTGTTCCATTTGAATGCTTCAGATTTAAACTTCATGAATCAAGTCCTCCATGGCAACGTTTCTAACAAAATAATTGGTTAATGGGAATTCAATTTAACTTAGGATAATACGAGTATAACTGGCAAACAGAAGAAACTTAAGAGTCTGCATCCAGTTTATGCAGGCATGGGATTGTTCGGAAGTGGTCGCAACAACGTGACCTTGTTGAATATATGAAGTTCATAAATAGACGTATGGACTTTTATGAAGTATGTAAAATATAATGTAATTACAAAGATGTAAACCCCATTTTAACATTTATTAATTAATTTAAGAAGTGGATAAAATGAAAAAAAAAATGTTTTATGCATATATTTTTACATAAGGGTAGCTCATGCGTAAAGTGATGAGTTGCTGTGGTGAATGTTCATGGTTCAAGTCCAATCAATTGAAGCTCTAAAACCGGAAAGGGTCCTGGCTGCATCAAGGCGTCGCCTCCATTCTTCTCTGTTCTGTGCCAAAGACCTACAAGCTCTGGATCCAACAATGCTTCCTGCATCCTTCTCGGCTTCGGCTATTCATCTAAGTCGTGGGCGCCCACATTTCCTTTTGCCACCAAAGTAGCCAAACAGCAGTCTTTTTAGAGCAGCACCATCCTCCTTTATGGCTGAATGTCTAGCCCATCTGAGCATAGCTATTCGTATATTGGGCACCGCATTCGTATACATCAGAGCTAACTGCTTTGACCAGAGAACCGAGGTAAACAAAAATGTCGACACATTCAAATGTGTAGATACAAAACGTGATGGTGGGTTCTGATTGCATTGAAGGATTAGCGACCATATGCTTAAGTCTTTTTTTGGTTTACCTGAAGACCTATACGCCGCCCAGAATTTTCCAAAGCAAGAAAAGCCTGTTATGAATTTGTCTCAGACCAATAGTTGTCTTGAATACTTCTGACAAGTCGTTCTGGATCTTGACATCGCTTCTCGACTCTCTCATCAGCAATTCCACAAGGCTTATCAATTCTCTGGGAACATTATTTTTTCGATACTTTGGCACAGTTTCTCCCTGATAGGCATAGGCATTGCTGAAAACCACGAAAAGATGTAGAGTTGCAATATTGTAGGGTGATAAGGAGGGTAAGGCCAATGCAGTAGTCATGCGGTAGAGTTTTGCTAATCCACTCCGTAAACAGAACTCCGAACACCTTGGTCACTGCATTTCCACCAGCCTTTAAAAGTTCAGCTGGTATGCCATCACATCCTGGTGCACGGTGGGTCAAGAAGTCCACGCTCTTTGTAATTTTCATTTCCGTTTGAATCGGAACTATCTTCCAGGGCAGGCTTCTGAACACTAAAAAAAAAAAAAAAAACGCTTCGTAAGGTATAGTGGTAAATGTTTTATATAGATTATTAAAAATCTAAATTTTAGTATAATTCAAACTTCAATATTAACATTGATCAATTTTTTTTATATAATTGACGTTCTTTTTTTTTTTTCAGAAATGGCGCCACAGTACAAACTGATTTATTTCAACGCTAGGGGAAAGGCAGAACACATACGGTTCATCTTCGCTGAGGCTGGAGTGGAATACACAGATTACAGAATTCCGAAGGAAAAATGGCCAGAGATGAAGAAAAGTAAGAAACCATTCATTTAGATAATTAAAATAGTTTGAATTAAGTTTAATATTGATGAATAGTTTAAAACATTTACTTGAGCGAAACAACAGAGACGAAAAATGGAAAAAGAATATTGTTATATTTTAAATTTTATTTCGGACTTTTCTTGAATCTTCTTCAATTTTTTTTTTTTTTTTTCGATCGAAAATGTCAATTAAATCATGTAGTTTTATTTTATTTCTTCATTAGGAAGAGAATTAAATTAAGAAAAGAAAAACGGAAAATAATTAATATTCAATAGGAGAAATTTTTCTCTAATTTATAAACCAACACCGATAATTACGAAGTACCGGTATTTGAATGAAGTTTCTTTAACTCATTTCCATTCGTTGATTGGAATATTTATTATATATTTTTTAAATATTTTAAATCCAATTTAATTCATTCATTTCGATATTCCCGGTTGGTTTTATAGTTATTTTATAAAATCGGAAATTAAACTTTAGTTCTGATTGGGCAATTATCAGTAGTAATATCCCTAGGACATTGATAATAGGCAAGATACTTTTATGACATTCGAAAGCTCGTTCCTTGGCAATGAAAACTGTTACCAAGCAACGAGCTTGAGAAATTTGTCATAAAATTATGAGGCATTTGTCAATGTCCGAGGGATATTCGGCGAAAAATTTTTTGACAAAAAAATTTATAACAATACAACGAATAAACATGCCAAATCAATTATTTTATCCGTTAACATCCACGGATGCACCCTGGGGAACCTGCTGATCCTCCTAAGGCTCACCTAGCCTCTATAAAGATTTATCCTTAATTGGGACATAAAACCTGACGGGTCTGCGTTACCCCCGACTAATACCTCCCAGCACAACCGTTTCTCTAGATACAGTACAGTCTCTGTCATGTACTGATCCCGTGGGTTGTGGTGGTACAAGGTTCGTGGGAAAGTTAATAACTTTGGAATGATGCATAACTACTATAATTTCTTTATAGTAGAGATACTATAATTTGTTTTTTATATATAGAAACAGCTTAAAAAAAAAATGATTCGCGGTGTTTTTAAAATTGATATGTAATTAGAAATGTTGATTACACTATTTATTTACGACAATTTATCTAAATTAATTACCTATTTTATTGACACGGTGTCCTTTACTTCCGGAGCAAAGAAAAGAATTTATACAGGGTGTCGCGAATTTAAATGGCAAAACTTCAGGAACCTATAGGGGATCGAAAAACTAAGACAAAAAGTCCTTCAGAGATTTGCTCGTTTTAGCTTAGTTTTAGATAAAAACGCAAAAAAAGAAACAAAACAAAAATGTTACAGCGATAGTCACCTTTCAAAGTTCGTCAGGCTAGGTAGTGAGATATGTAAACACTTAATGTTATCCTTAACATTCTTTTATTTGTTTACATTTTGGATTTCTTCTTGGATTATAATTTCTAAATCATTCTTCAGTCAGTTACTCAGATATTTTTGTGTGAATAGCATCAGTCACAATGCCGCATACATATTCTAATGTTGAATACGCTGATATGATTTTTGTGTATTGTTTCTGTAACGATAATGTTTTAGAAGCGGTGCGGGAGTATGAGCGCCGATTTTCAAATATAAGAGTGCCTAATCGACGAGTCTTTTCGTTAACTTTTAATAGACTACGAGAGACTGGGTCATTCTTAATACGCGACCAATGATAATGAAGGCGACCAATTCCAAGCAGCTGTGAGAGCAGATTATCGGAGAAGAAATTGTGTCCAACGCCACTTCGATAACAATCCTGAGAATAGCATCCGAAGAGCATCTGCTGCATTAGCAATATCGCGGCAAGCAATATGGCGAACTTTGAAAGGTGATTATCACTACCCATACCATCTTCAAAAAGTTCAGAATTTATTACCTCAAGATTATGTCGAGTGATTGAATTTTAGTAACTGGTTTCTTGAAAAAATTCGCGATGATAATTTATTTCCATTAAAAATTATATGGACCGATGAAGCTACCTTTACAAGAGGAGGAATTGTTAATCAAAGAAATTATCATGTATGGGCTCTTGAAAATCCCAGAGCTATTAGAGAGAATAGGTTTCAACATGAATTTGCTATTAACGTTTGGCTTGGAATTTGAAACGGATTACTGGTGGGACCATATTTTTTACCTGGAAGATGGAATGGTATCACATTTACACATTTTTTGGAGAACGACTTTTCTAATTATTTAGATGACATTCCCTTACAACAGCGGATTGAAATGTGGTTCCAACTCGATGGATGTCCAGCTCATTATAGCAGAGTTGCTCGAGCTTGGCTGGATATAAATTATCCACAACGATGGATTGGACGTGTAGGAGTAGTACCTTGGCCACCCAGATCACCTGATATGACACCCATGGATTTCTTCGTATGGGGAACCTTGAAGCAGAAAGTTTATTCGGTGTCAATCAACTCAAGAGAGCAATTAAGAGACCGAATCATAGATGCAGTGCAGCAAAAAAATCATCAGAACAATGTTTAGCTGCAATTTAGCAAGTGAGTGCTAGATGTAATGCTTGCATTAGTGCAAGAGGACAACATTTTGAGCAATATTTACATTAAAAAGAACATAACATAAATATAAATGTAAATAAATAAGTATAAAAATGAAAACTTTCGTTTCTTTTTTTGCGATTTTCTCTAAAACTAAGCAAAAACGAGCAAATCTCTAAAGGACTTTTTGTCTTAGTTTTTCGGTCCCCTATAAGTTCCTGAAGTTTTGCCATTTAAATTCGGGACAGCCTGTATAATAAATTGTATACTCATACAAACAATACATAGAGTTAATATATGTATGAATAAAATTCGTCATCACTACTGATTGTATTTTCACAGTAATAAATATCGACTAGTTTGTCATTTTTTATATATACATATATTTTACATTTTTTTGCTATTTTATTTAGAAAATAGGATCTGTAAAATTGAATGAAATTACCTTAGAGGTTGAATTGAGCTGGACTATTCACTCAGAAATCAATAATAAATAACATAGAGGATAATACAAGTATTGATTCTTACACAGGCAGGCTATAAATTTGGTAATATAGCTTTTTTGTTTTGTTTAACGGTTCCACTTATTAAGTCATTTCTAGTAAATAGATTTTAAAAATGAACAGATTCAATTATAACAGCCAGTTGAAAGTCACAACACGATTTAGGAAAATTCAGTTTGAAAGAAGAAATAATGTATGTAACTCCAACCGAACGTTAATCTTTTAAGCGACATCAACTCGCCTCCTACGTGAGTGAAATTTAAATCGAAATGTCCAACGCAACGGAGTTGAAATGTATAACGCCACATTACACAATATTCTAATCCACGGATTAAAATATTAAAATTTTAGGAACAGACGAGAAACAGGGGGGGAGACACAGCAATCCGATTATTAACGCTTGGAAAATAAAATTTTCGTCCCACTCTTGCGATTCATTCAATAGAAATAATTCTAATGGCGAACTTGTCTGAGATATTTTCAGTAATTTTCGTTTCATGTTGATTTTCCACTGCCCAAAATAAATGATCCATAAAATTTTATTATGCCTCCAACTAAAGTTTAGTTTTCTAACAAAAGTAGAAGAAAGATCTTTATTCTTGGAGAATGTTCCTTTAGAAAAAAAAAACAACCTATAACACTACAAACCATGAGGAGTCTTGGGCTTAGTATAAGGTTGAGCATGTACTGTTTCTAGGTTTCGAGGACAACGGTTGGGCAGGGAGTGAATTATCGGTATACTGAGCACTCAGAGAGTTACCTCGCTTCTGAGATCTAAAAAAACTAAGAAAGTTTCTAGGCAGTGACATACCTATTAAAATAAAGGAATAAGTAATAAAATAAAATCCTTGATTATCCGTCCTTCGGAAGGATCGTTAAACGGGGCCCGACTTTGCGTTTGATAGGCATGTGAGCAGAAATTGGAATTGAGGAGTTTTAAATGATGGTAAAGGGAGGATCAGTCAGGATTATATTTGTTTACAACAATATATATATATATATATATATATATATATATATATATATATATATATATTTATTTATATATATATATTATTTAATACTATATTGGTTAGGAAATTGTTAATTAAAATGCATCGATTATTAATGATTGCAGATTTAGGGAAATATTTTTTGGAATAACTACCTGTCTGACACCTTCATGATTATTCATTTCGTGTTTAACATACTCGGTATAAGGGCTGAATTCATACAAATACATAAATAAATTGATAACTATACAAACCGAACGAAATAGGGTCATCGCAATACATTCAATAGCCTTTAGCGACGATTGTGGCAGGGCTGACAAAAGTTATTTCCGCTCATACCCGAGCACATTTACTGAAGGAATAACACATACATGCCATTATATTTATTGTGTACTGATATATTAAATTTATATTTATTATATTGACAGAAAATAATTACCAAAATATTTTGTAACTTTAAGCTTCATAACATCTTATTTCCTTTTCTTTTTGGTTCCCTTACAACTCGTGAATGTTCTTGGGTTCAGCACGTGGTAGAGACTATACTGTTTCTTGGGAAACGGTTGTGCAGGAAGGTGATTTATCCTAGATCACGCTCAACTGCTAGATTCCCTACCCCCTTGTTGTGGGTAGCTTATTGAGGCTAGGTGAGCCCCATGAGAGTCCTAGATCCATAGGTTCCATTCCTGGCTGCTAACAGATAAATAAGCAGGATTTGGACTCAGGACCTTCGACATGGAAATTCAGAGATCATCATAACATACTAAATGTATACCTACTTATCAAATTATTCTTTGTTGGCGCTCTGTCCCAAGTTTTCCCTATCAAGTGCCAATTTATGATACCAGCAGAATCAGAATCATGGAATCTTCCCACCTAAATTTTGGACGACCAAATCTCCTAGTTCCATACACCCGCTCACACTTTCCCTGAAATGTCTTCAGGGTTCATCCTGACCTGCACAATATCCGTATCTTAGTTAAGGTTCATCAACTCTTCACTTATCTTCCTTCCCAGGCTCGATTATTGAATGTTTGTCCGATAATTCTTCGGAGAATTTTCTTTTCATACCTAGCAGCGGCAGTGTAATTGTTTTATTCATTTACCACATTACTGAGGCATAGTTAATGACTCGGCGGATCAATTTCTCATAAATTCTAAGCTTTGCTACCAAGCTTTGGTCAGAACATTAGTATGGAAGTATATTTTAAGTGTGAAATAATTGCTAAGAATATGCGTCTACTTACTTCTTCTCGATCCGATTTTTAGAATTAAAAGAGACCCAAGATAAACCAATTCTCATAACTTCTGAAATTTGTATGTAGCTATTTCGACCTATAAGGGAGCGGAGTGGCTCAATGGTAGAGCGCTGATTTGCCTTAGTGTTAGATTTAAATTACATTATTACTGGAAGAATAAAAGCTTCTTGGACGAAAAAAGATAAATAAAATCGTTGGAATCAGTCAATATGGAAGGAAAAACGATATAAAAATACTTCGAAGCTTTAATATTACAATCTTAATAAATCTTGCTTCCAATACAATAAAATAAATATTTTTTTTATACAGAAGTGTTACATGCATGGTAATTTTCACTTTTTTAAAATGAATTTCCGGATTATCCGAACAACACCCGAAGACAATAGTTCGGATAATCGAAGCTCTACTGTATATACAAATCGAACGTATAAGGGTTACCATAGCAGACGTAGACTGATTAATCTAACGGTTCGAAACGGCCACTAACCTAATTACGTACACCAGGCAGTCATTAATATTTCTTAAGGGTTCTCATTTAGCAATTAAAAGTAATTAAGAAACCCTTATCAGAATAGAGACCCTTGATTAGGCGAAGAGCAGCGATTAATATCCCTCGAAGGGCATGATCAAAAGGGATTTGATGATATTTTGGTTGAGGCGCCCTAAAGTTGTGGAGTGGGGAAACCTATCAATCTTGTCTGATTAGGAACCAGCTCACTCGCCTCGTGGAGTACCGGCGCATGATTCAGCCAAACTGTTGTTTTCCCCCTGGTGCTTAGAGAAACATTAAGGAAACAACTAAACCATACGATTATTATCTTTTATTTCTCGTGCCTGGCTTTTTTATTAGCATTATTATTCCATAAATAGTCTACAAAAATGTAAGAAAAGTGCCTCAAATTATAAAAATAAAAATTGAATTTCCTCACAAAAGACATTTATAATAAAACAAAAAAATCTGTCCAACAATGCGAATTTAAGGCACTACAATGCTTTAGTGAGGCCAGTGCTTTTGTATCGCACGGAAATAACGAATCTCTCAGGCATGGGAAAGCTCATGCAGATCGAAATTGCGAAATTTAAGAATTTATGGCCCAAGAATCTCACAGGGCAGCAACAGACTGAGACCGAATAAAGACACATGCGAAAAGACAGAGAAATGGGAAACAACTGTGAAGAAAAAACAACCAAGTTTCTATGGGTAGGATGGAACCCACAAGATTTAGTAAGGAAATATTCAATAAGATATATAACCTGAAAAACCTTGTTATGCTTAGCATTGGCGTAACTAGAGTTGACTCATGAGGGAGGGTTAACCCCCACCAGTCAACCACTCCAACATATTACTCACTTCAAAAAGGTGTCTCGTAATATAGGTACAATATGTATTATACTATAAATCAAATTAAGTAGCTTCAAATCAAATAAATAGATTATAATTTTTTATAAATGTTCAAACTAAGGTATTCCCTTTGAGATGGGGATATTACCAATAATTCTGTTAGCTGGATGTGTTTTAAAGTGATGGACTCTATGAAATTAAACATAATTCTTTTTATTGAGGTAATTCACGGACAATGGTAACAAAAAATGAGAATTAAAATTACATTACATATTTAAGGTAGGTCTGTATTGTTCATATTTTCCTTCTTTATCCGGCCTTCTTCTCCTCTGCTCTCCATTCTCCGGTCTGGGTAGCCCTGGGCTAACTCGCAATATATCATCATCATAACGTGTGTCGAACAACTCAGGGACTCTACGTGGGGTGCCAGCTTCTCGACCCGAAATTTCCTGTCCCCAGCCTTCTAGATGTATTTCACGGCGTGCCATGAACAATAAATGTTATTTTGGAACTTATAAATGTTATTTTTGGAAGGGCAATCAAGAAGTAGCTTTTAAATACAAGTAACCCTATTTATTGGTTACAATAACTTCTTCTTCTTCCATGGCTCTACAGCCCTTGTAGGGCCCTGGCCTCCACAACAACGCCTCTCCAGTCTTCCTTGTCAGCAGCTCGACCTCTCCACTGTCCGATTCCCATCCTCTGCAGATCGTTTCGTTCTCCATATCACCCAGTCATCGCAGCCTGGGCCTTCCTCTTCCTCTTCTGCCTCCTGGTTTGCCATATAATAGTTTCTTCGGGTACCTATCTTCTCCCATTCTCTCCACGTTCCCAAGCCATCTTTTACGGGTTGACTTGACATAGGTGACTAGGTCTGGTTCATTGTACAGTTCCCGAAGCTCTCTATTGTTTCTTGACCTCCACTGGCCTTCGTTACATACTGGCCCAAATATCTGCCGAAGTACCTTCCTCTCCCAGATCTGCAGCATCTTCTCGCATTCCTGGGTCAGGACCCACGTTTCACCAGCGCACGTGACAATCGGTCTTAAGATTGTTTTATAGATCAACAATTTTGCTTTCCGTGACATGTTCCGAAATCTTAATGCTTTTCGCAATGCAAAGAGACATCTGTTGCCTGCTGAAATTCTTGCTTTAATTTCTGCAGTGATGTCATTCCTACGTTCGTTATTTATTACCAGACCCAATTTTTTCCCCGCTTACAATAACTTACTATACTTAATTGCATAGGGAACTTTCCAGACACATCCAGACTTTACTTTAGATTCTAAGAATTGTCTAAACTGCTCTTCTCACATTTGCAATCTTATTATTGTCGCTAGATGCCACTATTGCCGCTATTATATAATTAATTATATATAATTAATTGTAAATAAACAGTATTACGTTTTGGTTTGTCATTTTAGTATACCTTTTATTCATTAAAATAACTGTATTCGCACTTTCTTTGTTGTGTTTTTGGCATTATTGACCCTTACTTCTGTAATCCCACAATAATAACTTTGAAAAAGTAAAATCCTTAAAAGTTTTATTTTTTTTAAATTGTTACAATTTTTTTTTCTTCTTAGCAATGGAGGGGGGGTACATCTCCAATAACACCTCCCTCCCCCCTTCGTCACGCCTATGATGCTTAGCAGATGAATGAAGAACTTAAAAGATTTAAATGAATTACCATTGAGGACTGCCAAGACAGAGAGAGATTTAGGAGCCGTCTAAAATACATTAGTGTTCTTGCGGAAGAGCGAACGAAGCAGAGGCATAGGGATAGATGGTGGAGAGAAGAAGACATTCAGACGGGATGAAGGATTACTAAAGGAGATGAAAGAATGAGCAAGACATATTATATCTGTGTAGCCCTTTGTTGCCCGGTTAGTAAAAAAAAAGTTATAATTTTACAAGACAATGCTATTTATAAATTCGTTATATTAGACTTATTATGGAATTGCTTTCAATTCGTAAGAAGAACATTAAGGGAACGACTTAACTTTTATTACGAATATTTTCTTTTATTGCTTATTTCTTGCATTTTTATTACCACCGTTATTCCACCTAGAGATAGTTGTATATTATTGGGTCGTTTCACATGAAATGTACGTTTTTATTATTTCTAAAATTCAAAGTGAAATTAGTGGACTTCTAATGTCTACCTAGATATATATATCTACGAATTGTAATGAGCTGTTATTTATCCTTTCTTTTTTTAATAATTATCAATAATACAATCGAACGTATAGTTCAACCATTATGTATGACCAACACGTGATTTACGGGTAATTTTTTATGAGTTTAAACTGTGACACACGACAACCCAATCTGTAAGAAACAATATCACCAAAAACACCGGAAAGGGTTTTTGGCGAACGAAACATTACTTTACCAAATTAGCAAATTGGTATCTGTGCAGTGGTCAATGGCATATATAATTATTTTTTTCTTTCTACCCAGAGGTGAAACAATTACATCCATATCGTACTGCAGGGATATTGGCTTAATGTGACAAAGCTTATTAAGAATCAACCTGCATTGGTTAATTGGAAGGGAGCTATACTGTTACAGAACAACGCCAGACATCATGTTTCAAGGCTGACAGTGAAGAAATTTTAAAAAAAGGAGCTGGGTTACATAGTCCTACCACACCCTCCTTATTTGCCAGATTCATCTCCATCTGTTCCGATACTGGGGCAACATGATAAAGGGTAAAGTTCTTGAAAATGATCCTAAAGTTGAAAACGCATTTTCAGACTTTATATCAAAAAATCCTGATTTTTTCAGTTCTAGCCATGAAAATATGATCACACATTGGGAAAGCTGTATAGAAAATGAGCATTAATGTTTTTAATAAATGATCATTAATTTTATAAAGTCGTTTTACTAAATAATCTTTCTTTTTTTATTTTTATTTATTGTTGTTTTGATGGTGATTATTTTTAAATATTTTTATTTTGAAGAAAAAAGATTTGTCTTGGCCGGGATTCGAAGCCAAGTCGTCCGCATCTCTTGCACGGTGCTCTAACAATCTGAGCTACCAAGGCTCGTATCCAAGCCAGACAAATCCATTCTCTTCACCGATCCTATATCCCCTCGCAATTTTTGCGATGTATACACAGGAATGTTCACGGAACATTACTTTAATTGGGATCTCGTTGACTTACGTTAATTATATATTTTTATAATATATTTTTTATTTATTGTTCTTTTGATGGTAATTATTTTTAAATATTTTTATTTTGAGGAGGAAAAGATTTTTCTTGGTCGGGATTCGAAACCGGGTAGTCCGCATCTCTAGCGCGGTGCTCTAACCATCTGATGGTGATTATTTTTAAACATTTAAAAATAATCCCTATCAAAAGAACAATAAATAAAAAATAAATACTAAAAATATATAACTGACGTAAGTCAACGAGATCCCAATTAAAGTAATGTTCAATGAACATTCTTCCCCGTGTTTACATCACAAAAATACCGAGAACACGGGGATATAGGATCGGTGAAGAGAACGAATTTGTCTGGCTTGGATACGAGGCTTGGTAGCTCAGATAGTTAGAGCGCCGCGCTAAAGATGCGGACGACCCATGTTCGAATCCCGGCCAAGACAAATCTATTTTCTTCAAAATAAAAATAAATAATTTTTCCTTTGACAACGAACATTTCGTATGAAACGATCCAATATCTGTAAATTCATTAGTTTAGAAGGTAATTATGGTACTCTTCCAAATCCTATATGTTCTTAGTCGTTATTATCTGAAATTGGTTTTAATTCTAGAGAGTAATCATTAGATTAAGGTAGGCAGCCAACAAACCAGCACGATATTCCATTCGTTGATATATGCAGATTATCTAGACGTCATAGGGAAGTATTTTAATGAAGTGTAGAATGCACTCATTAACCTGTCCAGGATTATAGGAAGATTCCAGGGTTTATTAAAATGCTAGGAATTGGAAGACTGCTGCATTAAGTAGCTCGAATTGCTGGGAAAGAATCGAGGAAGCCAAGGCACATTGATGAGATGTAGGGCTATGAAAGAAGAATAAGGATCATAATATTTGACAATAACGCTTACAGTGCCTGTATGTTTTCTTCACAATTAGGGAATATGCAATCTGATGCAAAAAAAAAAATAATAGAAGAGAAAAAATATAGATTTTATATTTCATAACGCTCTTTTATTAGATTCTCTCTCTGAAAGATAATAATGGAATCTTTGAATTTGATTTTCAGCCACTTTAATAATATAGGATTAACCTGAAACGTTGCAAACTTCTCAAGGACCGATGGCAATACATCTTAATAAGTTTGTCTCATTAACCTGACCAGGATTTTCAAATTAGCGATTTTATAAAACCGAAGACAAAGTAGAGTCTTGTGGCAAGTACTAAGGCAAACATGGCATTATCTTTGGGACATGTATAATGGCTACTAGCAGGATAAACTGAGGGGTTTCATTTGTTTTGCAACAAAAAAATTGAATTTGATTTTAAAATTCAAATTCAAAAACACGTTTTACATAATAGGAAGCAAAACTAATAAGCAGAAAATATTTTTTTAAATAAGTTTAAAATGAGAATAGAGTGAAGAACACAAAGACCCATTTATCGTAAAAAGCACCCCTAATATTTTTTCTATATTTTAATAATGAATCTACTATTACCAATATTAGTTAGCAAAATACATTAAACACACCACTTTTTCACGATAAAATAATTTTTTTTCATCACTTTATTCATATTTTAAATTTATAGGAAATTATTTTCTACTTTTTTTGTTTTGTTTAATTAACTATTAAAGTGTATTTTCTAATTATCAAGCATGAAATTTGAAAAATTCAAAAACATGTGTTAATAGGAAACAAAACTAAAAAGTACGATAGAAAATAATTTTCAAATATAAAATGAGAATACAGTGGTGAACATAAAATCGTCAAAAAGCACCCCACGCTTTTTTTCTCAATACTTTGATAATGACTGCTATTACTCATATAAGATAGTACGATAAAATACATTAAACACCCCACGCATTTTTTTCCACGATAAAATCTATTTTTTGTTCATCACTCTATTCTTTTTTTAAACTTATAGGAAATTATTTTCTACTTTTTTATTTTGTTTAATTAACTATTAAAGCGTATTTTCTAATTATGAAGCCTATAATTTGAAAAATTCAAAAAACACGTGTTAATAGGAAGCAAAATTAAAAAGCAGAAAATAATTTTCAAGTTTAAAATGAGAATAGAGCGGTGAACACAAAGTCGTAAAAAAGCACCCCACGCTTTTTTTTCTCAATATTTTGATAATGACTACTATTACTCATATAAGATAGTATAATAAAATAGATTAAACACCCCACGCTTTTTTTCTCAATATTTTGATAATGACTACTATTACTCATATAAGATAGTATAATAAAATATATTAAACACGCCACGCTTTTTTTTTTCAATATTTTGATAATGACTACTATTACTCATATAAGATAGTATAATAAAGTAGATTAAACACCCCACGCTTTTTTTCTCAATATTTTGATAATGACTACTATTACTCATATAAGATAGTATAATAAAATAGATTAAACACCCCACGCTTTTTTTCTCAATATTTTGATAATGACTGCTATTACTCATATAAGATAGTATAATAAAATAGATTAAACACCCCACGCTTTTTTTCTCAATACTTTGATAATGACTGCTATTACTCATATAAGATAGTACAATAAAATACATTAAACACCCCACGCATTTTTTTCCACGATAAAATCTATTTTTGTTCATCATTCTATTCTTATTTTAAACTTATAGGAAACTATTTTCTACTTTTTTGTTTTGTTTAATTAGCGAATGAATTAAAAGAAAGGCTACAAGTATTTTTTTCTAAATTTTACCAGTGCGAATAAATAAGTAATCTTGTCCTGGATAAGTTCCCTAGATGCAGTAAACAAAATATTGAAGTTGTAAAAACAGTGCTACTTTTGCTAGTGTCCTTACTGTGAAAACGATACTTCTTATATCTGGTAAAATTTAAGTTTTAAAGACAAAATCTCAAAAGTTTAACTAGTTTATTTTTGTGCAGTTAGTGATCCATATAGTATATACGTACGAGTACACTATTCAATATTTGAAGTAAGACATCTGGCAAAGTTTTGATAGAGTTTATTTTTTTAGTTTTTATATATTTATATCAGTTTCCCGTTACTATCTTTGCAAAAAGTATTGTAATATATCAAGAACTACATATTTCCACCGAAAGCAATACTTGTATTGAAAATCTGGCAGTCTCTTCCAATTTATTTCGTTCGCTCTGAAGCACTCGAGACCCCAACATAATTGTACTCCCGTTTAAGGAATTTCTCCTCATCCTTCGTCGATCGTCTTTTAAGCCCTTTTATATAATTTTGATAATAAAGGAACCAATAAGAATTTGTATTCTGCAAAAAGGGCAATTTCTAAATCAGTTATAGTCTGAATTATTTAAACTTCAAATTTGTAAATTTAAATTATTAAAAATAGTGTAGTTTTCAAATATATTGACACTCCGAACAACAATTACATGTATAAACTATTTTATTTATTAATGAAAAAATATGATGCGCAGCAGAAGCTCAATACAAAATATCAGTAATTGAATAATTGAATAATTACATTATTATTTCTGTATATAATTATAATTATATAATTTTATTGCATGATAATTATGTATTATTAAGTATGTAGTTATGTAATTTATACCTTGAATATTTACGTATATTTTAATTTAATTTTTAGCATTATAATCATCGCTATGTTCGACAATCTCATTTTGTACATTGATGAACATTTTTCAAACTGAATTATGTTTATTTTCAATTACTAAACAAGGGAATGGTGGCTAATCATGGAATAAATGTAGAATTTTCGAATCAGAAACTATGGATGGAAAATTAAATATCCGAGGAGTAACCTGTAGTCTGGTAGGTAAGGTAAGCTACTATATCCAAGAGTCTGGCATGAGGCCTTAGGATTTTTTAGCAAAAGTAAAAATCCTTGGTTACCAGGTCTTTCGAAGACGACGTAAAATGGGGCTCCTGAGCCTGTGCAGTGTAAGATCCTGCTAAAGATGCCTATCCTAATTATATACATATTATATATTGCAATGCAAACCTAGTTGAATAAAATAAGAAAATCAAATTAAAAAAATAAAATAATATAATCTACATTATTTTCCTTGATAAACAAATCATATTTTATGCTCTATATAACTAAGCATTGCATTAAATTACTTACGAAATATTTTAAAGGTATAATTGAAAAAAATATTGTAAATAATCAGGGATGGTCTCAGATAAGTTAAAAACAATGGAGTAAATTAAAAAGATAATTAAATGGACAATCGATTTTATAAATGTTGTTTATCCTCGTCTACATTGTTCTGCTCTAGTCGACAAGTAATTAAGTCTCTTGACCAATTTTGACGGTATCTGAATAAACAAATATTCTTTACGAGTTAGGAATCCGCTAGCTGGTGGAAATTTTTTTAACGGACTAATTTATTAATATTATAATAATTAAAAATTAAATATTAAGAAGCTTAATAACTGTGAGAACCCAGGCCAATGAAAGGCAGCTAATCACATATTTATCTTTTAATCCACATATTAAACTTTTTATGGGTAAAAACATTCAATAAATAATTTATAACAAAAGAGTACAAATCCTTTAATCCTAAACAAAGTTAATCTAATACTGTAGAAACAAAACGGGTTTTAGTTTCCTTGTGTTTCCTTTCAGCAAGTTGTAGCTGTTTTCCTTTTATCTTAGAAACCAACCAGGTATGTGAGAAGAAAACATGGATCGCGCCTTGCGAAAACAACATATTTCAATATTTTTCCGAACAATCCAAAAGTTTTAGGTAAAATAATTTATAAAACGTTAAACTCTGTTCCTGTAATACAATAAAAAATATTAAGGAAAACCGCACTTTGCAGTAATAGTACACATATCGAAGCAAGACATGATTTCTTAGACCTCCTTCATTAATTCGAAATAAATAAAAAATTCGTTATAGTTTAAAAATGACAACATAGAATGAATTTGGAAAATGAAAATACACCTTAAGGCATTAACATTATTTTTATTCATAAAGTTCCTCGGGCCTTAGTTATATGTTTGCATCGCCAGTATATTTGAATAGCAATATATTTGAAATATTATTAGAAAAATGATTAGTTTTGTGTTTTTTATTTGTTTTTCTCTCATAAATATATCTCAAAATATCTTCTAAAAAATTTTTACTGTAAAAATGTTCCTCTGCAGAATAAAAATGCGTTTTTTTTAATCCTCAACTTAAGGACAAGTTAAGTCAATTATTTTCACGTGAATGAGTAGATCCCTACTTGTACTTTCTATAATAAAAAATACATTTTATTTATAAAAATCATCGGATACTTTTTTTTTTGTTAAATCCAATATTTACGGATAGCAGTTAAGGCATTCTCACTTAAATAAAAGCGAGCCCAACTCGATCATATAAATAAAAAAATTATACATTCATGAAACATTCAAACAACGTCTAGTTTGAGGAAAGGAGCACTACTGAATCTACTCAAATTTTGAAAAGAAAAAATCTATTATCTTCGGAGGGATCGAAATGGGGGTGCGATTATTTGGAAGATTTCTAAATACCCTAAATTTGAAAGTACTAGTTCTCCGCGGAATTATCTATTTACTGAGCAATTTCAAATTTAATAATGGTTAATTGTTTTTTTTTTTAACTTTTAACTTCTAAAAGTAAAAAAAAAATAACATTAAATAAAAGTACGTTAAACATCCTAGGGTAACAAAACCAGACGTTAACAAACTATGCCCAAGATCGCGAGTTCAGTTCTCCCGTAATCCCTAGTTCTGCCGTCCTTCGGAAGGGACCTCAAGTGTAGGTCCCAAGCCTCTGTCAGTAGTGTACTCGTAAAATTTAGGACTCCCACCATCCGACTAACCATTGCAGCATAAAATGACCTTTAACGAAACAATCAAAGAGACAAGGAGATGGTTTAATTATACACATTTCTTGATGTATTGTATGTATAATATAACATAAAATACATCAACCATAACCTTCATGAGTTGTAGTGTTACAGGATATTCAGCCTGCATATTTGTGAGCTAAACAAACTTTTATTATAAAGACAGTTGCAAATAAATATTACAAATAAATGCAGATTTATTCAAACTAGAATAAAAAGGCCAAAATAATAATTAAACCATACGTAACCTGATTTCGCCAATTCCTAAACCAAGGTCGTTAGCGTGCTACCTACGTAAGTTCTAGGTAATTTAACCACAATAGAATTGAGGCTAGTAACACATTATACAGAACCACTGTGAGGCTCTGCAATTAGCAGTCTCTACTTGGCACAATTGACGGATTACTAATTACTATTATTCAGTCAATTGTTAAATCACAAAGGACATAATAATTGTTTTATATATGATTAACAACTCATAATTAACTAAAGAATACTATTTCACCGGGTACATAGTTAAATTAACTAGTCATTTTATACAGTTAAGAAAAGAGCCCTTACAGAATTTTGGACGTGAATACGTCTTTAAAATTGCTTCAATAGTGGGAGGCTATTCCAAAAATCTATTGATAACAAAATCGGGGGATACAGATTAGTTGCAGCTACATATATATCATCTTTATCCAAGATTCAATTAGACTACTGGATAGTTAAAGGATAAAAAAATTCATTACAATAAGTGAGGACTCTGACACATCGCGCGCTGTGGAGGGGCTTCAATTTGAGGTAATTTGGCTGCGCATCGAGATTTCCATAGCGTATAACTTTTGATACGGAGAAGCTACGACGTTAGTTTACTTGTAAGTTTCACTAGGCACCTGTCCTCAAAATCTATTGATTGCGTATAAAAATTAGTGTAAAACAGTGACGGTGAATATAATAAGGTGTTGGAAAAAAAAGTATTATCAAAAATATATAATGTCAGCCTAAATGCGTCTAAGTGGTAGCAATATCACATCATATGTCCGAGTCAAGCAGTGCAGGAAACGTAAAAGAATGAATGCACCGAGTATGAACGACTGGCTGGGGTACTCAGTGGAGTATCAGCCCTTAAAATCTGGCCAAAAATATCAATCTTTTGATACCTGTTATTTAAGTTGTACGTGGGTGAATCAAATATAAACGAGACTTTTTGTCCTGGAAGCCCAGCGAAAGTGCGGGAACGTTCCCGCGTTTAGGGGTGTTGGGTAGGGATGCCAGGAGTGGGGGAAGCAGGCGGGCGGATGCGCTCGAACTCACCAGTTACCATCGTGACGATGTCTGAGCAGGACATTGTATCCTCCTCGATTGCGCAACGTATTATCATCAAATTTCTTGCTGCTGAAGGTGTAAAACCGGCTGAAATCTTGAGAAGGTTGACTGTACCGTTTGGGGAAGAGACACTTTCTCGTGCCAGAGTTTTTGCATGGCATAAACAGTTGTGGAGGGTCGTGATCGTGTTCATAATGAAAGCCATGACCGCAGACCCCGCTCCAGCATCACAGCAGACAACATCAGCCGTGTTCGACAGCTTATTGAAGGTGACAGACGTCTAACCACCAGTGCCATTGCAAGTGAGGTTGGGATAAGCTATGGAAGCACTTTTTCCATACTCACAGAGGAGCTAGGGTTTCGTAAGGTGTGTGCCAGGTGGGTTCCTCGACTTCTCACAGCTGAGCAGAAGCTGAACCGTTTGGAGGTCTGTGAAGGTCTTCTTGCAAGATTTCAGGCTGAGGGAGCCTCATTTCTCATTCACATTATCACCTGTGATGAAACTTGGGTGCACCCCTTTTTACACCCCTGTATCAAAACAAGCGAGTATGGAGTGGAGACTGAAAGGGGAACCTGGACCAGTGAAAGCCAAGTCACGGCTGTCAGCTGGGAAGGTTTTGGCTACCGTGTTTTTTGACCAGCGTGGCTTGCTGCATCTTGATTTTTTGGATGAACGCAGGACTATCAATGCCGTATACTACTGCGACATTTTGAATGAAGTCAGACTTGCATATCGCAGCAAAAGAAGGGATCTATCGATGAGAGAATTGATTCTTCTTCAGGACAATGCTCGCCCGCATACTGCGGCCCTGACGAGAGAAAAATTGGAGCAACTGGGCTGGGAGACGCTAGAACACCCTCCCTACAGTCCAGACTTATCACCATGTGACTTTCACCTGTTTGGCCCACTCAAGGAAGCTTTGGGAGGTAAGAGATTCGTCAGTGACGATGAGGTTGAAGCCTACGAGCTCAATTGGCTGAAGACACAACCTACTTCATTCTATGAGGACGGGATTGGAAAATTACCTATGAGCTGGGAAAAATGCATTTCCAAATCAGGAGACTATGTAGAAAAATGAGGTGTACTTTTCTTTGTGTTCAAAGTAAAAATTAAAAAATAAGTCTCGTTTACATTTGATTCACTCACGTAAAATAAGTTTATTTATGCATGTTTATTTGTTTAAGGATGTTTTTAAGTCTCAACAGAGTTTTACAGCTAAAGAGACTAAACAGTTATGATTAATAATACTATTCGTATTTAACTTCAATTTCATTGATAAAAAGCT
This sequence comes from Arma custos, assembly GCA_037127475.1. Taxonomy (NCBI): domain Eukaryota; kingdom Metazoa; phylum Arthropoda; class Insecta; order Hemiptera; family Pentatomidae; genus Arma; species Arma custos. The sequence continues at coordinate 58,682,986 of CM073763.1, read as the reverse complement.
CAGGGTAGGTCGTTAATCAAATCAATAAAAATCTTTTAACTAATTTTTATTAGCTTTTAAAATCATTTATAGCATCCTTTTTTATGTACATGTATATAATTTTTTCCTTTTTTTAAAACTGGATTTATTTGAATTTCATCTTCAAGAAAAAAAATCGGCTTCCAGTCAACTCCTTTATTGTTTTATATGACAAAACGTTTCGACACTATGGTGTCATTTTCAATTATTTATTTTTCTGCATTCCTTAACTGGAAAGTCAATATTTTTTAAAAATCATTTTTAAGGAGATCTTTAGTCCTCCATAGTCAAACTTATATTCCGATATAAGTTTGACTATGGAGGACTAAAGATCTCCTTAAAAATGATTTTTAAAAAATATTGACTTTCCAGTTAAGGAATGCAGAAAAATAAATAATTGAAAATGACACCATAGTGTCGAAACGTTTTGTCATATAAAACAATAAAGGAGTTGACTGGAAGCCGATTTTTTTTCTTGAAGTACATGTATATTTGTATGTATATATTATATACGTAAATATATACAGCCTACTGTTTTCTACTTTATTCTCGTTCTCAATCACAATGATAAAGAATAATAACAAACATAACCGTCTGGACAATTGTAATTAATCTATTTGAAAATGAAAAAAAAAAAACCATAATCTACCTGAATATATATATTTGGGTTAGAACTCTTAAAAATTCAAACTCATTACAATGAAGTTTCTTGTTTTTTTTATCAATGGTAATACACTTTTTGAATTTAAAATTTAAAACTAATTAGCAATCATCAATCTATCAAGCAGAATCAGTTTCATCATCTTTCTCAGTTGGCTCATCATCATGTTCCTCTACTTCCATACTGTTCGATGGCGATGGTTTGTTTGACATGAAAAGATCTAGGGGTTTTACTTGAAAATGCTTTCCTTTTTGTTCTTCGTCTAAGTTGAAATTACGCAAGTGAATGATGAAACCGCTTCTATATCGACAGCGGACTGGATTGAATTATGAAGACACATTGGGCAGCAGCTAGTGCACGTTTCACTACGACGTTTGTCAGCAATCCACTCGGATGGAAGTGTGATGTGTGTCGACTTAACCAACTCACCAGAGCTTCGGATATATCATCAGTGAATACCACACATCAATATCACACTAAATCCTTCGGTCAGTCAATATATATATTATAAATCTCGAATGATATAAAAATAAAAATCTATGTAATCAGCTTCATCTAGTAAGTACACACTTCCGATACTTTTCTTTCTCAGCACGACTGCAATTTATCTTAAAACTTCATCAAATTCATTTTAAAACCAATGTAGGCAGGCAAATTATTTAATCTCTCAACAGTCGTGGATTGTCCGTTTGGGATCAGCAGAACCTCTACAAACTGGGTACCTCAAGACCTCATTGTTGTAGGGTTGTTGAGTATAGGTCCTTTTTTAAAATTAATTTCCTAATCGTATAATAAATTTAATATCATAATCAATGTTAAAACCCATATTGAGAATCACTCAACACATAAAAGATCAGACTGAAGATAAAAGCTAAGAAATTAAATATTAAGTACTAGGAACAAAAATTGAAACATAAATAATGAATGCAACCCGATTATTTTCTGGATGAATATGTTGATCCGACACTATCCATGTTCCTTTAACATAGGACACAGGATGCAATTAATTAACAGTACATAATTATTAAGATTTATAACTAAACTATCTAATATCTAATAAATCTACGGTCACCTGTGGTCTAGTGGTTAGTGTAACAAACTACTAAGCCCAAGATCGAGGATTCGTAGCCCGGCAGGTGGCCCTATGATTTTTTTAAGGGTCTAAAAAATCCTTAGTTACACGGTTCTTCGGAAGGAACGTTAAACGGGGGACCAGAGCCTGTACGATGTCACGTACTCGTTAAAAATCCCTATCCTAATTAAACCTGGATAGGCAAAATTTAGAGCTCCAACTGGAGCATCGTCCGATTAGCCATAGCAGTATAAAGTGACGTTAAATGAACAAACAAAACATCTGATTATTCGTATGACTAATGTTGAAAATTACTCCGTACATAAAAATGTCATGTTAATAAATCACGATCTAATCAATCTTAAAATACATAAAAATCAAGTTTAATAAGGGATAAAGCTAATTGATTAATATAGGATAAGATAAATCCATTATTAAGTAATAATCGATAATTCCAATAATCGATAAATGAAAGATATTACTAATCTATAATGCAATTGGGAAAAACCACAATGCAAAGCCTTATGTTTCAAAAAATACACCTACTTACCAGTCGACGTTTCGCCTGTTCAGGCATTATCAAGACACCAAAATCAAAAAGGGGTTATGTGAATCGCATCTCGAAGAAAAAGGTGCAATACATCTCAACGAAAACGGCGAAACGTCGACTGGTAAGTAGGTGTATTTTTTGAAACATAAGGCTTTGCATTGTGGTTTTTCCCAATTGCATTATAATAAATAATAGTGTTTCTTTTTGAGTTTTTGGCTCTATTTTAGTGATATTACTAATCGTTTAATGAGGGGTTTTAAAATAAACATTAAAGCTGAATTATCGCGAACAAATGATTGAAGATGATTAATTCTAATTAACAATGGTTACTTTATGTCAGAGTGGTTAAGGCACGGGCAAAAGCCAATTAAAAGGTTGTGGGTTGGAATCCGGCAATAAGGGTTCGTCAGACAATTAATCCACCCACCCATCCTTCAGGTATGTCCCACCCATCAGTCTTAGCAATATAGCAGGACAAAACTTAATACATATTATACATTATATAAGTTAACATAACATATATATTATAAACAAGTATTAAATAATAATAAAATTAATTGTGTTGTAAACTGTTTTAATTACTAGTAATCTTACAGAGCTGCGAGAAAATGTAATACACTATTCTTATTTTCATTAGACCTAATAAGGTGCACACCAAATTTCGTTATTTAATAAATTCGATTATTTAAAATCAGAGAGTAGGCCCATTTGCTAAGCGGGGTGCGACGCCATCACTGTCATTATACTGATTGTTTAAAATCATGTATACATTCTCTAAAGAAAATTATATTAGAGTCCAACATTTTTTTTTTCTTGCTGCATGTATAAGGATGAATCAACATCTCAAGAAAAAATAAAATATAGAAACTAATAATTTATTATTTTGCATTGTTTTGAAATACAAATAAATTACTAGTACAGTATAATGAAATTAAATAAAGGAATATGCTATATAACACAAAAAAAACTCAGAATAGTTGAGGAAATAGAGTATTGTATGTAGGATCGATGTCGGTCTGTCAGGAGGCATAGCTTATAGCATTAAATGTGATTTATCTTCATTTACTTTACTTTTTGTCATACATTGTAGCTGGATATTGGGGTTGCTTACTGTGTAGAGCACAAAGAAGGTTCGAAACCTACTGTAAGATGAATTATTTATGCGATTACCGAACTGTTAGATCTGCTAACCCTCTCCAATCACACCCAACCTCTATATTTGATATATGATATATATGAGGTGGCCAACCACCTCTGTGCTGCCACCATTGACTTGGAAACAGTACAACCTCTACTTCGTACTGAACCCTAGATCCTTCGTGGGTTGTGGTGGTACAGGTATTTTATTTCATTTTATAAACATTTTATTCTCTTCTTTCTCTTTTCTTTACAATCGAAGATCAGATTTACTATCTCAACAAATGCTTCGCCATCTTTCCCGTCCATAGCCATTCTCTAGTACTTTTTTGTACATTCTTTTATATGGGGTTCTTTCAATATGGTAAACATTTCTGCATGCTAATAGATTATACTGACCCCTTAATAATATTATAACCCATACAGTGATTTACTACCTACAACAATATCCTGGCAGAGAAATCAAATACAATGTATAGGCAAGGGAAAAAAGAATGAGACCTAAATATCCAAAACAACCTTCTGCTTTCTCGTGAAATATATTGATATATATACTCCATCGCTGTACATGCTCCATTTGCATGAAGATAAGACTATGGCTATCAGAATCCCGTATCACATTGCACACTATCAGTCAGCTGACAACGAGGAATACCGGGACAGGAAATCGAACGATATCGTGGGAAGATATATCACTGAGTCGTCTTACCCCGCTCAACGTCACGTTCTCAATCCTCCAGGATCCTAAATCCTTCATCGAGTTTCTGATTAATGGTTGAGATGGATACGTACGAAAGCAATATAAGATGACGTATAACTATCAATAGAAACACGATAGTTAATAATCGATAGTCTAATTGAAATCACGGCAGTCCAATTAATTTGGTTGATCAATGTTTTTTTTTTTTTTATACCAGTATTCACAATTATTGCTTTGTAGATTCCTATAGCATGTTCATATGTTTATCTGTCATTCCAACCAATCGCGGTTGTTTTCTATAACTCCATAACAAACTGCTGGTAATAAATGTTTTTGTAATAAGTATAACAATGTTTTGCATTAGTATTTTTGGTACGGCCAAGAATGTCGTAGCTGAAAAGTTCTGAACGATTATGAAGATACAAAAGCAAAAAAATCAGAAAAGCTCAGAACCCGACTAGGCTAAACGCTCCCATACGCTGGAAGACATTAAAAGGGCGTTGTAAAAAAAGTAATATTTTTGTTAAGAATTAAAAAAAACAAATGTTGATAAATGAAAATGTGTTACTCTATCAAATGAACCGTGCTTCGTATACTTCTAGAAATATTTATTTATCAATCAAAAATTTTAAAAATTCAATTCCTTTCAAGAGTCCTTTTCCTTTCAAAATTTTGTTCTGTTTTTTAAAGAAAGAATTTATTTACTTTTTTTTTTTATGACATCAAAACTTAGATTGAATCCAGTTTAATACTCCAGAAAGTAGTTGGAAACAAGAAGCTAAAAAATACGAAAAGCTAAAAAAAATTAAACTTTTTAACGTAATGAAACCTTTTTCTTACAACAATATAGTGTTGTGTTCAAAAATCTCTTCTTTTTTTTTTTTAATATTTGTTATTGATACGAAGAATATAGATTGAATCCAGGTTGAGTATTCGACAAAATAAAGCGCTATTATCTATTTTCAGTAGATAGCATAGAATGTTGTGTGTTTCCGTATTATATTTTTTACAATAAAACATTATAATCCAGTAAGAAACCTTGAAATTTGAGGTTTGAGACAGTAGAAAACAAGAATAAAAAAAAAAAATTTACTCTCAGATTTTCTCCATGACTACTGCCACATCTTTTGAAATGTAGCAGCAATATAGAATCATACTATTCGATCATTTTACAAGTGTATGTGTCTCATAGTAAACAAGGCAAAAGAGGTCTGAATGTAAAACAGTAGTTCAGTTTTTATATTTGTTAATTTATATTTTATATTAGATGACCCGGCCACGCGTTGCTCTGGCTGTTATAATAGTTTTAAAAAATATTACGTTAAAATTTGAATTTTAAAGAGATAATGAATGAATGAAATAATTGTTAATTATGTAACAAAAAATTAAATTGATTTTTCATTTTACATTTCATTCATTTTTTATCTAACTATAGTATATAATAAATAAATAATATACTATATTCTTAACTCATAAAATATAAACATTAGTTGTAACAGCATGTACAACATAACGCAGCAGGTTTGAAAACAAAATAGTTTTGCAACAAAATAATCGCGGTCGAAAATCGAAAAAAAAATGGCCTACATTTTAAGTTGGATAATTTTACATATGTTTGCGAAATTTCATTATAATCAGTACAGGATTTTCGGAGATTAACCCGGACAAACATCGTGACAGGATATTTTTATAAATACAGATTTATAAGATTCCAATTATTTGTTATATGATAGGAACTGAACTCAGAATCTATTAGACCTATAGAGCTGCGGTTGGGCTCAAATTGTAGCAAATGTAATCAACTTTAAAAATGGTTAATTATGTGTTTTTTTCAAAAACGCACTGATTAGGAGATACAGTTAATTATTATACGATAGGGACCAAACTCGGAATTATTCGACGTACAGAGCTACGGTTGGGCTCAAATTGTAGCATATTTAATCTACTTTAAAAATGGTTAATTATGTTTTTTTTTCAAAAACGCACCGATTTGGAAATACATTTGGAATTACGATAGTGACCGAACTCGGAATCTATTCTACGTACAGAGCTGCGGTTGGGCTCAAATTGTAGGAAATTTAATCTACTTTAAAAATGTTTGATTATGTTTTTTCAAAAACGCACCAATTAGGAGATATAAAAAGTGAAAAAACTCCGATATTTTCAAGGTTTTTCGGCCACCGAAGGTTTCCCTCGTCATTTTTCTCTCCATAAGAACCTTCTATGCGCCTTGGCGAAAATATGAAAAAAAAAAAAATTAGCCGAATTGTCAAGCCGTTCTCGAGTTTAGTGGTTAGCAACGAATTTGGTGATTCATTTTTATTTTATATATATAGATTGTCGCCAATAAATTAAAATAAAATTTTTCCTGTTTCCAAACACTTCAGAAAACCAATACAGTATTGTACTTATTATTTTCTATAATCCTTCTACCACTAGAAATGGAATAAAAAACAACAAAAAAATGAGAAATTAATACCTCATATGAATACATTGGGTGCTCAAATTGATGCTAAATGTATTTGATACGACGACATTATTATAATCTATTCATTATCCTATTGAATATTCATAAACTAAACCCACACCACCCTTGCAGCCCTTCGAATCCAAAACCCATTTGGTTTTCAATACGCGGCAACTCCATGGCAACGCTATTCAATCCCCTCCCCTCTTACCTTAAAACCTTAGCTCGTTACCTAAGACCTACCTGAATTTCCTTGAATGTAATGAGCAACTTGGTAAAACTTTAATGATCTAATCAGAATTCATAATGCCCATTATCCTCGAGAACAATGGAAGACAACGATGACTTCAGTGACAAAACTTCGGTAATTGGCATCGCCTCTCTCAGCTACCGATCATTTTATCAGGTTGTCTTAGTTCAGAAACAACTCTGAGAGCTCATTAACGACCAGTTGCAGTTAAGTATTAACCTAATCAGCAAATCCTAATTTATTAATTAACAAATAAAATCATTTTTCGATAAATAATCAATTAGGAATTGTTAAACCACGTAATACAAAACCGGAATGAACCCACCATCTCCAGTTCTGTAACGATAATAACGATGAATAATAAATAACGGTAATAATAAATAATAACAGGAGAAATAATGGAATAATATAAATAATTTAATCCATAAATAAGAAAAATCCCAAATAATAAAGCCTCAAATCTCTAAAATACAGTGAAAACTATCCAGTCATTATACATAGACCAAAGGAAAAATCACATCAAAGAGGACAAAGTGTAGCACATCTCATATCAACAGTTCAAAAATACTGAACAAATAGAGGCAGCTCTTTTATCTTAAATGCGTTCAACAACCAGTTCAAAAAGAGGGGTGATTTTGGGGATTTTCCTATTGCATTGTTTTTTTATTTATTGAAATTTACAACTGTGTAATAATAATAATAATACATCAAGTAAATAGAATGAAATATATAATGGCATGAGATGAAGGCGATACTCCCTGGTAGTACTCGAATAGCAAATTCAACCTAGAAAGTCACGAGAACATTTTATTTTCAGAAGCTTGGGAGGATTATCAAGAATTGAAGAGGTTTCTAGACTTAAAACTAGTGAGTTTGAGTTGGAATAAAGTTTATATTTATATTTAAAATTTATTTATTGAAATTTGCTACTGTATTAGATCAGTGCAACACTAAAAATATAAGGATGATAATTAATGCCATGTTGAAAGTAGTTGAGAAACTATGCTGTGGTACTCAAATAACGAAGTCAACTTAGATGGTCATGAGGTCATTTTTTTTCAGACGCACCGGAGGGATTGTCGGGAATTGAAGAAATAGCTTGGTTTGAAACTAGTGGGTTTGAGTGGTAATAAATATTGCCGAGTTCGGTTTCAGGTTCGGCCCAAACCAGCAACAAATGGGACATTGTGGTCATTACTTAACAAAGAAAGGAGCATTGAGGATTTTACGAAGGATTTCGGATTGTAAGGATTGAGTACGAGAGGATTCCAATGGCTTAGTGGAGCCCCAAGGCTCTACTCCCTAAGTAAAAATAGGTCTTACAATAGCCATCTATTTGAGTCTTTTTTAATTAATTGGGAGCTTACAGCGATTACTATAGTAAGTGTTGAAGTAGACTGCAATTGTCTATTGAATTCTAAATTATAATGTATGTCTCTGTTTGAGTTTTTGTTCATGTTTATAATTTAATTTATATTTATTGCTAATTTAATATTTTTACTATTTCAATTGTACGTAAGATTTTTATACATTAATCCAATTTCCGTCCATGTTTCTTCCGTCTATGCAAAACTTCTTTATACAATCGAAACGGAACAGTTTCACAATACGCGGGTATCTATACATATAAAACAAGGCCCTCGTCCGCGTTTGTTCGCGATAAACTCGATAACCATTGCACGGAATTTCATGCGGTTTTCACCAATAGATAGAGTGATTCACGAGGAAGGTTTAGGTATATATTTTGTCGAGGTTTTGAGTAAATGGTCTGGAATATCGATGACTTACACCGAAGACCCTGCTTGCCTAACTCCGTGCTCATTAAACTAATTATATAACTTGCAAGATAATAAATTCGTAACTAAAGAAATATTTGGTTATGTTGTTATTTTTATAATTTCTAAATAATAAGGTATATTAGCTGAGATGGGAAGAAAGAAAATCAAGATAAAATAAAAATACATTACACGAATTATGTTGTATGTAGTGTAAATATGCCTTATGACCCGAGCAAAGCTGGGGTGGGTTGCTGGTTAGAAAATATACAAATTATTGAAAGTTAAAAACAAATGAAATAACATGATTGGATCTTAAGCAATTAATAAGTAAACTAATCATAATAAGCAGGTAATTACCGCCTAAACAGGCTTGGGTTAAAGGACTGCGACTAATCTATCTAGATCCATGGATTATGACTGATCAGGGTTAGCTGGCATACTATACATATTTTTTCCCATTTTCAGACTTTTTCTAGATCCAACCGCCGAGGGATACTTGAAATCCTTGAAAACATCAACATTCCCAATCGAAGTAGGGTCATTACTTTTTTTCCCGGTCGTTGGGAGTTTTCTTAAGTAGGCCGACGGAAAAACCTGTTAGGGAGGAAATCGCAGGGAGAATATCGGATTTCGGCAACACCACCGACCCTCTTATGTACCGGGTGTTTCGGGAGTGTGAGCGGAATACGCCAGAAGGAGGTTACTCCATAACTTCTTCAGAAAAGCAAAAAAACATTATGGTTATTGACCAATTCAGAACAGGGAAGGATATACTTCGGTTTTAATAGAATACAAAAATATATATATATATATATATATATATATTCATATTGGATCATCCATAACAGCAGAATCGTGAAGTACATAGAATTAGCTTTCACTTCGTTTTAAAGAAATGAAATTTACTGTGAAATTAGTATATGCTAAAACCATTTAAAGGGGCATTTGAGGGGTCGTATCATGTGTTCTGTTTGTACGAACAAAAAAATCTGTGCCACTACAGTCCATGAAGGGTATTGGGTTCAGTACATGTAAGAGACTGTACTGTTTCTATGTTAATTGTTGTACTACGAGGAATTTTGTCCGAGGTCATGCCTAAGGTTTTTCCCCCTTTATTGAGGCTGGGTGAGCCCTAAGTCCGTAAATCCCATAGAGTCCGTACAAGGCTGTTGAAAGCTTTAATAACCTATCTGCGAAAGCTTGATTTGAGCCAGGAACTTTCAGCATAGTAACTGAACACTCTATACACAGAGGAGCTATTCAGCTCCTTTTTTATCTTTTTTATCAGACTCTAACTGGATTAGAGATTTCTCACTTTTTGAATTTACTTGTTAAATGAGCTTTACTTCAATGCCAATTAAGTTAAGGTTCCTGACAGAACAAGGGATTTGGGATTGGCCCCGGTATCGTATAACAACGTCATTTAAAATTCACCCTCCTTTCAACAAAAATAATTATAATGTAAAGGAGATAGTTGGGGGGTGCAGTCAATAAGAACACAGAATAATAATAACAGCCGTTAAATCTAACGGCCACGCTCTCCAAAATCGCCCTGAAGATGACCTACACTGTAGGTCGAAACGTCGGCACATAATATAAGTTCATCACTTATTCTGTGTTCTTATTGACTGCACCCCCCAACTATCTCCTTTACATTAAATCATCCAGTCAACTATTTTCATCTCATACAAAAATAATTATAACATACTTATGTCTCGCATACTCAGCAGTTTCAGGTTCTCTTCGACATCATCTGATCCGAGGGGTCCTCTGATTCGTTTACCGTCCATTTCAATACGAAATCCAGTGGATAAATTAATTTTAAAAAAAATACTTGTTAAGACATGATTGGAAAAATTCTTTGATGTTTTTAGATATACCGAACAAAAAAAAAAATCTGTAAAGAATGTACTGTTTCTAGAATATTGTTGTGCAAGGAGGTCATGCTCAATCGCTAGGGTTTCTACCGATAAAGAGTACACGGATGCAGGTTTAGCCCAAGGAAGACCTATAGATCCTTCTCTTTCAAGGGTTCATCCGTGGCTGATAACATTCAAATAATTTATTGTCGCAGCCGGATTTAAACACGGCAAGCATCGTAACTCTGCTCTCTGCATAATGAGGTACCAATTGAAACTAACAATTATGTATTATTCGCGTATTTTCTTATCAGACTGTAACAGGATTAGGGACTTCTCACTTTTGGAATAGCATCTTTGTTTAATGAGCTTTACGTCAATGCCAATTAAGTCAAGGTTTGTTAACAACGTGATTTAAAATTCACCCTTCTTTCAACAGAAACATTTATAACTTTTTATTTTAAAAATTCATAATGGATTCCATTAATTACCAAAACATAATTTTATTCATAAAAACTATATAAAATTAAATATTTATCGCTGATACAAAGCCGATCTTAAAAATTGATAGAACTGAAAACTTGGATGTAAAGTAGGTTCTTTCTTAATAAGTTATATTTTGAATCCTTAATTGATTCAAAATGTACAGGTTTTAATATTAATTGTTTAGTAATATTATTAAATTACAACCCAAATTAATTAATAATTGTATAAGCATTAATGGATAAATTTCAACCAATAGGTCTTGAGGTCATTATGGATAACTTTATACAAGTATTTTATGCTAGTTATCTTCTATAGTAATTAATTTTGTGAATATATATATATATATATATATATATATATATATATATATATTTGTGTTATTAATTATTATTTCTTTGTTCCTTCTGAAGATTCATTAGTGTAGTTTGCATTTTCTGAATAGTTTTTGATCAGCTGTTTTTATCTAACTTTCATTTGCTGCGGTCTTGAAACCTTCCTCAGCTCAGGGGGAGGGGCAAAAAAATCAACAATGGCTTAGAAATAAATTTGTGGTAATGATAGAAAGGTTTCAAAGGTTTATTAAAATATCTAAACAATAGTTTCACTCATGTTATTTCTGTTATTTTATTAATATATTTTAAAAACTATCATGACATGATTTGCCTATAAGTATGTATTGTAATGGATTCTCCACAGTACACAAAAAACCGTCTGGGGGGCACGTTCCCCTGGATCCGCCTATGTTCCTCAGTTTCAGTACCTAGTTACATTTGGGTTTTGGAGGTGGTTGGATATTCCCTCTGGTTTGTGTGTTGCTGTATTTTGAGGTTAGTCCTTCGTGATCCCTTTATTCGTTTTTTCCTTTGCTATTATTCTCTTTCTGTTATGAAGATTCCGGAATGGGCGAAATGTTGACAGATATTTTTTTTTCTATTTTAAGTTTAGATAATTAACACGTTTTGTTTGTTATTTTTCCATTCCATTAATAACAAAAATTGTTTTTAAGTTTCTTTTGAGCCTTTGATCTTCTTCTAAATTAAATTTTTATTTAAAAATATGTGTCAGGGTTATAAGAAACGAATAAACCCTAATCAATCCTACTTGTGTACTTGGCTTAAACGTATCCTGTCGAGTTGAATCAAAATACACAAGACTGACACTCCCGACATCATCGTGTTTGAATATCACGAATACATAATGTATGGCCCTCCATATCAGCATAACCGTCAATGTTTACGAACATACATTTCGAATCAATTAATCACAAAGGCAATTTCGCCCAAGGGAAAGTGTTTACAAATAAACAAACAGGTATACGTATACATTGCTAATAAAAAAATAAAGCAATTTAGCTGATGATTCAATATTTAGACGTAAATAAATATACACACACATAATAAAAAAGGTTGATCATAACATAATATCGTTTAAAAGAAAAAGCCCAAAGAGTATGTCAATGGAACTTTTATTTGTTTTTTTGCTGTCATTTAAGGTTGTCTGTTAGAGGATTAAGTGGATTTAAATCGTAATGGCTTCGTTAAATCCAAATCCTAAACCCATAAGAGCTACCTGTTACAGAGCATCAACTGATTAAGTCTGATGTGGGAATGAGGTATGAAGTATTTTTCATATCACTTCCATTATGCTGAGTAAGTTGGATCTGACAAGTTTTGCAGTTCAACTAAATTCGTGGTTAATCCACCTGGCATTGCGTTTTAAATGTTTACGGACAATATAACGTTTTGTTTATTTAGTCAAAGTAATGGAAAACTACTAAACTACCAAGGCTAATTTGACAATAATACAATGGAAGCCCTAAATTTTGGCTATCCAGGTATAATCATGATCAGGAAATTTATTGAGTAGCTCACACCGCAGGCTAGATACCGCTAGTGCGAATTTCTATCTCCCAATGAAACAGCGTAACATATCATTTGTTTAAGAATTCTTTCAAATTTTAAGTTTCCCTATACTTAGATCGTTTGCTTGACTCGCCACCATGAGCACTAGCGGTTCATTATTATAACCTGCCTGATATATCATTTGAAATATCTCTTTAGTAATGTACACTACCATCAGTAATTCCACCCTCAATAATTTGCTGTTCTTGTTGACTGACCACTTCCTAATTATGTGGTTAGTGTGACTACCTACTGTGCCCAAGATCATGGGTTCGCAGATCAGCAGATGGCCTTTCATCCAGAATTTTTTTAGAGGGAGTCAAAAATGTTAAGTTATGCTCTCCTACGGAGGTGAGGCAAAGAGGTTGTCTTGAGCCTGTGTGTTGTCAGGTACTCGTTAAAGTTCTCTATCTAAATTATACGTCGATATGCAAAACTTTGTATTATCGCCCCCCCCCCTTTAGTAGCATCGTCTCATTATCTCATGATTAAGTGACGTTAAATGAACAAACACAATAAACATTTTAATTACTCTAGTATGGTTCGCGAATTTTGGGGCTGTTGTGGCAATGTCTTAATACTTTTCCAACCAATAGCGTTGGTCTCTTCTTATATCTTAAGTTATCCTGTTATATTTTTTCCCTCTGTAATAGTAAGCTTTGATAATGGCTTCTTTATTTATGACCTACATTTAATCGTTGTTGGAGCCATACTTCCTTGCCCAACGACTACGGGCCTCAGAATTTCCCCATGGATTGTTGCTTTAATATGGCTTTTTCCCAGTATTGAAGGAGACTGCCACCTTATGAAGTAGTATATAAGGTTCGGCTGTTTATTATATTATGCGACACCATATAGGCAAAAGGTTTTGTATTTTACTGCTTCTGTCAGATGTGCAAGAGGACACAATACTCTTACTAGTTTAATACCGACCAGTCGCACCTAGTTGTGTTATCATTTTATTAAACTTGAAGTAACAACACAAAAATGAAATGGAAGCATATCCCAAATTAAATTTACAAGCGGCCAATATATTTATATATCCTATCTGAATTTTACTAGATAAAAAATACGCTCAACAGACTTACTTTTCGTCCTTTTTTTTTAGGGGTAAAGTTACAAAAATAAGTTCTCCCCAAGTGAAACTTTGTTTCAAAAGAAGCTGTTGGCTGTTTCATAAGCTCTTGTTAAACTCTCATGAAAGTTCCTTTTGATTGCAAATGGTGGCTAAAATTATGAATAATGTTTAATTAATTCGTTAAAAGAAATTATTTATAATCTTTTTTACCCATCAATTTCAAAGTATGATTGAATTGCTCCTACTGTTATTAAAAGCTGATTGATTCCTGTTATTAAACAATTATGAAATAGTAAAAAAAAAAAAAAAAGGAATGGGTATGTTAAGATCTTTTTTTGTTATCTGTTATGTATTATCTATATATATATATATATATATATATATATATATATATATATATATATATATATATATATATTTATATATATATATATATATAAAACAGATTGGTATAATTTGCCTGGGCTGGCTTTTATCCACCCTTGCGTATTCGGATAAGGGTTCGACAGGTCAATTAGGATTCGAGGACTTGGTCAGTCATAGCTTTTTGGTTAGGGAACAATTTATGAAACACATTTATTTATTTTTCCTCTTGTATATTTTTTAATTATTAAAAACACGAATTTCGCTGAAAAATCTCTAACACATGTATCTTACAAAGTGTTTTAGATATTCTGGACATTCCTTTTTACTAGACTCGCATTTAGCTGAAACATCCTTGCCAACTTGGTTTATAAAAAATCATATAAAATATTAAAAAACTAAAAATTTAGTTCGGGATTTTTAAGTTTCGATTCATGGAACTGAACAACCTGTTGAAATTGATTACTGTCCTACTGTCTGATTCATATACATTTCAAATCAGCATAGATTAACAGAGCTAATTTTTTTTTCATATCATTTTGTTTCATCATTCTCAACCCGATCAAGACTATTGCGATAATACTGTTTGTTTGTTCATTTAATGTCACTTTATGCTGCTAGGGCTAATCGGACGATACTACAGTGGGAGCTCTAAATTTTCCCTATCCAGGTTTAATTAGGATAGGGATTTTTAACGAGTACCTGACATCGTACAGGCTCGGCACCCCCGTTTAACGTCCCTTCCGAAGGACGGCGTAACTAAGAATTTTTTACTCCCTTAAAAATGCCTAGGGCCACCTGCCGGGCTACGAACCCGCGATCTTGGGTTTAGTAGTTTGTTACGCTAACCACTAGAACACAGGTGACCTGCGATAATACTTTTAGTTTAATATTTTCAATAATTAACCTTTATAATCGAGCTCGTGTATATTATAGATTTTGAGAATCAATATACTAAAAATCTGGCACAAAGAATCTGTCCATCTGAGGTTCTGAAACTAAAGAACAGATTCTTTGGAGATTTGAGTTCTATGCTTAACATTGCTCCATCAGGATGATCCTCAGATATTGCCTTTTCTTGCCAAAATATCGGCAGATTAGTGTTTTAATACTCGTAAATCTATGCGATTTATAAAGATGGAAAAACAGAACGTTATAAAATCAGTATGCCAAAAAAGCTTTTTTTTTTTTTTAAACGAAATGCAGGAACAAAATATTTAATACAAATAAATAAGTTATAAGTCTGTTATAAATTTTCTTATGGTTTGGGAACTATGTCAAAGGCTTAGATATCCAGGACCATCATCCGGCCCCAATATTAGACTTTTATTCTTTTTACGTTTACATAAAAGATTTTTAAAAACGTGTAATTTAAGTTGGATCTTAAATATTTGAATTATTATTATTATTATTTTGCCAATTATCAAACCTCTATCATGTATAGTTAATAAAGTTTTCAGCATTAAATAAATTCGCAATTCGACACTTTCATTGGAACATTTTATTTATTTTTGTTCGTGTGTTAGTAATAAACTTTGTTTAGTTGTACAGTTATTGTTATTGTACCAGTGTTACTTGTTGTTATTTTAAGAGAAAATTGTTATTTTAACATCACTTTTTACTACTATGGCTGATCGAACGATCATACAGTGGGTGTATTAAAATTTACCTATCTAGGTATTATTAAGGCAGGGGCATTTAACGAATATTTGACACCGCACCGGCTCATGATGACCATTTTACATCTCCTCCGAAGGATAGAATAAGCCAGGACTTTTTACACCCTTTAAATAATCCTTTGTGAATAAAAGGTTGTTATGCTAACCACTACATCACAGGCTACTAAAAGTAATAACAGTACATTACATGGACTATTTTTTTTTGGAGTGGAGTGGCAGTGGTAGAGCGCTGAGTAGCCAGCCGAAGGCCGGAGATGCATTTTATGGGATCTATGACCTTCCTGGTACTCACCCAACCTCTATAAACTGAGAAAACAGAATAAGGGGGGAAAATCTGGCGGTAGAGCGCAGTCTTGGACAAATCACCTCCCTGCATGACAGTAATCCAAGAAACAGTAGTATCTCTAATATGTACTGAACCCAAGACCCTTCAAGGATTGTAGTGGTACAGTTTTTTTTAGTACTATTGTAAAGAATGAAGGTTTGCCTTTGAAGCAAACATTCGCCTCATTGTTATGAGATTCCTAAGCTGGATCCGAAGTACTTTGAGCCACCCTCCTAAATGAAAAGTAGTTAAACAACTCCTCTCTTGAGCTCTGTGAGCAGCCTGGTGGAATATGCTTTGTAGCCAGGCCAGGTCTCTTGAATCCTTGCGGAAACACTCACTGTACTAAGGAAAGACACCCGAGGAGCACTCTCTGTGATTAGAGGTAAGGACTACGTCGGGTTCAATGCAACTGTCGTTAGTACTTGTAATTAATTACCTGGCATCAATTGTGGAACAACTCGATGATAATAACTTCATATCTGAATATTCGGTTGCACATAATGATATAGAGATACAAATTTCTTTAAGACATTTGACTGTTTTTATACATTTATTATACACGATAGTCTTGTCCGTGACATGAACGAATTTCCTAATTCTTTAAAATTCAAAAAAGGAAAAAATACTTTCCCTAACGATCTACTTCCGGTTCTAAGAACTGCATTTATTCTTTAGGTCTGTAGGTCCACACAGTACAAAAAAGGGGGTATTTATCAAATGAGGTGTTTAGGGTCAAAAGCGAATAACTCCAAAATTTCGAAAAATTATGTTTTTACATTTTTCCCTATTCAAGTCAAGCAATTTTGCCCAACGCAACACTTAGTCGTCTTATTTTTCATGGTTTTAATCCAGTTTTGAATTATCGAAAAAATAAAGCATTGCTTGACTAAACCAGAGAAAAATGTGAAAAAGTAAATTTTTTAATATATATATATATATATATATATATATATATATATATATATTTGATAAAAAACATAATACTCAAAAGAGGGACTTGGCTTGAGACAGAACATTTATTTTTTTCTAAATTTAAAAACTGAATTATTATCATTTATAAAAGACATAAATTTTGATCAGCTCTAGGACATAAGAATTTGAAAGCTCTAGGGCATTTCACCAGATACAAAGTTTTTCATTTTTAATTGTAACTTTCATGTGTATAAATATATGTATATACATTTTTAAGCACTGTCGCTAATCGTAATGAATAACTTATGAATTGATGTTTTTTAGTTACATGATTAATATTATAAAACCTTTCATTTTGTTTATTTGTATATTTGTTAAATTTTTTTTTTTTTTCATTATACAATTTAGGATTACAAATTTAATTTTATTTTTTTAATTATTATTCTCACGTGTAAATTAACAATTTAGTCAAACTGTAAATTTTTAATTTCTTGTATTGTTAAATTATACTAAAATGTATTCTGTAATTATAATACTAAACTAATCTGTAATTATTAAAATCACATGTAATATGCTTACTTAAGTATGGAGCATGTCCTAATATTAATAAACGGTCCCTTCATGGGGTTACCATGGGGGGAACAAATATAGAAAAAACATACATATATACTATGTAACGGCATGTATCTATCTATCTATATATATATATATATATATATATATATATATATATATATATATATATATATATATATATCATGTAACGACATGTATCTTATACATTAAATTATTCAACACAACATGCCTATTGAAGACGGTTTTGAATACAAAATACCTGAAGACACCGGATTTACTATTTGAAAAGAAAACCCCTGAGATTTTCTTTTTAGAATATTCGTATTGGGCCAGGAACTTACACGAAGTCGACAGAGGAGAAAGGAGTTTTCTCTCTTCCCCTGAGAAAATGCCACTCTCCATTATTATTCGACATTTCGGTCAAAGAAAGAGGCAACTAGTTCAAGTTTTGAGATTTTTGCTTTTAAAACTTTTAATTTTTAACAAATACAGAAGTCAATCATTGTTTACTACAGAAAGGGCACTTGTCCGCAAAATATCACAGTATTGTCACCACCTTCAATTTTTGTCCACTGTAGATTATCCCAGGAAAAGACATTTTCTTCAATAAAATTTAATTTACTTATCAATAACATTGTGAACAAGTTTCATAATGAACTGAATAGGTCATGGGATGCAGTCAAAGGTAACATAAAATTAGCAAATTTATTCTAAAGTCCCAACGTTTAGGCTTTAGATGGAGGCCATCTCCAGGGCTAGGAAAAAAACACAAAATAACTATACTAAACACATCCGTAAAATAATAATAATTATAACAGCTTTTATTGATACATCCTTTACAGAACAAAAAAAGCCTCTCCCTTGGGAGGTATGAGTCTGTATAACATAAATTTACAAAATTTACTTTCCTTCAATGAACATAGTATTTACATTACATTATTTACAGTATTTAAAACATTTAACATAATATTATTATAAAAAGTAAGAAAATTTTTGCCAATAATTAAATAAAATGTTTTGTCCATTTGTTTATTGCAAGTTCTTTATAACCTTCGTCCATATGTCCCTGTTCCTTGCCACAGTAGCCCAACAGTCTCCTACTCTTTGTACGATCTCATCTCGTCATCTTGTAAATGGTCTTCCTTTCCTTCTCTTGGAAGAATAACGGAATTTATGTACAGAATTGATAAGAATGTAAATGAATTATTAGTGAGAAAAAGTATACGTTATATAATAAATGGTGAGACATAATAAGAATGGAAAACATAGTTAATATAAAGGTAATGATATATATTTTTATTGATTTTAAGATAACATAATTTTAACATAATTAAATCTGTAATGCAAATATGTTTTACAACGCGTACTAATAAATTACAATTAATTTATTGTTATTGGTATCAAAATAATATAAAGTATTATTGATTGTTCTCAGCGATGCCGTTCGGAATGGTGCCCATCCTGGAGGTGGAAGGAGAGGGCCAAGTTGGGCAGAGTAATGCGATAGCCAGGTACCTCGCCCTCAAGTACGGCCTGGCAGGGAAGACACCCTGGGAGGCTCTCGAGTGCGACGTCTTGGTTGACACTCTGGGGGATCTCAAGCAAGGTAAGGACCCTATCGATCGCAGCGAGGATCCGATAGTTAGTAAGCTGTAGAGGACTTGGAAGAAAGAATTCTATAACATTCATAGAACAGGTGTCTTTAAGATATGAACTAATTAGGTGGACTAATTAATATGGACTGATATAAATTATTGACTTCTCAACATACAATAGCCTAGTAATGCAAATTGATGCATTAAAAACTAAAAATATTTAATTAAAAGAATTAAAAAAATATTAAAACCATACATCGATCCTTCAAAAGAAGAACGTCATAACACAAAAAATCTAATTTTTCAATAGAAGTATTTAAGAAGTTCCATGTGGGTTAAAAAAAAAAAAATGTGGGTATTTGTAAAGCAAAGCAATTCCTTTTGTAATGATGGTATTGAAGTTCTTTTGGTACTTGTGTATTAACGCAGCAGTGGTTACTTTTGCCAACTTGTTCGCATGCGCGAGCAGTTACATTTTGTAACAGTTACAGTTCTAACAGCTGATTTATTCTATGTTTCTTCTTGCTTATTCTGTTTTGATCATTGCTGATTTATTGTTTATTATTGTTTGTTATTTGTTGTTTATTGTTGAAGTGTATTATGGTTAGGGGTGGTTATTGTTCGTTTGCTAGTTTGTTATAGATTTCTCGTTGTTATTATGTTAGTTATTTATTTATTTAGTGTAAAATGATGCGTATTCGGGATTTGCCGACAACAGAAGAAGAAACTATTAATTTTTTGCAGGAGCGAAATATTTTACCAAAGCAAAAAAAATGTAGCAATTCCCATAAATGAAATTGTATTGTGGTTAGAGGTGGCTAAATAAAACAATTTTATTTCTTAATTGTTCATTATTTATTATTATCATATTCCATTTTTCAATAAATTCTTTTTTTTTTTCTCTTTATATTTTCATCCACACCTGTCAAATACAAGTAATTGACAATCAGCAGATTGGCTGACTGAAGAAAAAAATACAAAATGACATGGAAGGCATGACGAAGAACAGTACTCAGCGGTACCTCTCCATTGGCTTGCTTTAATTTTCTACTGTAATAGATCCCTCATCCACGCCCTTTTTAGTCTCCTCCTAGTGTTCTCAGGCATGAGAGTAGTGGCCATTTGTTGTATCGATGGGTTTGGGTGTCCGTATAGTTTTTCTTGAAAGCGTTTGTAGTACGTTTGTGTTCGTCAACCGATAAATTCTTTTGATTTCTAATTGTTGATAATTTTTTAACCCCAATAAATAGAAGGTAACCGTTAGAAATGTAACTGTTACAAAATGTAACTGCTCGCGCATGCGAACAAGTAGGCAAAAGTAACCAGGGCTGCGTTAATACACAAATACCGTTCTTTTATTAGCCATTAGAAAAATTTTAAAAGCTTACAACTTTTTTGAATTTGACTAATGTCATTAATCTTATAAAATTTCAAGTTAAACCATGACTTAATTAAAAATATGAGAACAGATAAGTCTTTTCTGAATTAAAAACGTTTAATCAATACAATCGCTATTGAAGGCTTAACACGAAAATCCCCTTTGAGTTATGTTGTTCTTTGTAAGATGCGATATATCATTGATAAAAGTTTGAAATTTTAATGAATCTATTGTCTTTGAAAAATGCCAAAATTACATTTTTCACAACCTATTATCTTAAATACATTCACGAGATTTTTTTTCACGAAACGTCATTCTAAGACCATGCGAAAATCACAACTTTTTCTTTCTCATTTTCGCCCTTCTTTACTCCCAGTATTTTCTCAATTATGTGTTCCTTTGCTTCCTCTCTTTCGCTTACGCAGTACCCCACCGTTTTTCTTTATTTTCCACAAGAACCCTGACTTTTTTTAATTTTTTTCTATTGTTCTCTATTTAGGCCGTCTTTGTCTGTTATGCTTATTTTTTCTGCTCCCTTCTCTCATTCTTACAAAGTTTAGAATCTTAGTCTTCTGATTCTTTTTTCGGTTTCCAGATCTTTCATGTCCTTGTTTTTCATTCATGATTTTATTCATTCAATTATTTTTTTAAAAATAACTTCAGAGGAAATGGCTTTTCCGTAACTAAGTAAATCGTGGAAAGATATTTAACCCTGGGGCAAGTTTCGGGATGGAAGCAGAGGCGGTTATAGAAAAATAAAATAAAAAATGCAATATAAGGAAGGAAGGGGTGAGAAATTGGGAGGGGGCACAATGATAAAATTTCCGGGGAATTTCCCAATCAGAAGATTTCATCAAATCTGGTTTCGTAATTCAACACCTACCGCAATTTGGGGGCTGATAATGCCAGCGATTAAATGATAATATTGGCGAAAGTCATAACATGATGAAATGTGGGGTAATAAACTATTTTATTACAGCTTTTTATTTGAATTTTCTATAATATCATAGTCACATTTTCCAAAATAAACCTGGATTATTCTGACATATTTTCAAGTCATAATAATAATAATATGATTTTTACAATATTAGATAAAAGTGTTAGAATCTTAGAAAAATACCTGAATATTTGGGATATTTTTCTTATTCCTCCTAGACTGAAGTTGAAATTAACAACATATAAATAAGTATTTATAGTTAATTAAAAACTATATCAATTCATTCAAGTTAATTTATTCAGTCTTAGAATCAAATTGGAATTAACACATTTAATTTAAAATAGATTTTGGAATTATTTCAGAACTGCTAATTAATTAATTAATTAGTAATTACTACAGAAGTGACAATGAAGTTAATTTATGTTTTTATGGTTATTAATATTTTTAAGTCATTAAATAACCAGATATATTAATAAAGGATTTTTTTTTATTGTTTTAAATGTGAATTTTCTAATCGTGATATTTTCAAAATAAACTGACAAATTTTAAAGTTATAATAATATTTATAATATAGATATTATTATAACTTTAAAATTTGTCAGTTTATTTTGGAAATATCACGATTAGAAAATTCACATTTAAAACAATAAATAAATATATATATATATATATATATATATATATATATATATATATATATATACATATATATGTAATCAATAAAAATGTTAGAATGTGGTTTCTCCATTTTAAGCATATTTTAATATGTAATAAATTCTGTAAAATAATTTTTCCATGCCCACCTAGACTTAAGTTGGAATTTTTAAATATTTATTATAATCATCAACTGTATTATAGAACAGCAAGTAAATAGAATTAATGATACAAACTGGCATGAGATAAAACCAAGTGGAGAAACTAACTACTTGTAGTACCTACTCAAATAACCATTTCTTCTTAGAAGTTTATGAGGCCATCTTCTTTACAGACACCTCAGAGGATTATGGGGAATTGAAGAAGTAGCTAGGTTTGAAACTAGTGGGTTTGCGTGGGAATAAAGTTTGTCATGAAAGAATTGATATCAGCTTAGAGCCATATCGGTACTGAATGGACACTAAGGTCATTATGGATGAATTTATCCGTAACAAAGTGAAGACCGTCGAGGATTTAAGAATTGGATATGAGAAAAATTTGAGAGCTTAGTGGAGCCCCAAAGCTCAACTCCGTAAGTCCAAATAGGTCGTATGAGGGTCATGTAGATGAGTCTTTTGTAGTTAATTGGGAGCTTAGAGCGTTTGCCTAGTAAGTGTTGAAGTAGTTTGAAACGTCGAGCGGTTTCTTGTCTTTTCAGTCTTGTGTGAGGTAATGCCTTTTGAAGACGAAAAACAAATTGTCCCTACTTTTCAATCTAATAAGCGGTAAAACCATTGGAAAAATAAATAATAAACATAAGTAAAATTGAATCGAATTCAAGTACTAAATAATTTAATTAAAAAACTAAAGCCATCAGAAACGTCCTTCTAAGTTAAAAAAAATACCTTTGCAACCCATAAATGGTCACGGTTTCAGAGACTATACTGTGTAGGACAACGGTTGTGCAGTAAGGTGGTTTGTCCGAAGTCATGCTCAACAGCAAGAGTCTGAGTGGGCCCCGGATGTTAACAGATAAAATAAAACCAGTCTTAGACAGATTTGAAGCCAGGACTTTCGGCACGGCAACCCAGCCTTATTACAAGTTTAGTAATAAACGGTTTATCGTGTTTAAAAGAGAATGATAAATTCCCAATCAAGAGTTCGTGAAACTAATTAATTTATATTAAAGTAATAAGACAAATAAAAGATCAATTTATTGTGAAATAAGTACTTCCTAATATAATAACGTAAATAGCCATAAAATCGGAAAGAATATTGATAACATAGATCGTTACCTTGATATTAACATAAATTAAATTTTAATCCATTAAAAACTTCCAGCATTTTGATAAAAATGATTCTGGCACCCACATTTCATAATTGTTATTTGCGGGAGGGAAATTGAAATTCGAAACGAGAAATCCAATCTGCGTCATTTGAATTTAATATTAAATTTTCAGCGGTTATGAATTAATATGCTCAGAAACCGTATAATTCTTGATTTCAACCCGCTTTTTAAAATTCATTATATCAGGAGATAAACATTTAAACACAGAGTGGTTCCACGTACCGCTACAACTCAGGGATGGCCATGGATTCGGTAATGATAAGGAAAGCAATGCTTCTAAATCAACGGTTGTATAGGGAAATGGTTTAGCCTATTTATTAATAGAGGTCAATAAATTATTTAATATCCCAAATAGATCTGAGGCTGAAGAAATAATTAGTCTGTCAAAACCGGAATTGAACCCGGGATATCAAGGTTAGTGGCAGTAACTATACGCCATGCTACTCTACTCCTATTACTATGTCATAATATTTTTTCCAAGTAACAAAAAAAAATTTGAAGAGAGTTAAAGTTTATTTAGTTTGGTTTCATATTTGAATTAGAATTAAGATTTTTTTTTTTAATTCGATTAATATCTAATAGTTAAAAAGATATTATTAGAGATGTATTTCACTGGATGTGCTTCCTAAAGCAAAAATGTTTTTACGGTCAAAACGTATATTTCATCCATACAAACTAAAACTTAACTAATATATACTTTCCTTTCTAGGTTCATATTAGTTCTGAGATAGCAAGGCCAGCAAAACTTATTTTTATTTTAGTTTTGTTTTTGACACGGTTGCAGCTCACGTATTCTTAAGAAAAATATTTTCATTCGTATAAACTCATAAATTTTAATAAGTAGAAAAAAACTTAAACTTTCAATAACTTGCCTGAACTAATAGGGTGTATAAAAAAAAAAAAATGACCGTTTTATCAAATTCCTGAGTTCAAAAGTCTGTAAATCCTCAAGGTAGTATCCTTGGTCCAATCCTATATACAGTTTATACAGCTGACATCCCAGCTCATCCTAATACTATCCTTACCACGTATGCTGATGATACAAGTGTATTATCAGTCAATACCAATCCAGTTATTGCATCCCAACGCCTCCAATCCCATATCACTGATCTTGAAGAATGGTGTCAAAACTGGAGGATTAAAATAAATTCTCAAAAATCGCATCAAACCACTTTTACCTTAGGTCGTAAACCAATGACTTCCTTTAATAATATCCCTCTTGTGCCTGTAGAACAGATCCGATACTTAGGGTTGCACCTTGACAAACGATTAACTTGGAATCCTCATACAAGACTGAAAAGACAAGAAACTGCACGACGTTTCACGCTACTTCAACACTTATTAGACAAACGTTCTAAGCTCCCCATTAACTACAAAAGACTCATCTACATGACTATCATACGACCTATTTGGACTTACGGTGTAGAGCTTTGGGGCTCCACTAAGCCATCGAATTCCTCTTGAATCCAATCCTTACAGTCCAAAATCCTTCGTAAAATCCTCAATGCTCCTTATTTTGTTAAGAATAAAGTCATCCATAACGACCTTTATATCCTTTTTTGTTGCTGATTTGGCCCGAACCCGGTATCTATCCTTTCATAACAAACTTCATTACCAGTCAAACCCTCTAGTTTCAAACCTAGCTTCCTCTTCAATTCCCGATAATCCTCCGAGGCGTAATAAACATAAATAATAAACATGAAAAGAAGATGGCCACGTGACCTTCTTACTTGAACTTTGATTTGAGTTCTAGTGTTCTAGTTCTAGTTCCAGTGGGTAATGTCTCTACTTGTCATTATCATGTCATTATATATCACTTAGCTTATTTACTTGTTGTATTATTGTAATACAGTTGTAGATATCAATAAATAAATTAAAAACAAAAAAAGTCTGTAAATATTTTAATGCTATTAATTATTTACCAACACTTAATAATCCCTTTGAGCATTCTCTAAGCTTGTTTACTGACACTTGATTCTTCAAAAAAGCCTCAGTTTAGTTATTTATTTCAAAGAAGAAACATGACAGTGTCCTATGAAATTCTCATAATTTTAAGACATTACTGGAAAAAAAATACACAGCCAATGAAGCAACTCGTGAAATTATTAAATATGAAGGGGAAGGTGTCCTTGACCAGCGCACTGCGCGGCGATGGTATAAAAAATTTAGCAGTGGAGATGCGACGTTGAAAAGGAAGAAGGGCTCCGGACAACCATTAATGGATATTGATGAGGAAGCTGTTGAGTCAAATCCGTCCACAAGTACTCGCGAACTTGTCAGGGAGTGTGGTGTGTCGAAAGATATTGTTCGTCACCATCTTCTCTCCATGGGGAAGGTGAGAATGGCCAGTAGACGGTCATTTCTTTTGATACACCCTATTATTTATTTTCGTACAATTACACAAGTGCTAACAGATATGATCAATATTCATAGATTTATTTGTTTAAATTTAACAACTAAAACTAGAACTAAATACAAGTAATTTAAAAAAAATGTTTTTTGAAATAATTATTTATTGAGCCATATTGTTTTAATAGAATAAAAGTCATGACAGTACACCGTCAGTCAAATATTATAATAACAAAATATTTCATCTACGTTGATTAGATAAATTGATTAGAATCATATGATTTGAAGCTGAATACGTGGTCTCAAGTATCTAAAAACTAGCCAAACCACCAAACATCTTCTAGAACTTCTTGAACTAGAGTTTAATTTCGTATTGAACATTATGAAATGAGGTTGCCCTCTGATTAACGAGGCTAGGATATGAGATGTGCTGCATTTGGTCTTTATTGGTGTGAATTTTTATTTTGATGTCCTGATGATGCTTGAATTGAAGAATCGTTTGACTAGTTAGTCATTTTCAAGTACTTTAGAACCTTAAGGGCTTTGTTTCTAGGGATTTCCCGATTGTATGTATTCTTATAGTTATTTCATGTGTTTGATTTGTGTGTGTGTATAAAATATGTGTGGCTAAAAATTAAAAACATATAATTATACTTGAATTAATTCAGCGCTGGGAAGGAGGACATTGGCACCCCGCTTCTTGATAAAGAAATATAACCTGGATAACTCGCCAACCACCGCTCCGATTTCATAAAAAGTTGTTTCCTAAATTGTTAGACAATATATATGGCAGTATAGTATATATTGTGCAGGTATATTTATCCTTAAGGAGAAGCAGTTGTAGGCAAGAAGTGGGCAACTCAACATGTAGACTGTCGCATCTAGCAAAAGGCCCTTTAATTATTTGTAAGTAGAATTATCTTTTATCTTGTATCTATGATTAGTATACAATAAATATATTGTTATTTAATTAAATTAAAAAGGATATTCATTCAATAATTAACTCCTGGTCAGTTAGATGAGAGGTATATGTCTCTTGTTTATTAATACTATAGAATTACTGTACCTCAAGTATAACGATCTCAAGGTGGCATCCCATTTTAGTATTTAAATATTATTCAGATCAAAGGTTCTTAAGACCTTGCATGATTATTATATTCTTAATTTCTCTGAGATTATTGCTTTAGCAGTGAAGTCAAAACAGTTTCTTTATGGCCGATATAGTTTGCTCTGGGAGCCGCATGGTGGAGAACACAATTATACGAGACAAGGTATCCCCTGTCTTGGGGTTGGTCACGCGAGGCTAATACCTGGCTTGAAACGTTCTCTTATCCCGAAATTAATACAAACAACCGGCCCCAATCGCCTTTTGAACACAGAGCAGCACAGATTATCTCAGAAACCTTTGTTCTCTGCGAGGGCTATATCAAACGGATAGGGTAGCATGTCACTCTCCACTGACTTATCGCTTCTCAATCTTACCACGGTTCGATTGAGAGTCAACTGTTATTCAAGTAGTTTTCAAAATTATTCCCAATTTTAACATTATTCTATTTATAGCTAGTACAGCTTTCGTAAGTACAATAGCTGTTCCAAAAGCTAAAGACAATCAAAGACATATTGTTACCTAAATGAAGAACCATTTCATGATTACAATTAATCAATAAACATGAGAAAAATATACATAAAACAATTATAAGTATGTTAATGAAAAATTCCAAAATACCCAAGCTTTAAGGTTCTACAATACTTCAAAATAACTTATCAGTCATTCAATTGTATTTAAGTCAATACAATTGAATAAAATACTTGAAGCCAAGCATCATCAGGACATACCTCAAAAACAATTCATGATCCAATGCAACACATCTCACATCAACAGGCTCATCAATCAGATACAGCAACATTACTTCAAGATGTTCAACGAAAAATTGAACTGTAGTTCTAACAGATCTAGAAGACTTTTAGCTGGTTATTTATTTTCAAGTATTTTAGAGACTAAAGGCTAGGTATTTCAGAGCCTATCAATTATTTGATTCCAAATTCTTTATCTTTTTTTCTTTATACTATTGACTTGTTATGTCTTGTTAATTATTTATAGAGATAACAGTGCATAACATTTCATTTAGCTCATTTTTAAAATATGCTGTGTTTATGTTAGGGTAGAAAAAAATATTAACAAATTTAATTGTTGATTTAAGATGAACGCCTCTCATATAAGTTAACATCCGTATTCAGCAAAGGCTATACAAAAGCCTTTTTCATATCAACAGGACTAACGCCTGAGTATTCAGATATAACAATCATATTCACGGAAATCTTAGTTATTACGGACATATTTCTTATAAACTATAAATTACATATTTTTTATCTATAAGAAAAAATATCTAAAAAAATATATTGTATTCAACGGAAAATTCTTTTTTTTTTTTTTAAGAACAAAGTAGGTACTAAACAGATCTTAATTTCTTGTTTAATGTTGACATACTTTTACTAAAACGATAAATACATACTGTAGTGCAATTTGTAAGTAGGGTGTTGGTTGGCCGTTAGGTTTATTTATTAAATAATCAAGTAAAACGTTTAAATAAACACTGGCTGATGCGATGTATTCTCAGTTGTGCAAACGATGCAGTGTGATGAAATTAAGGATGAATTTACGGCTGCTACAAAATATTTTATCAGACAATATATAACAATACGCTGTTATATAGATAATACGTTGTTTGACTATGATAAATTTTACAGAGTATTCTCAATGAAAATTCCCAAGTTAGAATGAAGTAGCGTTGTGTGCATGTCTAGTCAACAACTTACTCTAGGAGCTCGAAGAGAGAGGTAGAATTACTGTATAGCTGCAGTATCCTTTGTTACAGTTTCTGGCCACCAAAAAAATAAATAAAATAAAAACCGACTAGTGTTTTTAGACTCTCCAATCATACCTAATCTTCATTCATACCTCCCTCCACTGCCCGATTCCATACCAATGCCTTCCAAATTATACCCTTGTAAATCTCCTTGGACGATTAATGGCAACTCTATTTTTCTTCAAAATTTATTTTAAAATCAGCAGTTTATCCTCAGAAACTGTAAAAATGATTTTTTAACCCCTAGTCTTAGATTATTTAAGATCCAGTATAAGCACGGATGCTTCCAAAGTAAAAAAAAAAAACAAGTTTGCTTCCATATATTCTGTACTAGTCTGAGAAATCAATAAAAAATTGGGATTTTTTGACTCTTCAATCTATTCATGTCACCTTGACAGTCTGAATCCTTCTACTGAACCCATGCTCTAAATTATACTTAAAGAATTTACAGCAACTCTTGATTTTTCTTCTAAATTCGTTTTAAAATCAACAGTTTAACGAGAGATAAGTTAAGATAAAAGAGCTAAAACAAAGATTTTTTAACCCTTATTCATATTCAAAAATATTTTTTATATTTCGAAGAATGACAATATAAACTGAAACTTTTTTTTTTAGCAAGTAGTTCTAATTAAATTGAGACAATGAGTTTGAAGGCAATTTAAATAAGGAGTTGAATAGAAAGGTCAAAGATACGATTCATTTATCACATTATGTATTAATGTATGTATATTTGAATAGATATATTGAGCTATTGTTTATTAGATAAATTTTAAATAGAACAAGAAATAAAAGAACTTCCATTAGACGAGAACCAAGTAAATGGGTTAAAACCACGAGGGTTTTTCAGGATTCACCTTTGGTGTAGTTATTATCATAACAGCCTATACCCCTAAGTTCGCGGTGGCCTTAGGATTCTTTAATAGGAAGAAAAAAATCCTTGGTTACACAGCGCTTCGCCAGGAACGTAGATTGGCTGCCTTGTAGTCCAGGCAACGAAGGAAAAATAGCGGAAATAATTCGTGTAAAGCCAAATTTGGCACACTTGTAGGGGTAGGTGTCCTTAACAACATACTAAAAGTACTGAGAGGTGGGGGTGAAGCTAAGGATGCTATTTGGTATTTTTTGATCTTCGTTGCCTGGACTATTAAGCATGTGTGGTGTCAGTTACTCTACTACTCTGTCCAGTTCCGTAGTCTAGTTATGCCTGTATAGCCAACATTTTAACTCATCCTGTAGCATCCTCCGATTATCGATAGTAGTGTAATTGTATAAAGTGGCATTAAATTAATAAACAAATAAGGAAGGGTGATTCTACCCTATAAAATGAATAAATATTCTTTTAATAAATTAAATAATAATCCCCTACCATTTGTAGGAGGCACGTTCTTCATAAACTGAATATCCCGCTCAATACGTTTTTAATTTTTTTTTTTCCAAGGAAAGTCTATCTTAGAGCCAATTTATGAATATAATATATACTATATAAAAATATATATTAATATATTATATTAGTCCTAAAAGAGTTTCAGCGTTTTTTTACTTATTCATGTTTTTGTATAATTAATTTATATCGGTATAATTGGTTTTAAAAAAAGCATTATTGTTTAAAATTATCATTATCATATTTTCGTGGAGAGGCCACAACGTATATTTCATGCTAATCTGTTGATTAGGCTAATTGCTTATGCAAACTAGATGACAGGTGTCCGGTGAGACCTTGGAGTTTAAGGGCTTATGTAGTATTATGCCCTGGCATTACAAACATTCCTACAGTTTTCAACATAATTAGGTAAAGTGAGATACACTTATTGTTAATGTATTGTGTGGATTGCTGTCACATTAAAAAAATAGGTATCTGTTTCGCAGGTTGTCGCTTCGAGTTGAGTTACAATAAGTTTTAATGGCTTACTAATCCTTGCTTTTTCAATATCTCCTGGCCTCCCAAAAAGATGCTCTCTAAGCAGGTCAATCAATCAGCAATGCTTAAATAAATCAGTATTGAATAATTGATTTCGTTCCTTACGCGTTCCATACTAAAGCTCATGATAACTTTTTTATTTTTGGAAAATATTAAAAGGAAAACAATTGAAGAGTTAAAAAGTTGTTGACTTAACTCGAAGCGACAACCTGCAGAATAATTATCAAAAAATATGCCGCACATAAAAAGGGGTAATTTTTTTTTTTAATTTAATATCACTTTATGCTACTATAGAGAATCTGACGATGCTGCAGTGGGAGTTTTAAATTTTGCCTCTGCTGGTATAATTAGGATTGAGATCTTTAACGAGTATATAACACTGTGCTAGCGTTGTACCGTTTTCCCTCCGAAGTACGGCATAACTAATTTTTTACTCCCTTTAAAAATCTTAAGGCAAATCTATTGGGTTGCAAATCCGAGATCTGGGGGAAAATATGTTGTTATGCAAACCACTACACCACAGGTGACTCCTCAGATAATATGTGTGAGATGAACTCCTATAGCTTATTTGCTTTGTGTAATTCATCAGAGTTTTTCAATTTTGATTATCCTGGATTACAGGTTAGAAATATTTATGACAAGAACCTCTCACCTATAGATATTTGTAAGTATTGAATTATTTAAAAAAATAAGTGTGTGAGTCTCAGCTCCGACGTGCGACTGGAGTTTAGCTCTTTCCGTTTCTAATGAATTTTAAATGTGTTCTTGCCAATTAATATCTCTCTACTAATACTAATCATCGCATATTCTTTTTTTTTAATTTGTAAATTATTTTAGAAAACTATTTTAAATTAATGTGAATAATTTTTAATTAAACTAATAAATATATATTTTTTATTAATTGTGCCAACGTTTCGGCCTACCTTGTAGGCCATCTTCAGGGCAAATAGTGGGTGCGGTGACTTGTTACAACACTAAAGCTGTCAACTGAACTCACACTCACACACACAAACACACACACACACACACACACACACACACACACACACACACACACACACACACACACACACACACATATCAGTTGAGATTTAATATTGTGAATTTACTATAATTATTTGGTTAAATTTTTCTAATGGGTCGGTCTCTAATTGGAGGTAAATATGGATCTCAGTCCAAGTCTGTTTGATAAAATATTGATTACTATTAATTTTGTTTATGAAATTACTGATCTCATTGAACATGAAGTTTTCTCGGTCCATTATAACTGGTGGAATCTTCTTCGGTGGTGCCACCGCAGATTCCTCAGTTGGTGGTAAATTACCTAGAGCGGTAAAGCTGTTCGGTGTCACTACCGGCGGCGCTTTTTCTGCTTTCCTTGTCTTCCTCTTGGCCTTTTTCTTTCCTGTCATTACTTTTTGAAGGGAGCCTCATCTTCTGTGTCCGGTAGAGGTGTATTTAAGCCCAGCATGATCACTGCCCGTCCACTTCCTAAAGAAAATCTTAACATTGCTCAAGCTTCAAATTTTTTTAATTATATATTATTAAAGTTAAATCTTTAGTACTTGTTTGTTTCGCTTAACGTAACTCTATGCTGCTACGGCTAATCGTACGGTGCTACAGTGGTCCTAAATTAAGACTCTTTAACGGGTACATAACACTGTATGTACT
This sequence comes from Arma custos, assembly GCA_037127475.1. Classification (NCBI taxonomy): domain Eukaryota; kingdom Metazoa; phylum Arthropoda; class Insecta; order Hemiptera; family Pentatomidae; genus Arma; species Arma custos. The sequence continues at coordinate 58,650,475 of CM073763.1, read as the reverse complement.
TCACTGCATGGCTCAGTACAGCCATTCTACGTCCCCTCCGCAGAACGGCATAATCATGTATTTTTTTCCTCCTTTTAAAAAATTCGTAGATTTTTTTAACTCAGCTGCAAACCCGAAATCTAGGGGGGGAATAGGTTGTTATGCTAACAAATACATCACAGGTGACCCATCTAGTGCCACTTAAACTTGTGATAAAACTATTCGACATATATGATCCACTAAATCCAAAAATACATTTGTGACGTATTGTATGCCTTAAGTTGATTTAAAATATAACTCTGATAATCTTGGGTGATACATGTTCGACCTGAAACCGTATCAAACATATATTATGTTATAGCTAAAGTTCTTTACAATTATTAGAGATTTTTTTTCAACTACTGTTATACTGTTGTTGTTTTTTGTTGGAGGAAATACCTTTTTGCTTAATAAATTTTTGCGTGCAATGGATAGCAACTGAAGGTAGAGAGTGCTCAGAAAACTGAATTCGCTTTCATCCATACAACTCACAGCCGATTCGGCAAAACGGACTTCAAAGGATATTTCATTAAGCTTTGCCTCACAAAGAAAAAAAGTGGTCCCAAAAAGTTTCCCCGTTTATTTTGTCAATCCACACAGTTTCTCTATATCAGTGTTTTTGTTTCACCAAACCAAGATTAAACAACAAAGAAAAAAGTTATAGCTCTTTTTAATGCTATAACTACGAGTAATTATAGCTGTTTTTAATTAATTTTATTGAGTGAATTCCTAAATTTAACTTATCTGTACAACTGTAAGTTCTGAAGCAGTTCTGAGAGTAAAAATTCTGAAGCAAAATGCATCCTTCTTTAAATATCCCCAAAAAATTACTTCACTGCGATTCAATAGAATATTTATCTCTGACTTCAGATCATCTACCGTAAAACGGGGTGAATAGAAACGAAACTTCATTTTTTTATGTATAATTTATTTCCTACATAACTATGGGTAAATTGTGATAACTATTATTTTTTTTTAAGTTGCTATACTTTAGGCTGAAAGGGAAGTAATGTTTTTGTTTGGTTAGCAGCACAGGTTCCTGTTTGTATGTCTTGTTGAATTTTACCACACGATTTTTGTGTTTTTTTATCCACTTTGATTTTTCCAGGTAAGTCAGAATACGTAGTGTTCTTCAAAGTAAATAGCTGTACAAAGCATAGTTTAATTATTCATATAAAAGATTAAGGCTTACTTTAAGCTTTAACTTTAACAATATTATTTTTTAAAATTATTCATGTTTTTTAAGTTAGGTTTTCAGAATTTATGGGGTGAATAGAAACACATAATTTTTAGTGTTTCTATTCACCCCACAAGAAAAATGTAATACTAAATCACATTTATACTATATAAAATACATATTGTGTGTTTTATATTATGTTAGACTCTTATTTGACACCGCAGGACCCTGTAAAATGCCAAGAAAATACAAACCGGTGGTTGGAGGGGGCTACAAAAAGCATGATCCAAAAACAATCGAAAATGCACTTTCTGACATACAGAAGGGACTAAGCCTTCGGAAGTCTGCTGAGAAACATGGTTTGCATTATGGTATTATATATCGACACTTGAAAAGAGGTTTCAATATGAAGAAACATGGTGGTCAGACAGCTTTATCTCTCGATTCAAAGGCATGATATTTTTCAAAGATGACCTGTCCGATTTCACAATTTATTAATCATAATTTAATCTTGTTAAATACGGTAATTGTCTACCTATTCAATTTCTTTACTTACAGTTATGTAACTTCTTTTGGTTAAGTACTGAAATAAATCATTACGTTGAGAAATAAATTTGTATTTATTCCATTTACAAATTAAAAATACCATATTTAACTGTTTCCATTCACTCTCGATTCGTTTCAATAGAAAAAAATATGAAATCGAAGTACTGTTTCTATTCACCCCCATTTGCGGGGTGAAAAGAAAAACCATGTTTTAATTTTTTTCTTTAAAATGAAATAAAATTTAAAAAATTAAATACTATAAACAAATAGGTCGAAAGAGACCTGTGTTTGGTCAAAAACTTGTATATCTAGAACAACTACAAATATGGAAAATTTCAAACCAAAGTTGAACCCCGTTTTACGGTACAGATCACGCTTGCCAAGTTTAGATTTTTTATTTACCCAGAATGTTTTCATTCTTACTCTTTGTTTCTTCTTCTTTTATTTTACCCATTTTTTATCAGAATAGGATGGTTTTTCTTTTTCTAAGAAATCTTCGACTTTTTTTTTAATTGTCTATGTCTTATATTATTGCCTTTTTTGGTTTCTAAACTTTCTAGATGTTTAAAAACATCTGTGAACTATTTAGATTTGGTTTTTATTTCATAAAAATAGATTAATATTATTTTAGTCGGTCTATTACCATCTATTCTTTAAATATAACAAAAAATCGTTGTCTCATATTTTATGTCGCTACATCTATTTTATCTAAATGCTAATAAATCTCCTTGTTGATTTTAAGTCTGTATTGCTAATCATCTTTGATTATAGGCCCATATATAATAAAATTCTTGTATCATTAAAATTTATTTGAATACATTGTATTGGTTCGCACTAAAATTAATATTTTAAGCAATTAATAATTCATACATTTCTTCCTTAAACTATTAATTTAACTTGAATAATTATTCCTTGAACGTATAAATATCATAGAGAAAAGTGGATGTCAAAAATAAATTCTCAAATAGTTACACACTATTTAGAAATTTATTACTTTAGCTGTTTACAATAAATTAATTTCATAGTTTTAATAGTAATCTGAATACGAACAGTAAATAATTAAAAATGGAAAAAAGGGTATCATATTACTATAACAGTTATTGTATTAGATAGACATTGTGTAATTTCTGAATGACTTTAATGATATTAATAATTAGTTAACATTATTAGATGATGGTTAATTAAGCAATGCAATGATCCGATAGGCAGTATTGATCTAAGCAATCATAAACAAATTCTATATTTCTAGTTGACACGGTTCCCAAGTTATGTATGGCATAATTAAACATAATTTGATAATTTAATTATCTTTGGCATCCATTTAACATTTTATATAAATCAATAGAGCAATTCAACATCCATTTGAACATATAAAAGATATAGAATATTCCGGAAATAATGAAATTATCAATGGAATAAAGTAAAAAGGATATGAATATTGCAATGCATGAGAGTTTTAAAAGCAAAACAACTGGAGCGTGCTGAATTGCAGGAAATTTTGTTGAAAAGTTTTCAGCTCCCAAAATAAATATGCTTAATTAAAAAAATGGATTAATTATCAAAGAAATAATGACAATAATAAAAGTTATAACAAAGAAAGTTGACATGATACAATTTCCTTGTGGTCAGAGATGTGAATATCCTCAATACCCCCTTCATGTTATACATGAATAGATTCATTAATTAGTCTTCTGTAAATAAATTCTGTTATTCTAGTAGAGAAGTGGTATAAATTAAGGTAGAGTAGATGGATAGTGTAGTAGTGTATACATTTTTTCATGCAATTTTCTATTAATGTTAGCCCTACCACGACAGTTATTTAAACGCTTTTCAAAAATATTTGCAGAAAAAACATTAATACAGTTTCATTGATTTTTTGTAATTATATGACGACTTTTATTTTAATTTTAGGGTCAGTATAGTGATATTTTAGTCCATATTATTACCAATTTTAGTCATTATTATTACTCATATCTGCATTATATGTACCTTTGTATTCCAATAGGCAGCGGGTAGCACAATGGTAGGGCACAGAGCTCTCGTATCAATTACCGTATTAATTACCGGGTTCAAATCCAAGTAATTAAACTAACGATTAATCTATAGCACTACGATCTATTTAGAAATATGGAGAAGATCATTTGGATTCAGCAAGCCACGTCCCTATACACTGTCCAAAATACTAAGAAAAATTGTTAATGCTCCTTGGTTTATTTCGAATCACGCGATATACGACATGAACATTCTCACTGTAAAAACATATATTCACAAAAATTACATAACATTCCACTCATCAACACAAAATCAACCAAATCCTCTTTTTCCAATTTCATACTCCCTGTTACCCGGACTAGCTAGGAGAAGATTAAAAAGACAGTGGCCAAGTGGCCTACTCAATGACTATTGATCATTTCCAAAACTTAATGTTCCTGCTAATCAAGAAGAAAAAAACAAAAACTGAAGATCAAATTTGCTAGATACATAATTGCGCAGATACAAATGAAAAATAAAATAATGAGAATAATAAAAAATAATAGCCTAAATCTTAAATCTTTAAAAATATTTTTAAACCTAATAGAAATAAAAGATTGTATCTTTATATATATAATATATATATATATATATATATATATATATATATATATATATGTATATATATATATATAATGTTTATATATAATTAAATCTTTATAAAGATTTTTAGCCCTGTCGAATACCATTAATAAGGATTGAAAATTAGACTATGATTTTACAAAGTATATTAAATACATATATTTTAAACCTCATGATAATATTTATAATGGGAGGTATTTTCATCTGTCTTATACTGTGATATAAGCACTATGGCGCAGATTCGCGTTATATTCAATACCTAACTACCAAAATGGCCGTAATCTGCCCATACCTGGCTAATCGAAGGGCTTATAAATACATTAGGAGGGAGGGAGGGGTAGATAAAGGTTATCTACTCAGGTCGAAATCTATTCTTAGGATATTCCTGCCCTCGCGAGGGGTAGGCTAAACCCGCAGGGCTCAACGGCGGAGCGGGTTAGCGTGCTCCGATTGTACCAGATAATTCTTGACGTAGGGGGGCACACTTCAGGCCTTAGCCCCCACCCCCCATCAACACCTAATATATCCTCAATAGATAATCCTCCCTTTCGCTCCGCTGAGTCTTCTTCGAGTCCGGTCTAATGGTGCGTAATCATCTGCCGGAATTGAGGTAAATCTAGCGAAAGAAGGGAAAAAAAATATTACAACGAGCTAAACTCAAAGAATCGAAGGTAGTTTGATAACTCAGAAAGCATTTCGGATTATAAAAATATATTTCAAATATCGTCTATATCTTCCATAAAATTCAATTTTAGATAAAAATCAATTTGGAGATGGAACGAACGGTGATACAAATGGAATATGGACCCGGGGACCCAAAGCACAGCAACCGAGCTCTCTACCTCTGAGTTATCCCTCTCCCTAATGTATCTATAAGCCCTTCGATTAGCGGGATATGGGGAGATTAAGGTATGGTTAGAGGTCACAAACACAACACAATTGATCTATTACGTTGATAAGACCAATGCAGAAATCCACTATTGTTCAAAACAACACTATATTGTATAAAAGTATTCATTTGTTGCCTACATTTCAACTATCTTAAAGGTTATATAAGGGTAAAAATCAAAAAACAAAAAAAACTAAATCAGTCAAATAAAATGAAAATAAATAAATCTTAAAAAAATAGAAATGGACATAGTGAGAATTTAGAAAAACAGTCAAAATCAAAGGTACAAAGTATATTCGGTATAAAGAAATATTAAAAAAAAAAGTTGATGCATGAAAAAAAATAAGGAATTAAATAACTAAATAAATAAAAATAAAACTGGAAATGAATATATAAAAACACAGTAATGACAAATAAAATAATAATAAGAACAATATTGACTAACCTATTAGTTATTAAAGCAAGAAGTTACAGAAAAAGGTATAAAATCTATTGAAAAATAACAATAGGCATCTAAAAAATGTTAACTGGTGTAATTTTTACTACATATAGCACGTTAAATAAAAATAATATATAGCAGTAATATAGAAAATAAAAGGCTCATCTAACCCGAATTATCAATGCCGAAGCCACCTTTGCTACTAAACTTCCTTTCACGAACTACACAAACCCAAATCAATGATCAATCCTCGGGCATTTACCAGTCGGCTTGGAGCTTATTAACTTTTTTAGGAATTCAATACTTTTTATATGGCTATATAAATTATATAACAGTTAATTATAACCAACAACTCAAGCCTATTTCAACTTTCGCGACTATATAAATTTAATTCTAAGTGGAACAAAAAAATATATGAAGGTAAAAAAATCTCTTGAATAGGGAGATCTGTTTATAGGAAAGCCAATGTTTCGACCCACACTGCAAGTCTTCTTCAGGGCTTGTAATGGGCCAAGTGTTGAAAATAAATAGTTCTCCCTATTTTAATTAATTTTTGATCTCCACCCGGACCAATTCCTTCCTCATATATATATATATATATATATATATATATATATATATATATATATATATTTATATATATATATATATATATATATATATATATATATATATATATATATATATATATATATATATAAGAACAACTAACATTATTAAAAAAAAATCTTCAATTATACAGTAGTAACTGGGTGCATGCAATCCAATTCTGTACAATAAAGTAATAAAAGATATATAAAAGGTCTTAATGTTACAGGGTATTCATTAAATGTGTTAAACTTGGTTAGTGAATTTCCAGTGTGTGTCAGAACCGTCTAAGCGAAAACCAGAGCTACCAACAGAAATATGGTGGCAAAATACCCTACTAAGCAATCACCATAACCAGTGGCATATAATAATTAAACAAATAATCTTGGACTAATGATTAATAACTAATAATCAATATTAGCTATGAATGAAAAATTGCTTACAATGGCATCGTACTTTTTGTGGATGGTATTAAGTGATTTAATTCAACTAAATAAATAGGAATCCGTAACTTTTTTTTACCCCTACCTGCCATTGCTGGTGATCGGTAGTGGTCGGTTAATACGTTGGGTTTACGCACGCCCACCACTGCCAAAAACAACACTGGGTATCTGTAACCAGATATAGAGCAATACTACCAAACTATAACTCGACGATTTTCAAAACGACCTACGCAGAAGTCGCCTCAGGCAGAACGCCCTTTCCCCTACCTTGCTCCCTGCCCCCTCCACGCCTTCTAAATTGCCGGACTAAACCACTTTTTCGCGCTACAATTGATATTAATAAATTATTAAGTAGGTCTTAATGTATTCTTAATTTATAATAATGAAATAAGTGGTTTATAAGAAAATAAGAGGAATTGATAAAAAAAAAACATTTATTAAAAAAGGAAGACGGCAAATTTTCGATAATAACAATGATATTAAAAAAGATATAATAAAAAAAAAAAAAAAAGTTAGCTATTTATTTATTGCATATTTGCATATTTGCATATTTCAGAAAAATTAATAATGTTCTGTATGTAGGGATCCTATATGGTAAAATCGCATTGAAAATAAACAGTTTATTATATTTGTATTCTAATTCGCTCCATTATTTTTTTTCTTGATAAGAAAAGACCTAGCCTCCAGATAAAGGAGAATAAATTACGACGGTTAAGAATAGGATAGTTTTTGCCTTATTTTCACTACAAATATTACTCTAATGAAATGAAAAGAACTGACTCGTTTAGTTCTAGAACTAAACGAATCAGTTCTTTTCATTTCAATAATTAATATAAATATTTTTTCCAAACTTCTAAATCTTTTCTTGTTTTAATAAGAGGTATATTAGTAATAATATAATAAATGCCAATGAACTTAATTTGTACTGAAATTGTAGTATAGAATTTTTTTCCTTACTCGATAACCAAATATTTCCATTCGATAACCAAAAGTGCTCTTCATAACAACTGGAGAAGCTCTTCACGAGTTAGTGGTATACGTAACAATAAATTCCAACCCAGATATGAATCTTTCTGTTGTTCTAAAAAAAAAAAAGGAGGAAAATGACAGAAATTCCCTTCATTTTTCCTGGAAGGAAAAAAGCTGGACACACTTTTCGGTTTTATTTATTTAGTGTTTTTTTTTCACTAACAAACTGATACTTTAGTATATATTACTCTATTTCTGGAATCATTGATTATTTAAAATTTCTGGAATTATTGATTATTAAAAAAAAAAAAGAATGCGTTTGAGATTATTTTTAGTATCTATATATAAATATACATAGTGGTGTAGCTCAGTTTTAGAGTACTGAGTTGCTAAGGTGCTAAGATCCGGATCTGGCAGATAAATTATTTAATCTGTTAACAACAACGGATAGACCCTGTGAAAACACCCTCCTAACACTCTCCTAGGGATCACCCAGCCTTTATAAAATGGGTATTCTTTAAGTCATATCCCTGCAAAACCGTTGGCTTAGAAACAATACAGTCTCTACCTCGTACTGAATCCAGGACCCTTCATGAGTCTTAGTAGTGCAGATTTTATATTATAAGCTAGAAATAAGACGCAGAGGCTGCACCATTTACTGATTAAATAAATCCGATGTTGACATATTGTGGGGACCAATTTCAGAGTTAATGAATCTGGATTGATAAATGATTACTTTATACAATATATCTGCCAGCAGAAAAACAACACTTTGGGTCTAAACAAATATCATCCATCAACTACTGATGAATAAGGCATGGAACGACCTAGTGATTTTCGCCAGATGAAAATGCGTGGGCTCCTTAATGAAGAAATGAACTGTAAATATTAATTTTTTTGCAATATTCGTTATAAAATAATCAATAATTGAATGCATCTACTACAACTTGCATAACAAATTTAACTATTTGATTAAATACCTGATTTATTTGTTAATTTCGAAATCGGTTGGCATTGAAAGAAACAGCACAATGTAACAGTGACATTTTTTAGGTTCTACTTAAATATGGTAGCTATTCTATTGGAATAATAGTGTCGTATAACTATATCGTTAAAACATATATATATATATATATATATATATATATATATATATGCTATAAATGCTGGACGGCGTATAGGTCTTCAGGTAAACCAAGTAAAGACTAAGTATATGGTGGCTAACCCTTCAAGACAATCGGATCCCACCATCACGTTTGGTCCCTACACATTTGAAGGTGTCGACAGTTTTGTCTACCTCGGTTCTTTGGTCAAAGCAGATGGCTCAACCAGCCCAGAAGTTCAAAGAAGAATATTGGCCGCTAATAGATGTTATTTTGGGATGGCGAAAATTTTACGAAGTCGTCTGATATCAAGAAGAGCCAAGGTCATGCTGTACAAAACAATCATCAGGCCTGTTTTGACTTATGGATCGAAAACCTGGCCTCTGTCCAGGGCAGATGCCAACAGTTTGCTGCTCTTCGAAAGAAAAATATTAAGAAGAATGTTTGGAGCTGTAAGAGTTGGCGATCAATTTAGACTCAGACAAAATGCAGAGCTGTATCTTTTGTATCAGGAGCCTGACGTGGTGAAGCACATAAGAATAGCTAGATTAAGATTGGCTGGACATGTGGCCAGAATGGAGGACAACGCTATCTTAAAAAGACTTCTGTTTGGATTCGTTGATAGAAAAAGAAAACGTGGGCGTCCACGACTTAGATGGTCAGATGAAGTCGAGAGTGATGCAGGCATCATCATTGGATCCAGAGCTTGGAAGACCTTGGCGCAGGACAGAGAAGAGTGGAGGCGACGCCTTGATGCGGCCAGGACCCGTGCTGGGTTGTAGAGCCAGTGATAAAAAAAAAATATATATATATATATATATATATATATATATATATATATATAAAACATATATATATATTACATCAAGCACTCGTCCCTATCTAAACCTTTAACTTCTTCAATTCGTCGTTCCATTAATATTGTAGCCTTTGTTTGTTCATTTAACATCACTTTATTCTGCTTTGGCTAATCGGACGATGCTACAGTGCGAGCCCTAAATTTTGCCTTTCCAGGTTTTATTAGGATAAATATTTTCAAAGAATACCTGATCGTACAGGCTCTGCACTTCCGTTTGACGTCCCTTCCGGAGGACGGCATAGTTCAAGGTTTTTACACGGCCACCTGCCGGGCTACGAACCCGCGATCTTGGGTTTAGTAGTTTGTTATGCTAACCACTAGACCACAGGTCGCCCCACTGAGGGCCTTTAAATCACTTACATTTAATCACAGGAAAATAGTTGTTCAGTTTTGTGATTAATACTTGTAATGATGCGTTTAAATATTTTTTATTAATGTTTTCTTCTAATTTGGCTGTTCACAAATCCACTTACATCATTTAAAAATCATTTACTATAGTATTTTTTTTCTTTCATAATTTTGTTGTTAAGTTTTCCATAAAACTTGAATAAATTTAAATATTAATGATTTTCATTCTTTATTGTTACTAATTATTGTTGTCTTAATTATATTTTTCCCTTCTTTTAATTTGTTATTGGCAGCTAACTCGTAATTTACTACATGTATTTTTCTTTTTAATTTATTAATTAAATTATAATTGTATTCTTCCCTTAGACTATATTATTATAGTTCATATTTTTTTTTTATTGTTATTTGAAGGGGATTTAATTGAAGAATAAATGAAGCCTTTATTATTATTTTCCAATTTTTTTTCAGTTTCCTCTGGAACCAAATCCACATCCCGGAATTCAAAACTCTAGAGGAATGTAAAAGATATTATTAGTTTGAAAAATTTCTGATAATTCTGCAGGTGTCTAACAGTACAGCCTTTTGTGTCAATTTCATTTTTTCCAAATAGAGGCATATATCTCCTGTACACTCTCTTGTGCTAAGAGTTACTAGTAAGTTTTCCAAATTATAAAATGATTTCAACTCTATAGTAAATAGTAACTTTTTTCGAAAATTTTCTATTTTTGTCGGCTCTGGTGTTCATTAGGTTAGTAACACTTGGGACTACTTTTTCTATGATTCCAGCTATTTTCTTAGATTTATCAATCAGCAAAATATATGGACGGTTATGCATTACTCTATGGTCTGTAATATTTTTTCAACCCCTGTTAATATTAAAGCGTGTTTTTTAAACTATTAATTTTTTTCTTATCCCCCTGGGTTTTAATGTTGATATTCTGCTGTACTAGAAAGGAGTTTTAAAGGGTTCTCTTCCTCTGTACTATGTACATGTTAAGAGATAGACGTGAAGCGGAAAAGTTTCTGATTTTATTTTTGGTTTATTTCTTAATTTTCCTGTGACGGAGCTCACCGTGTCTTGTTCACTATTATTAACCATAAACAAATTTACTTTTTCTTAAGAACTAACAATTTCGAGAACCTCGTATGGCTCATTTAACAATTTACAAATATCTGAGTTATTTATTGTTAACTTTTAACTGAAGAACAGTAGCTATAAAAATACTTTGAAGACAGAGAAGAGGGAAGACAGAGCAGACTACGGTACGAGGGCGCTATCGACCTGAGCAGAACCCTTTGGAAGGCGGCCTTTTCCGACTAATTGTCCCCTCCTTGCAGCTCCGCTTAATGAATCGTCGCTAACCTCTGTCCGAGCTGAGCTCAGCAACACGTAGCCCATCTCAGGCAACAAACATCAGAGTGTTCGCTTTAGGTTAGCTGGCATCGTTTAGTTAGGTCACTAATGGAATACCGCTAGTGTAAATAAATGTACAATCAAAGTTATTTATTTCAGGTTTAGAGCTCAACGAGGGAGCGGGGGTGCCTCAGATAGTTTATTTAATCTGTTAACAGCCAGGGATGGACCCTTTGGGATCTGTCGACCCTCCTGGGACTGACCCAGCCTCTATAAAGTGGATATCCTTACTAGGAAAAACCTGTCGGTCGAGTGTGGCCTTAGACAATTCACCTTTTTGTTCTACCCAGCTGAGCTAGTTCCATTGCTTTCACGTCACAAGCTATATGTTCTCTATGCAATAACAATGGCTATAAAGCTGAAATAACATTGTTATAATAAAGCAATATTATTATAAACAAATAAAATAAAAAAATAATAATAACACCTGTACCACTACAGTCATGTCTTGGGTCCAACATCCTTCGAAAACCCTTATGTATATCCTTATCATCTTCAATTCTCGTTCACACCTCAGATACTTCACTATGAAGTAGAAACAGTTTTTTTTGTTCCGATCATCACACCCAAAAAACAAGGTGAAGTGCTGTAAGATTAGCGGTCATCCTGCCTCCTTGTTCATATTGCAGAAATTTATGGAAAGCTAATCCTTATCAATATCCAAAAAAAAAAAAATTGTACCACAACCCATAAAGGTTCTTGGTTCACTACACGGTAGAGACTGTACAGTTTCTTGGAAAACGATTTTCAAGGCTGGTGATTTGTCCTACATCACACTCAACCGTCAGAATTTACCCCTATCATGGGTATCCAATTTATAAAGGTTGGAAGAGTCTCCCAGTTCCAGATCCCTAAGGATCCATCCCCGACTTCTAATAGATTAAACAAAATCTGCCAGTGTCCTGACATTCAGTAGCATATAGCCATAGTAGCACAAACAATCAAGCAATTAAAATAAATTAACTATGTTTCATAACACTGGGAGCGGAGTGACTCAGTGGTAGAGCACTGAGTAGCCATGCCGGAAATCTTGGTTCAAATCCCGCTGCAGGCAGTTACTTTTATTTAGTCTGTTTGCGGCGGGAGATGGATCATATGGGATATAGGACCCTCCTGGTGCTCAACCAGCCTCTATAAAATATTAAAAAATAGGGTACCCAAAAGAATGGAGAAAAACCTGACGGTTGAAAGTGACCTAGGACAAGTCACCTCTTTGCAGAACCGTTGTCAATGAAACAATATACTCGTAGTTTCTACCACGTGCTGAACCCCAGACTCGTTCACGGGGCGTAGTGGTTACAGGTTTTTTCATAACACTAAGAAAGGAGAGCGCAGAATTGCCTTGCGGAAGGCCCCTGGCAATGGCAGATAATTTATTTATTCTGTTAACAGCCGGGGATGAATCCTATGAATATTAATACATATTAATAGGTATCTCCAGAGCTTCCTGGGGTTCACACAGCCTCCATAAAGTCGGTACCACTAATTAAGCAGAAAAACGCGGTTTAGCGAGATCTAGGAAAAATCAGCCCCTACACAACGGTTGTCCAACAACCAACGGTTGAAACAGTCTCTATTAAGTACTGAACCTAAGACTCTTGAAGGGTATTAGTGGTACAGGTTTTTTTAAAGGTATTTAACTTTAAATACCTTTAAAAAAAAATTACCTTTAAATTAGTAGAGGTAATAATAGTAGCAATTTATTTGTATATCCTAGTGAGGCTATTTAATAATTAGTAGTACCCATGTAGCATTATTGGGTATACCACGTACTGATGATATATTGATGTATTGAGTATACCACATACTGAAACCAAAAACATTCATGAGATTTAATGGTACAGATTTTTTTTATCGTGTTAGTAGTAACCTTCACACCATTTTTGCTCCAATAGAGATGATAAAGCTAAACTAATATTATGGTTATCTTGTTATATACTAATATTATCTTTGAAAATTATCAATTTATTCAATACAGTTTTTTTTTTAATAGATACATACAAATATTTATTTATTATTTAATTATCATTGGCATCTGCGCAATTGCACATCCAGCGAATTTGATCGAAGTGTCTTTCACTTCGATTTTCTAAATGATCATACAAATATACTTCAAATAAAAGAGTTAGTAGTCAAACTGAAGTAGAGAAATGCTGCGAGCACTCCTATTACATTCATATATTTTTAACTAAGTTTTTTATTGATCCTATACTAGCGATCCACACCAGTTTTGCTCGGGTAATAAGGCATATTATGCCTACATAATTTGTCTGTATAATGTTGTTTTTTTTTTATCACGTACCGGCCACTAAGGACCACGCGAATATCATTGGTTAGGCTTCTTTGGGAGTCTTGATTTTCTTTCTTCCCATCTCAGCTTATGTACTTTATTATGTAAAAATTATAAAAATAAAAACAAAACAAAATATTTCTTTATATACGAATTTATTATCTTGCACGTTAGATAATTGCACGGGATTAGGCAGTATCTTCGGTGAAACCTATCGATATTCCAACCCATTTACACAAAACCTCCATAACTTAAATACTTAAACCTTCTGGTAAGTCAGTCTATCTATTGGTGAAAACTGCATGAAAATCCGTGTAGTAGTTATTGAGTTTACCGCGAACAAACGCGACCGAGGACTTTGTTTTATGATATGTATAGATATTAGAGGAAAGTATGAATATATTTATTTTTGATGTTGAAAAAATATCCTTTAGAAAGGTCCAATCCGGCGGAATCGACAAATGTTTGAGGAGGTCGAGTTCCGGGGCTACATTTCCAGGCCGATAAACACCTGAAGCACCTGAGGGGACATGAAAGGGAGGCTCATCCGCCTGTTAAATTAATATTTGGAATCCTTCTGTTGAGTAATTAAACATTTTGATTGTGTCCCTTTGAAGCCTAAATAAAGATTTTCAAGATCATTTTGTGTTATATGTTTAATTACTTATTAAGTTTAAATACTTCAGTTCTGATCTGTTTAAAAAGTTCTTACAGAAAATGATTAATTTGTAGAAGAATGCGCAAAACTTCAACAGTCTCAGTGAAAAATGAGTTAGAACATTTCCTTTCATTGTAATGGCACATTTAGGTGTAAAATGAGCAAATCAATGGCGTGATGAGAAAAAAATAATGATAATGCAATGTATAAGGATTGTAGATCTACAATTGTTTTAAGATATTAAGTATTTTGCTCATGATATCGTTAGGTTTTAATCCTGCCAGGGTTCATAAAATTATACATATATCAGCAGCCCCTGTGAATAATAGGTTAAGTCGAAATTTCTCCAAAATGATATCCTTGTAAAGAGGGAAGTGGAATCGTGTTATCGTCCTATTAAAAAGGGGCTAAGTCAGGCATTATCTTGAAATGGAGTTATTGCTTGTAATAAAACTCCATTTCAAACAAGTCTCTAAAAATACTATTATACAGACACGATTACGCTTCTCTAAATAAAATGAAATCTCTCTGGACAAAATTAGACTTTGGTACCTATTCACCGGGGCTGCAGATACATGTATATATCGGTACGGATGAAAATTCCATCCCAACATCAGGACATGCAATGGATAGTTCCTATAAGCTTCAAACAAATGCAAAACAATCATTTTATTCTCTTTTAAGAGTTCTATTATTCCGAAAGATATCTGTAAATCACTAATTACGGGTCTATAATGCAGGTTCTTACATACGACAGTGAAACCTGGGCTCTAACTAGCAACCTGGAAAGCATTATCGAACGAATTGCCATTATCGATTTGAAATGAAACCCCTCCGTACGATAACCAGAACGAACACCTAACCAATAAAGACTAGCTCACAGAAACTGGCCAGATAAGATCTCATGATATGATGGCAAGGATGTTAAGATAGACAGGACATGTAGCTCGAAGCAATATTTCAGGAAGTCTTAGTCTTACAATGTATTCCAAAGTAGTTGGCTAAGAACCAGGTGATAGAACCAACCAAGATGCTTCAGAGCAACAATCAGCAAATCGGAAATAAAAAACAGATTATCACATCTAAAATCTAGGCCAGAAGTTTAGGTCACATTCTGTGACCATACCAAGAATAATCGGGTCTCTGAGATCTGCTTTATGATGTTTGAGGAGTTTTTAATTTCAAAAATTGCCTCTTTGGCTAGTTGAGTCAACCAATGCTTGTATTCCCGAAACTTCAGGTTCAAAACCGTGAAAAATAAGGCGACAAAGTGTCGTGTTGGTCAGAATTGCTTGACTAAACTAGCTTAAAAAGGTTTTGATCCTTAATGCCTAATTTATCAGTAATCTGTGATATCAATTCCTGATATTATCATCATCATCATAATACTTCGCTTTCTAGCGCTGCGCAGTGTAGGGATGCCCTCTAGAGAGCTTGACCCAGGTGTCCCTTTCCCGAACCATTTCTTCCATTGTCCGAAATTTATATTAATTTAAGGAGATTGGGATATCAGCCCACTGCCCCCGAGTCAGGAGGAGGGATTGCCTCCTCATAGCTCCCTGACAAGCTTCCCCCTCCGGGGCGGCTATCTAGGGGAGTTGTTTTATTATAATTTATAGACAGGAACTGATTGAAGGAGAACATGGCAACCTAACAAGTAGTCAGGTGGAAGATAAATATACTTTTGGGACAGCGTTTATAGTTTTCAAAAGACTGAAAACTGTTGTTAATTAATTTTAAACTCATCACCCAGAGAGCACCAAGTATGCTGGAGAAGAAGGAAAAAAAAAACAATCTAACCTTCAAAAATTCTCAAGCACCAATGTAAAGAAGAAAAAGATAGAATTGATTATGAACTGTTCAGGTTTTTTCTGAACTGTCTTGCAGCTGACATAAAAATAGTACTGAATGACAGATCGTTAATGCCTAGGTGGGGAAAGATGAAATGTGCATATCACATGATAAGAAATTACTGCCTTGAAAGTGGGACGAATGAAAATGGAGAAGAAATGATAAATGCTGCCTTTTTTTTATTGTTCTTTTGATGGTGATTATTTTTAAATATTTTTATTTTGAAGAGAAAAGATTTGTCCTGGCAGTAAACTTATATATAAATATGTATACAAACTAAATAAGCCTGTACCACTACAACCCATAAAGGGTCTTTAGTATATGGTAGTAACCATACTGTTTCTAGGGCAACCGTTATGCAAAAAGATGACTTGTCCGAGATCACACTCCGCCAGGTTTTATCTCCAATTTGGGTATCCACTTTATAGAGACTTGGTGAGCCCCAGGAGGGTCTACAGATCCCATATGGTCCATCCATTGCTGTCAATAGATTAAATTTATCAGCCAAAGCCGGATTTTGAGCCCGGAAACTTCAGCATAGGAACTCAGTACTCTACACCTATATATTATATATTACTTTATAACCAATTATTGGAGTAATTAAAACCTTAAAGAACTAGCATAAATTGACTTTTAAGGTTGAGATGGGGTGAAAATTATCAGGTTTTCCTAATAACGGTTTTAACTTAGTTGATATTGTTTTTTAATTTGCATTGACGGCCAAGTTCCTTCTCCAAGCTAATCGGTTTTGTGTCATCTTCCTTAATATCCTCCAACGCGAAAATTTCATTAATTTTTTTTTTAACGTTTACTAAATTGGTTATTTCATTTAATCGCTTCGGGGGGAAAAAAAAGTCTAATAGCTTTCGCTGATTGAATTTTACTTCAGAAGAAATTTCAAATATATTTCTTCATTGTAAACAACTGTCTTATAATTACTTAAGGGAGACAAACGATTAATTGATTGAAAAAAATAATTAATTATCGAGTTAATAAATTCTTAAATTAATTGAAAATTAACACCATCAATTACGAGGTTATATTCATCGCTATAAAATGTTTAAATCTTATAAAAATCTTACTCTAAATCCATAATGTGTCTAGTTTAAAATACTGTCAATTTCACAAATAAGAAAATATTAATTTTTTTTTGGCTGGAAAGAGTAACTTAGGTGAGGGAATTTCGAAACAATGAATGTATAATCAAAGCATTGAATGAATCCATGCTACTGATTCGAACTTAAAGAAATCATTAGAAAAATAAATAAATAAATTAAAAATAATTTATAAGAAAGTAAGCATAATATATGGAAGTATACCAAACCAAGCAAGTGAAAAAGAAATCAGTTCCCCAGACATTTAATGCATACCAACCGTATCTACAATATTCAAGAACAATATTAAAGCAGAATACTCCCCGTAGATTCCAGTCTCTTTTTCGTTCCTGCGTCCCCAGTATTAGCCTCAAGCAAGGGTTTGATGAATAATATGAGGATCCAGTAAGACAATAGCAAATAGATATTAGAATCCCGTAAGGGAAAGAAATTCAGTATATTTCCCTTGTTTGTGGTACTACCGATGGGTAGTTTCTCCACAAGTGTTTTTCATGTCATATTGTACATAATAGCAGATTTTCTTATTGTAATATTATTATAGTTGTAAATTTCAATAAATTAAAACTAAATAAAAAATTTCCCTTGTAGTAAATGAGGCTTACAAATCAATATGAAACCTAGACATCTTAAAAAAAAAATGCACCACAACAAACCATGGAGGTTCTTGGGTTCAGCACGTATTAAAGAGGTTGGTTGAGCCCCAGGAAAGTCCTAGATCCCATAGGATCCATCTCCGTCCGCTAACAGACAAACTAAAAGTCAGTGCGCGGGAGTTGAACACAGGACCTCCGGCATTGCAACTCAGTGATCGTGCAATAAATAGTTTAATATTACTTTGTTTTATATTATTAGTTAGTATATCATTTTCTAAATTACCAGGGAAAACACTCCTAATGGCGGACCAATACTCATTGTAGAAATTATTTAACAATTATAATTTTTTATAATTATTGGTTAACTGTTTTGATCTTTAAATATTTTTATTTTAAAGAGAAAAGTTGAAAGTTAAGTTGGGGGTATATCTTTTCTCTTTAAAATAAAAATATTTAACTATTAATGTAATTCTAATACAGTAGACACTTATGTTTTAGTAGTATTCCGATATAATTCTAGAAATTCAAATTCAGTTTAGTAATGTATTCAGTTTAGTAATAATTATTTTAGGAGCCTCTATAAATATGAGTACCCACTTAATACTGTTTTGAGAATGTAATTATAGGAAACGTGTAGGTATACTACGGTAATAAATTAATCTAGAAATGAACGTTTCAAGAAACAAATATCATCTATACTTCGAGATGTGAGTTGAAAAATGTATTAATTGATGAAATGATTACCTAATATTTTATCTTTCCCATTATTACATTATATTTTCCATACTAAGGCTCACGATAACTTGTATTTATATGAAAATACTAAAAGGGAAACAAATGAAAAGTTAAAACTTGTTTATAGTTTTTTGTTAATTGTTTTAATTTTTAACTATTTTTATTTGAAAAGAAAAAATATGCCGGGATTCGAACCCGGGTACTCTGTCTCTCCGTGACGGTACTCTACCAGTTGAGCTACCCAATATCAAATATAAATATCAACAAGAAAATAAAACAATTAACAAAAAATTATAAAGATTTATAAATAGTAATATGACGTAAGTCAACAAGATCATAAAATTAAGTAATGTTCAAAAATTGCGAGAACACGGGGACATGGGATCAGATAAGAGAACAGATTTGTCCCCGGCTGGCAAGCGACTCCGGTAGCTCAATTGGTAGAGTACCGTCACGGAGAGATAGAGTACCCGGGTTCGAATCCCGGCCGAGGGCATATTTTTTCTCTTCAAATAATTAGAAAATTCAATAGTTAAAACGTCTTGTGACTCAACTTGAAGCGACAGCCTGCAGAATAGATACCCTATTTTTTCACTGTTTTATTAGGAGTTAACAAGGAATTTATTTTCTTATTAACTTATTTTTTATTTATATTTATTTTATTTATTATTATATTATATATTTAACTTAGTCATATATTTAATTAAATTTGAATTATTAAATTACACATAACATTATGACTGTTAATTATAATTTTGTCTATTTTTTGCACTCAATTACAATAAAACTCATATTTCATTATAAGTAAAATTACTATATTATTCTAAAGGGGATTATAAAAAGAATAAACTAACAATTAATCATTATTATTATTAATTATAATTTTAACACTGTTAATAAGAAAGTCAATATACCCCGTGCATTGCAGGTGTGACCGGTCAACAAAATCCCCAGGCGAATAGATGCGATTCTATTTAGTAACTTCAAACATACATCACCTCGCAATCGATACCTCGAAAGTTCTCCAATATTAATTGATCACAATCGCACAATTTCACGATTAAATTACAATCTCGAATCCACCTCCGCCCCCTTTAAAAACTAATTTAAGCTGTCTTTTTTTTTTTAATTAAAAAGAAGCAATTTCGTGTGTTAGCCAACAATAAAACCGCCAGTAAAACATACGTTAAAGTAATCATAATTTACGACTATTGCGGCCACATTAATAGCATTTAATGAAAACATTAAACAATTAGTATATTAATCAGTCTTTAATGTACCACGCACCTCCAAATTGAGTTAAGAGGGTTAAATTTGCATGTAAATTGAGTTGACTTTATAAAAGTGCCTTTGGGGGTCTTAACTTTTTTTCTCCAGCCTCTCACAAGTATTTCGTTATTTTCAATTTATTATATTAATTATTATTAACCCGTACCACTAGAACATATTAAGGGTTTTTCGTGATTCCGCCTCATCAAGAAATGTGGTATAAAATGAACTATTTCAAAGACAAAGTTATAGAGGGAAATGATTTGGAAAAACATTATGCTCATCCACCAGGATTTACCATAACAATAAAAGTAACCGTGTTATAGAAGCTGGGTGAGCCCCAGGAGGGTCGGCATAACCTGCAGGATCCATTAAATGGTTTACACATATTAAATAATTTAACTGTCACTTCCCAATTTCAATCCTAGACTTTCAGCAAAGTGACCCAGCGTTCTACACACTGAGGTACCTTCAATTATAATTAAAGATTATTTTAAATAAGCATCCCCTAAGTGATGAAGCTCTTGTTTTCACTTGATCACGAGAGTCATTGCGGAAATAAAATAAAAAAATATCGAGTTATAAATGAATGAGATAAATATCTTGTTTTTTTTTAAAGAATAATTTATTGATATTTACAACTGTAATTATATTGCATCAAGTAAATCTGCTGTATGAACAAAGAACATGAAAAAAAAAAAACACTTGTGGAGAAACTCTCCATTGATAGCACTTCCATAAAGTTCTATAGTGGAAGGTCTAGAGGCAATCTTCTTTTCAGACGCCTCGAAGGGTTATCAGGAAGCAAGTTGAGAGACTAGCGGATTCAAGTGTGTATGTAGCTTTTCATAGAAGGATAGGTATCTAGTTTTGGCAAAATCAGCTACATATGGGATATTAAGATCATGATGGATGAGTTTGTTTGTGACATAACAAGAAGCATTGAGGATTTTACGAAGGATTTTGGATTGTAAGGATTGGATACAAGATGAATTGGATGGTTTAGTAGAGCCCCAAAGCTCAACTCCGTATGTCCAAATAGATCTGATAACTGTCATGTAAATGAGTCTTTTGTAATTAATTGGGAGCTTTGAACGTTTGTCCAGTAAATGTTGAAGTAGGCGAAAACGTCGAGCAGTATCTTGTCTTTTATGCAGTCTTGTATGAGGATTCCAAGTGAGACGTTTGTCCAGGTGGAGTCCTAGGTCACATATCTGTTCGACAGGGATCAGTGAAATGTTATTAAAGGAAACAGTAGGGTAGGAATTCGTAGGTTTACGACGAAGAGTGAAGGTAATTTGGTGGGATTTGTTAGGATTTATTTTAATTCTCCGATTTTGACACCATTCTTGAAGGTTTGAGATATGGGATTGAATAGATTGGGATGCAACAAATTGATCCTTATTCACTGGTAACACACATGTGTCATCAGCGTACGTAGTGAGGACAGTGCTTGGATGGGTTGGGATGTCAGCTGTATATATCGTGTATAGGATGGGACCCAGGATACTACCTTGAGGAACACCAGCAGGCTGGGTAAAGAGGGAAGAGTAGGAAAAATTATGGTTTACTTTAAAGGTTCTATTACTGAGGTAGGAACTGATAATAAGGAAGTAAGTAGAAGGTAAGAATTTACGAAGTTTGTACAGCAGACCTGGATGCCAGACTCGATCAAAAGCCTTCTCTACATCGAGAAAAGCTCCCATGCAGTACATTCCGCGCTCTAATGCGGATGAGACAACGTCCACTCATGTTAATTTTAAAAAAATATCGAAACACATATTTAGCCATGACTACAAACCAAATACATTTTTGGTATGGATCTATTAAAATGAACTCCATCTAGAAAGGGAATTAAAAATTACAGATCCATACACATAAATACTTTTTAGTAACTGAAAAACATATTTGATATAAAAACTTCTCATTTCTTCTTGTTTAATGTTATTCAGAGCTTTAGGTCCGAGTTCAAGCCTAATGTGGAAGAAAATTTATTTATTCTGTTAACAATAGTGAAGCAGAAGACGCTCCTGGGGATCAACTAGCCATTAAAAAATTGGAAGAAAAGCATGAAGGTAGAGCATGATATAGCCCAAATCTCCTCCTTGCACAACTGTTGGCAAGGAAAAAGTTCGGTTCCAAACATGTAATGAACCCCCTTGGTGGGTTGTAGCGGTATTTTTTTTTTTTTTGAGATAGTATAGGATGACATTTTGCAAGTATATTTATATTACTTTTTTACATTTATAAAAAAAAAATAGCATATGTCTTTTCACGTTAATTTTTTTTTTGTAATTAAGCCTGAAACGTGACTTACTGTGTAGCAATTAGAGTAACGAGAGGCTGTACTGTACCCGCGAGAACAGCTATTAAGTATTTCTGCTTAGCGTGGTTGGCCTGCTAACTAGGAACTATGGGTAATGGCGTCTTGTGGTGTAAAGTAGCAATAATATAAAATAATTAAATTATTTAATTAAAATCAAAATATTAGTAATGGTACAATAGTCATAACGAATATTCTTAGGTACTAAACATTTTAAATTATTTACAATAGTAAAAAATCTGATAAATCTGTTAATGTTAACAGTTGTATATCAAATTCCAAATAGCTTTACGCCATAAATATCTGGAATATATCTGAATTGTGGGTCCAAATTAAGATAATAAAAACAAAAGTCCAAAGAAACTACTTTGTATTAGTCCATCAAAGAAACAAAACATGACCAAGCATAACATAACACCAACTAAACATAATAAATAAATAATTAGTTTTATGACAAAAACAAAAATTATGTACAATACTATTTACAAATTACCGTTGGATGCTTACCCATGAGCCGCAAAAGTTAAGATGAAGAAAAATATTGACTATTTCTTGGTCAAATAAAACAATAAATCGAGGTTAGGTATACGTCCATTTGTAACAATAGCTCATCACAAAATGAGCTCACATAGAGTGAGCTTCAAATCCCTTCGGTCTACTCCGACAGGTAGTAGAACTGGGCGGACAAAATAAGCTAGTCATTACAATAAGTTTATAGGAAAAATAATATTGAAATGTACTGTTGTTTTTTCTATATTATTTCTCATTACTTTTCTATAGTAATTAACACTACATTTTTTTATTTCCTGTTTGTAGCATGCCAGACAAAGAAATAATCATTCCAATAAACATGTGCAATGTCCTGGAATATGAAGAATTATTATTGTTCCAATAATTAAAAATAAATGAGTCGCTTTTCGTAGGAACAAGTGAAGAATACTTTATTTATTTAATTAACGCAATTTGTTACTACTATGGTAAATCGATCGATGCTATAGTGGGAGTCTTAAATTTTGCCTATCCAGGCGTATTTGGTTAGGGATGTTTAACAAGTACATGACACCGTACAGGCTCCAGGATTCAGTCTACGTACCCTCCGAAGGACGAAACAACCAGAGAGTTTTCATTCCATTTTGAAAATTCAAACCTTCAGGTAACAATTATAACCTATAATAATAGTAATAAAAGAATAGTTCAAACAAAAAAAATAGCTGGATGATGGAATTTTCCTGTCATTTAAGATTATTTTTCCCATCCCATATGGCATTAGGGAGCGGAGTAGCTCAGTGGTAGAGCACTGAGTTGCCATGCCGGAAATCCTGGTTAATTCGTTCATTTTATTTAGTCTGTTTACAGGCGGAGATGGATCATACGGGATCTAGGACCCTCCTGTAGCTTACCAAGCCTCTAAAAAAATGCCTCTAAAAATATAAAAATAAAAAAAATATAAAATTATAAAAATAGGGTACCCAAAAGATGAGAGGAAATCTGGTCGCTGAGCGTGGCCAACGGTAGGACAAGTCACCTCCTTGCAGAACCATTGTCCATGAAACAGTACAGTCTCTACCATCTACTGAACCTCATACCTGTTAACGGGTTGTAGTGGTACAGGGTTTTTTTTTCATATGGCATTACAGATCTGTTTAAGCAGCATGAACTGAATTCACTTATTATCATACGGTTTAGTATAAGATACCTATATACGAATTTAATTATAAAAAAATTAAAAAATAAACCATTTTTCCATCCAACGCATGAGAATATATGGTTCACTATGAGTAGAATATGAGAGATGTAGAAGCAGGACTATGAATACCGGAATAGCAGAAAAGAGGAGAGACTTTTAGGAATGAAATATCAGTATTACTTAAGGAATAGGAATACGCTGGCAAAAAAAGGACAAAAAACTGGGCCTGTTATTTTGACAAGCTCCGCGGGGCTTTTGATCTCATGGCGAAAAAACATCTCCAGCGGAAGCTAAACATGAAGGGATACGGGAATGAACAAAAGGCAAGCTCTTGAAGCATTCCATTCGTTAGCCATGATAGTGAGCTCAGGCAACTTCCGCTTCGTAGGGTAGTAGTAATATTTATTTTCAAATCTTCTACTATAATTTTCTCCAGAATCCAGCCGGGGAAGATGGAATATGAAAGGATCAATTTTGTCTTGATTGCTAATCAAGATTTTCGTGATTTGATAAGGAATTAGTAATTTTTATGTTTTCATTAATTAAAAAAACATGATAGATTTTTTAAAGATCAAGCTGAAGGAAGACAAAATTAAGAACGTGGTTGCTCTCTATGATAACCAGATTTCTTATAAATTTAAGACAGAGAAAAAGTGAGTGACGTCTCCGATAAGTCTCGCACCTCGCATAGGGCCGTGTGTGTGTGTGTGTGTGTGTGTGTGTGTGTGTGTGTGTGTGTGTGTGTGTGTGTGTGTGTGAGTGTGTGAGAGAGAGAGAGAGAGAGAGAGAGAGAGAGAGAGAGAGAGAGAGAGAGAGAGAGAGAGAGAGAGAGGGAGAGAGAGCGAGAGAGAGAGAGCGAGAAAGAGAGAGCGAGAGAGAGAGAGTGAGAGATACTTGTCGTATCCGTCATTTAATTTTATTATTTGTCCTCCACTTGTTATCTTCTACTATTTGACCTAATATCCACCTAAGTACCCTTCAAAGCGAGCAGGAATTTGTCTATCCTTTAATAGGGTTATTTTCTTTATCACCTCTTAGATTTTATCATCGTTCCTGAGCGAGGTACTCAAAACTTTAAGCGCCCATCACGCTTTGTCCGCACACTGCAAACTGTCCTTTCGTTCTGGACCTTCTGGGCATTTTGTGTTTTATCGATATTATCAGAATGGACATCACTAAACCATGTATACTCTTAAAAATAATCGATTTTCTTCCTGATCCGCCAAGCATCATTCTTTTATCATCTCCCAAGTTAGATGATCCAGTGAACAACTTCACGCAAACAGGAGATTTATAAAAAAAAAAAAAAATAATATAAAAAAACATTAAAACATGTTTTTTTTCTAATTTTGTATTTGATTATTTTTAACATTAACTATTTAGTTATGTTTTGCAGAAACAGGAAAGGCAAAGAAGACTGATCAGTAAGAAATTTGCTATTTGATATCTTTTACTTTTTTTTAAATATTATAAGATTATAAGCGTTATTCACCAGTAAAAAGAAAAAAACTCTATTACTGCAACTCATGGGGGTCTTCAGTATATCAACAGTCTCAGTGGATACTGAAAGCAAGCTAGAACATGCAATTGCTGATCGACCAATGGTTTAAGGAATTACGTTTTTTCTTGTGCATACTTTCGTAAAAAAAAAAGGGAAAAAATTAAAAAACCGTACCACTATAACTCATAAAGTCTTGGGTTCAGTGACTGTTACAGACTGTTTCTTGGCCAACGGTAATGCAGGGAATCATTTGGCCGAGATCACGCTCAACCACCAGGTGTTCCACCAATTAAGGGTAGCCACTTATAGAGGCTGTGTGAGCCCCATGAGGATCTGCAGCTCCTACAAGGTCCATCTAGGATTGTTAACAGATTAAATAATCTATCAGGATTTGAAACCAGGACCTTCACTACAGAAACTGAGCACTATACACACTATTGTTCATCAGTAGAATATAATTAATTAATTTTTATCGAATTACTTATAAAATAAAAAATAATTTCGTTAAAATCGTATCACCTATGTAATGATTTATTTTAATTATTTCTTTAATGCAATAATTGAATATTTTTGTCTCTTATAGAATTCAATATGTCAAAAGGCAACTCAAGAAATGAATAAAGTGAAGATATAAAGAAAAAAAATCCACAAACAAAGAGATCGACCGACGACGTTATACAATACAACATATAACCCGGCGACCGACATATGATAGAAATTGAATCATTGTGCCTTTTCAACAATGGAATAGCTACAATTGAAAAGAAGTCTGATATAATATACAATAAACCAATACAGATCACTCCGCGATATCAATTATTGAACATCTAATAGTATATTATAAATAATACTCAAGTATTTGGAAGCTACAAAACAATTATATAATACTGTGAGATATGTAATCCGCAAAATTAAATGTAATCAGTTGGCGTAACTTACAACAGCACAGACCACTTTAAAAAGAGGTATCTAATAAAAAAAGGAAATATTATAACTTATTTCTAGGTTTTTGAGGAGGAGTAGGGGGGGGAGTTTGGGAGTGTGGCAGGATCATATTCTGGATACATCAATTTCGTATATCCGCTTTTCATAAAACTAAAAAAAAAAATGCGAAAAATACCGCTTTTGTCAGGTTTTTGCTTAAATCATGAAAAATAATGCATCTCCGACAAGTTTATAGATAAATATACATATGTGTAAAAAAAAAAAACCTGAACCACTACAACCCGTGAAGGGTATGGGGTTCAGTACATATAGAGACTGAACTGTTTCTTGGACAACGGTAGTGCAGGTTTGTCCTAGATCTTGCTCCCCCCTTAATTTCGTTGAAAACTCGCCCACTTTATAGAGCCTGGGCAACCCCCACGAGGGTCCTAGACCCATTGAGTCCATTTCCGGCCGATTATTTTGTGGTTACCTTGATACTTTTTCAATTTAAAATATAATTAATAATGATTTATTTATCTCAAAGGAGTTGAGATTTTAGTGGCCAGGTAAGGTTAGGAATGATAGCAGATCATGATGGTAAAAGGAATTTTTAACATCAGATGGGTTATTGTGGCTTAGGGCTTGAAAGAAAGGGAGTAGAAATTTGCTAAGTTTTATTGGTGAAGAATTAATGTTTTATTAATGGGAATTAATGTTGAATGTAATAAGGTAGAGGGGGTTGTTGGGTTTGTGGATTTTGGGAAGCCCATAAATAAATTCACCTATGGGATCTGCTATCATCCCTTACCTACCTGACCACTATAGCCTCCCTTCCTTAGACGTAAAATGTTTATTCACAAACATACCAATAGTTAAAGCCCTCCTCATAATGATTTATTTAAGTAATGTTTATACTTTTTGTTGAGATGGTAAATTTATTTTGATGATCATGTATGCACTGCCTGGGTGAACTGTCTGTTGGTGCTGTGACCAGGTGTTATGTTGTGTCTATTGAATACACTTTTATCCTTTCAATCTGTCTGTTTTATTAGCTAAAAACCCTATATTAACATGGGTTATGGGCCCAGACACTCTATATGGATAAAAGTTTGGTCGGGTTTTTTTTTTAGTTCGTTAAATAAGTGACGGTTGGCGGAGTGTATAAACATAACCTACCACGCCGTGCCGGTTTCGTGATTTCTGTGTTATATTCCACTCAAACCTAAAAATGAGTGCATCGGGCTCAGGAATACCCATTGTTGAGAAACTAATTGGACGAGAGAACTATTCCTCATGGAAATTCGCAATGAAGGCGTACCTAGTGCACGATGACTTATGGGAAGTAGTCGAGACACAGGAGCTGAAAGAGGATGATGATTGGAAGAAGAAGGACCGAAAAGCTCATTCCAGGATCATTCTATTTGTCGATAAAACCAACTACTCTCATATTCGAGATACCAAGACTGCTTCGGAAGCCTGGAAAGCCCTGGAGACTGCCTTCGAAGACTCAGGCCTAAGTGGAAGGGTAGGTTTATTAAGATCCCTTGTCACAACAAGACTTGAAACCTGCCGAAACATTGAAGATTACTGCGACAGGATTATGTCAACTGCCCACAAGCTCAATGAGATCAAATTTGCTGTGAGTGACGAATGGATTGGTACCCTTTTACTAGCAGGCCTCCCAGACCATTACATGCCTATGATAATGGCCCTTGAGAGTTCCGGAACCCCGATAACCGGTGATTTCGTGAAAGTAAAGATTTTCTATGGCACAGGAGATTGGGCCATATGAACCGTAAGGCTATGACCAAACTCAAGGACTCATCCTTCGGTTTGAAAAGCAGTGTAGTGGTTAAGGATCCTTGCGAAATTTGCATCATGGGAAAACAATGCCGTCTTCCATTTAAAAGAAGTAGGATATGCTCAGAAAATATCTTAGAGCTAATTCACACCGACCTGTGTGGCCCAATGGAGCAGGTATCGGCCGGTGGCAGGAAGTATTTCTTAACTTTTATTGATGATTATTCCCGGATGATGTTTGTCTATTTTCTTAAGAACAAGAGTGAGGTTTTCACAGTGTTTAAACAGTTCAAGGCCATGGTCGAGAAGCAAACGGGAAAAAAGGTTAAAAAGGTTCGTTCAGATAATGGAGGAGAGTACATCAATAATTCT
Organism: Arma custos; assembly: GCA_037127475.1. Classification (NCBI taxonomy): domain Eukaryota; kingdom Metazoa; phylum Arthropoda; class Insecta; order Hemiptera; family Pentatomidae; genus Arma; species Arma custos. The sequence goes on along the minus strand of CM073763.1, from coordinate 58,621,948 downwards.
CTACAGGATTATCTAAAATCAGAGGGAATAATTCACCAGTTGACTGTAAGGTATACCCCTCAACAAAACGGAGTTGCTGAAAGGGCCAACAGGACTATTGTTGAAAAAGCCAGGACAATGTTGTTGGACGCAGATCTTTCAAAAGTGTATTGGGCGGAGGCCGTATCCACGGCTGCCTATCTCCTGAACAGATCTCCATCATCGACCCTGAAGGATGTAACGCCATATGAGAGGTGGTATGGTCGGAAACCGAACCTGTCTCATCTGCGTGTTTTTGGGTGTAAGGCGATGGTACACGTCCCAAAACAACGAAGAAAAAAGTGGGATTCAAAGTCAGAAAAACTCGTGTTTATGGGCTATTGTGACGCTACCAAAGGATATCGTTTTCTCGACCTAAATACTAACATAGTCACCTTAAGTAGAGATGTCATATTTCTGGAAGAAGGTGACGGAGCGAATGAAAAAGCGACTACTACGGAAAAACCAACTACTACTGAAGCTATCATTGATGACACTAAAGTGGAAACCTCTGAAGAATCAGAACTTCAGGATGAAGTGCATAAAGATGGTGAAGACCCTCAACAAGAAGTCCCAAGTGAAGATGAACCTTTTCACCGATTTGACAACACAGGGATTGAAAAAGTACCAGATGCCCCTCGTCGTTCCACCCGTCCACCAAAACCTAGAATTTGGCAGGACCATGTCACATATTACACAGAAGAATTTGAATCATCTGACTCCATTTGTGTAGAAGAAGCGTTAAGTGGCTCTGATGCGGAACAGTGGCAAGGAGCCATTAAGTCAGAATTTGCATCTCTGATAAAAAATCAAAGTTTTGAAGAGGCTGATCTACCTAAGGGGGTGAAACCTTTAAAAACAAAGTGGGTTCTAAGGATCAAGCCTGGAAAGTATACAAACCCGCCAACATTCAAAGCGAGGCTGGTGGTGAAGGGATGTAGTCAGATTGAAGGTGTCAACTTCTTTGAAACATACTCACCCGTCGTGAAACACTCATCCATCAGATATCTATTAGCAATGGCAGCTCAGAAAGATTTTGAAATTGAACATATGGATGTCACCACAGCTTATTTATATGGTGATTTAGATGACACAATATATGTGACTCCACCGGGGGAATACACTTTCACCTCAAAAACAAAAGATAAGGTTTGGAGACTCAAGAAAGCTGTATATGGTCTGAAGCAAACCGGGAGAAACTGGAACAGGAAACTTAATGAAGCGCTAAGCGAACTTGGTTTCAAGAGATCACAAGCAGACCCTTGCATTTATTACTCCGGAAGTGATGGGAGTTTTGTCATCATTGCTATTTATGTGGATGATCTTTTGTTTTTTGGAAAGGACTCAAAATTAATTCAGAACATAAAGGAATCCCTTGCAAAAATTTTTGATATGAAGGATCTTGGCCCAGTGAATCAATGTATCGGTATGAACATTACCCGAGATAGGAAACATGGAAAAATTTGGGTGTCACAAGAAGAATATTGTAACAAAATAATCAAGAAATTTGGAATGAGTGAAGCCAACCCAGTGTCCACTCCTCTTGATCCTGGACTGAATCTGGAACCTGCAGATGACGATGGTGAAGAGGTGGTTGTCCCTTATCAAGAAGCGATTGGTAGCCTCCTTTACTTGTCTCAAGTGACTAGACCAGATATATCCTTTGCAACTAATCTTCTCAGTAGGTTCAATCAGCGTCACAATAAAAGTCATTGGCAAGCTGTAAAGCGCATTTTTAGATATTTAAAAGGTACTATTAATTACAAATTAGAGTTTTCTTCAAAGAGTAATGATCAATTGACAGCTTATTGTGATGCTGATTGGGGGAACAAATTGAATGATAGATACTCTGTGACTGGTTGTTCATTTAAAATGTCAGGTAGCTTGATCTCTTGGTTTAGCAAAAGACAAAAAACCATCTTTATCTACTTGTGAAGCTGAGTATATGGCTCTATCATTTACAGTGCAGGAGCTGTTATGGCTTAGGTAATTAATGTCAGAAATTGACCCTGAAAGTGCCAATAAGTGTTTTAGTGTTCATTGTGATAATAAGAGTGCTATACAACTTGCAAAGAACTGTTACTAATCCTAAATCAAAACACATAGATATTAGATATCATTTTCTAAGAAAACATGTCGAAGATGGAATTGTTTCTATCAAACATGTTTCAACTGATTTTATGTGGGCCGATATGTTAACTAAACCATTAAGTAAAGATAAGCATGTGACTTGTGTAAAAAATTCGGGTCTTGTAATGTAGTGCATCTAATGTGTAATTATAAATTTAAGGGGGTGTGTTGAGATGGTAAATTTATTTTGATGATCATGTATGCACTGCCTGGGTGAACTGTCTGTTGGTGCTGTGACCAGGTGTTATGTTGTGTCTATTGAATACACTTTTATCCTTTCAATCTGTCTGTTTTATTAGCTAAAAACCCTATATTAACACTTTTATTACTGTTATATTGCTTATAATTAGAGGCCGGATTTTCAACCAGTAAAAAAAACAAAACAAATAAAACGTATATATATATACACAACCCATGAAGGTTCCTCAGTTTAGAACATAAAAGAGACTGTGCCGTTACTAACACAATGTTTGTGCATGGAGGTGATTTGCCTGTGATCAGGCTCAATCACCAGGCTTTCCCCCAATTTAGTGTACCCATTTGATAAAAGCTAGGTGAGGCCCAGGAGGATCTCGAGATCCTGCAAGTACCATCTGTGGCTGTTAACAGATCAAATAATGTACAACACCTAAGTGCTCTAAACACTGTGTTACCCAACTCTCTCAATAAAAAAAATGAAAAATGTGTAGTAAGAATCTCAAAGATTAAAAATTATGTTTGTGTCACTTTCAAAATACAAATATAATACTTCTTGCTTAATTTAAAATATTATCAGTTATTGTTTTATTCAGTTATTATCACTCCTTAGAAACGTTTCGACATTATGGTGTCATTTTCAATCCTTTCTTCTCTTGCATTTTTTAACTGGAAAGTCATAATTTTAAAAATTCCTAGGAGATCACTGGTCCTCCATGGTCAATAAATAATAATATAAATTATTTATTGACCATGGAGGACCAGTGTCGAAACGTTTCTAAGGAGTGATAATAACTGAATAAAACAATAACTGGAAAATGGTTTTTATTATCTCTTACCCAAAATAAATGGAAGGATAAATCCAGTTTAAAAAAAGAAAAAAATTATAAGAATATTATCAGTGCAATGAAAGCTCTTCTGACCTTGAGTTAGAACCACAACCTCAATATGAATTGAAATATAGCATAACTGAATTGAAAATATGCATAAAAAAATAATTCAATTTTATTTGCCAATCCATTGCAAGTGTAAAAAAAAAAAAGTTAATTGACGATTGATAATTACATGATTTGTCACATGAAATTCAAAGGGCTAATTACTTCCAGCCTTAAACAGCAAAAAGTAAAGCCTACGGTCAGAAAGTTATAACTATTTCTAAAGACAATGAACTCAAATCACCAAGGTGGACAAATTAGCCTGATTCGATAGATTGTTTAATAAATAGGCAGGATAAATGAACGAAACAAAGTAACTATATTTATTCTTTTTATTCCTATTTATTTTTATTTTTCCCAGTTTTGCACCTCCTATAAATATCATAAACCTATTTGTTCGTGTTAAATTTTGGAAACCAATAGATGTTTTTTATAAACCAACTTTTTTTTCCATAAGAAACTAATTCATCGATAGAGAATCTATAAAAAATTTTCAGATTTTAAATATTTTTTTTTTATGTAAAGGAGATGGTTGGGGGGTGCAGTCAATAAGAACACCGAATAAGTGAAGTACTTATATTATGTGCCGACGTTTCGACCTACAGTGTAGGTCATCTTCAGGGCGAATGATGGGAAGCGTGGCCGTTACAGATCGCGGCTAGAGTGTCTTGACACTTTGACACTCTAGCCGCGATCTGTAACGGCCACGCTTCCCATCATTCGCCCTGAAGATGACCTACACTGTAGGTCGAAACGTCGGCACATAATATAAGTACTTCACTTATTCGGTGTTCTTATTGACTGCACCCCCCAACCATCTCCTTTACATAAGATCATCCAGTCAACCATTTTCATCTCATATTTTTTTTTTAGATTAATTTATTGATATTTACCACTGTAATAATATTACATCAAGTAAATTTGCTGATATGAACAAATGGCACGAAAACAAAATACACTTGTGAAGAAATTATCCATCGGTAGCATTCCAATAAAGCTCTATTGGCAGTTTCTTGTCTTTTCAGTCTTGTATGAGGATTCCAAGTGAGACGTCTGTGTCGAACGGATATGTTACCTAGGACTCCATCTTTGACAGATAGGATCCATTACCTAAGACTCCATCTGTCAAAGATGGAGTCCTAGGTAACGTATCTGTTCGACAGGGATCAGTGGAATATTATTAAAGGATACAGTAGGGCAGGAATTACTAGGTTTACGACGAAGAGTGAAGGTAATTTGATGGGTTTTGTTAGGATTTATTTTAAGTCTCCAATTTTGACACCATTCTTGAAGGTTTGATATGGGATTGAAGAGATTGGGATGTAATAAATGGATCCTTATGCGATGTTGAAAGTAGTTGAGAAACTATGCTGTGGTACTCAAATAACGAAGTCTACTTAGATGGTCATGAGGTCATTTTTTTTCAGACGCACCGGAGGGATTGTCGGGAATTGAAGAAATAGCTTGGTTTGAAACTAGTGGGTTTGAGTGGTAATAAATACTGCCGAGTTCGGTTTCAGGTTCGGCCCAAACCAGCAACAAATGGGACATTGTGGTCATTACTTAACAAAGAAAGGAGCATTGAGGATTTTATGAAGGATTTTGGATTGTAAGGATTGGATATGAGAGGAATTTGATGGCTTAGTGGAGCCCCAAAGCTCTAATCCGTAAGTCCAAATAGGTCATATGATGGTCATGTAGATGAGTCTTTTGTAGTTAATTGGGAGCTTAGAGCATTTGTCTCGTAAGTGGTGAAGTAGCCTGAAACATTGAGCAGTTTCTTGTCTTTTCAGTCTTGTATGAGGGTTCCAGGTTAATCGTTTGTTGAGGTGCAACCCTAAGTATCGGATCTGTTCTACAGGCACCAGTGGGATATTATTAAAGGATACTGAAGGGCAGGAAGTCATTGGTTTACGACGTGAGGTAAAAGTGATTTGATGGGATTTTAAAGAATTTATTTTAATCCTCCAGTTTTGACACCATTCTTCAAGATCAGTGATAAGGGATTGGAGGATTTGGGATGCAATCATTGAATTGGTGTTGACTGATAATAGACATGTATCATCAGCATACGTGGCAAGGATAGTATTAGGATGAGTTTTGATGTCAGCTGTATAAACTGTATAAAGGATTGGGCCAAGTATACTACCTTGAGGAAGGAATAATTTAAATTATAAAATAAAATAAAAGTATTATTTGAAATTTTGAACTAAAACAATGGGTTACTGTATTAGTTACTTATAATAATGATGAGAAAACATGTAATTAAAAGTAGGCCAAAAGAATAATAAGCAAGTAAAAGAATAAAAATAATCTAATAAGTACTATTTGAAATGAAAGAATGATATTGATACATACAATGAAACTTAGATATAAAACTAATTAATGTGTAAAACACCTTCTAAGTTAGGTCATAAGTCTAAGAGTGATCCTGAAAATTAAAAAAAAAATTCTTATCACTTATTTTTAAACATGGACAAAATATACATACATATTAACTTCAACAAAATAGAAGGTAAATTCATTTAGTTTTTTTTCAGATTGGCAGGAATATTTCTACATGTGTTTATCTGATTTTTTTTTTCAGTTCTATGGCAGTACCGCACAGAGCAGGACCCAGCCAAAAAAGAAGAAAGGAAAACAAACCTGATGAAAGACGTTATTCCATTCTATTTAAGGAGATTTGAAAGAATCATCAGAGACAATAAAGGATTTGCTGTTGGAAATTCTGTAAGATATTCCGTTAATACTGCAACCATACATTTAGATATTTATTCATTAGATACTAATGAAATTAGTTTATTAGTTAATTAGTTAAACTAAAACTAATGAAAGATCGATAGTAAACTACAATCAGAAGCTGGATATTATTCGTATTGTTACAATTACTATTGTTACTATTGTATTATTGTAGTAATGTGCTGGATAACATATTTCACCAGGTACTTGGTATTCAGGAGCTTCTTCAAGTACTAATTAATTAAACTTGAAAACTACCAGGTAATGATCCATTTAAACGTAACCTACACAGTAAAAATAGTAATGGAAAAGTCAGTAGTATTTTTTTCATTTTTGGAGATTGGAAAGAGAAAAGACTGGAGTGCAAAGTTAAGAAAGTAAAGTCATTACAACTGAAATTTTTCTTCTAATGTGTGTAATATTTAGGCTTAGGATGTAGTCGTATATCAGGATGCCAAGACCAAATGTTTGTGAACAAGCTTATAGTTTAAAATAATTAAAATCATAAAAATGAACAAGATAGATTTTTTGATGAATTGTTAGTTCTGCAACAAATGTAGGCATGTAGATGTTTAAGGCTTAACAAAAAACACTGGATGATATTTTTCAAATGAAATTAAAAGCAGACACTAACAATAAAAAAAAAAAATCATTGATGCAGTGACAGCGGGCGGATGTTACAACATTCCTCCTATCAAATTGTAGCTGATGGGTGAGATACATTAATAAAGACATATAAGTAATAAATACTGTAGTATTAACATAACAATTAACAGGTTATTTAAAAAAACATATTATATGATGACCTATCCTGAAAACAATTTTTGAAAATCTGACAAATCTTTTTCTCAAGAGTTATTAAAACTTTAAGTTTTTTTTTACTTGCATTCATCAATTTTTTTAATTCAAAAGCTGATTAATTTAAGATAAATTTCCCTTTGCGATGTGCAGTGTGAAATAGGGGCTATGTATGTGGAAGTAGATGGCAATAAATCGCTGGAGGCGCTTTGCGACGGACAGAAGTGATTGGAAGGAGCTAGTAGAGGGCATGGTTCTTCAAGGATTTTAGAGCCCAGCAATGAATGAATGTATTTCAGTTTGCATAGTATCATTACATAAAAATATTGATTTTATTTATTAATTTATTAAGGCAAGATTTTTATTCTTATTATCAAGTGGTGAAAAAAATTATGTTGTTCTCATGATTATAATAAAATAAAAATGAATTATTCTGGTTTGTGATTGAGAAAAAATATGAGATGCCTCTTATTTTGGCATTATTTAGAGGATTTTTTTATCAGTATTGATTGTTTTCTATAAAAACTGGAAACAATTTTTGATACTAAAAAAGTTTAATTTAAATTTTTAAACGTGAAGAAGATCACAATATCCATTAAAATATACTCGTATACATAATGAATCATCATGATCATAGTCCATCCTCTCTACCAGTTATGCAGTGGTTTATTTCCGTATTGATCTTCTCTAGTTTGTCTTGAAGAACTCTGATATTGTGTATTAGGTCTCTATCGTTGTTTGGCAAGGACTACCATATCATCAGCGAAGGCTATCAAGGAGTAGGTAACTTTATTCAAGTATCTAAATCCCAGATGGAAACTTCTCATCCGGGCTTTGGCCTGAGATATAGCAGAATCAAGGACCAGAATAAAGAGAAGAGGGCTCAAGTTGCAACCCTGTCTTATACAAACTTTGGTTATGAACTCTTTGGAGTTACAATTGAATGTCCTCACTACATTTCGGGTGTTCCTATAGAGGCTCATTATTGCTAGCATTAGTCCTTTGTTAATGCCTCTCGCTGTTAAAGTCTTATGGATGTCCTTTTGCTTTATTTTGTCAAATGCTTTTGTGAGGTCTACAAAGCACGCGGTTAACTCCTTACATTTTTCAAATACTTTTTCACTATTTTTCAAATACTCAGTGATCTGGCACTTATTAAAAGCTGCAGATTTGTGAATCCCCAGATTATTACCATAAACCTTAGGGAAGGCATGAAGGTTTGGACAGATATTATTGCTTAACCACTAAACTGGTCCAAATGGTTCTGCATCAGCTACAGATAAAGAAACCTTCTTTGGCAACTGCTAAAGGAAATCAACGATGCTGCTGGGGAACCAATTATTAAGGGAGACTTAAATGGAAGAGTAGGAAAAGATAAAGAAAGCTGGCCTAGAATTCTTGGAATACACAGAGAAGTAATCTTAATTGATATTGGCGAAAGCATTCAGAGTCTAAGCACAGCGAATAACTTGCTTATTGATAATACTATGTTTTCACAATGAGGCACACATAAGTAGACAAGAGAAGAGGAGAGAGATCAACAATAGATTAATTTCTAGTAAAAAGGGACTACCTAAAAGATATCATAGATGTCAGGGTCAAAAGAGAATTTGAAATCCGATTACTATCTCTTCAAAATGGATAAAATATGGAAGGAAGATACCTTGAATACTAGAAAAGAAGTCAAAATTATGAATCATATTATTAAATATTCACTATGTAGGTGAAAATATAAACTGAAATATTAAAAAATCCAGCAAACAACTAGACACCAAATAGTCAGAATCCTTTGAACTTGGACATACACATGCCTTATAGGTAATACAATATCCTAGTTATAGGTAATAATATTTTACGTATTATGCAAATTTAACAAGGCATGGTAATGAACACTGCTGGTGTATATCATGAACATGTATATCATAGCAATTTTTTTTCATTTAACAAGGGCGTGAAAATAATTGTTTTTGTTTTTTCGTACTGGCCTGACAAGGTAAAATGGAAGAAGGACTATGTAACAAAATGCAAACAATTTCCATGAAAACGTTGAAAAGGCACTTCAGTACTAGCATTACAAGATGAGATCCATATTTTACAAATTTTGTGATTAACTCATGATTAATTGGGTATTAATGTCATTAATTAAATAAAAATAGATTTAATACATTAATTAATAATTAAGTTGAAAAAACAGTAAAAAAAAAACAGTAATATCCTTTTTATCCTGATTATCACAGAAAATCTTTCCTGGATCGTTATGTCATACAGTAGATGAGAACAAAGTATAAAATTTATAAATTAATTTCATTATAAATGTTATCTTGAAAGAAAAAAAAATTAAGAACCCTTATGCAAGGTCAAAAACTGAAAGTATTTATAGGAACCTGTTGGATTGAGTTACCAAGACTTCCATTAAGGAATTTTCATTCGAGTTTTTAATAACTTAGAATCTTGGAGTAGAAACAAGTTGTACAGAATCCAAAGACCCCGAATTTAGTTCATAAATTGTTACTTTATCCTTGTATTCTTATTATTATAAATAAAATAACAAATGTACTAATATCTGGCTTAACTTACAGGTTACATGGGCAGATTTTGCATTTGCAGTATCTCTAGAAAACTTTGAACTTATCTTCGGGAAGGACTCTCTTGAACCATATCCCAACCTTCGAGGCCTCAAGGACAGAGTTTATTCGCTTCCAAGAATCAAAGAATGGATTGCTCGCCGTCCACAAACCGAATTCTAAAGCTAAATAAAATGTGAAGACTTCCCAATTATTTAAAGAAATGTTTGCAGCATCAGTGTAACACTGTTAATTTTAATGAACAAATATTAATAATGTGTCATAATCTTTGTTGTGTGACTAACAAATATGCATAGAAGAGTATACCAGTAGAAACATTCCATGTACTACTTATTGTTTGATCCAGAGTTTTAAACTAGATAATATAGAAGAAGAAGAAATCATTAAATCAAAGGCCTTAAGCAAGCATATTAAAACACATATCAATGGAAAAGCTTTACTGGATAAAATTGAAAAAAATCAGAACTGTTAACTGATTTGATGGCCCATAAAAAAATATTAATTGTTTACAATTTAATGAGAATAGCTGAATACTAAGTTTAGAAGCCTCTTATGATACATACAGCAATTGAGATTGATCACTTCAGATGATTATAATAATTTTCTCAGAGAAAAAAATTTTTTTTTTTCATTTTCTTTTGAATTATAAAGTAAACTTCCTGGAAAACACAAAATAATACAATGCTTGAATTACTGGTTTTTTTTTAAATGTTGCCCTTTCAAGCTTTATATGAACAAACAAAAAATAAAGCTGGTTAATTATGGTCACTTTGGATTGAGTTAGTAGAAGACTGAAACATAAACTTAGAGAGTTAAAAAATAATATAAAAAGTAAATGATAGATAATTACTTTTATTTTCATAATTTTTATTTTTATTTCATAAAGTTTCCTTTGTTTATTTTTTCTTTTGGTTTGGGTTTAAACATTTTAAAAATTTGAAATATAGGATATAAAATATAGTGATTGAAAGTTTCAAAATCATTGGATAGTGACTACTCACATGTCATTGAGTAGAAATTCATGTTCATATTTCTCCATTAATGAATTATGGTAGTTTGAAGTATGTGCAAATACTTAGGTTCAAAAGTGAGAAATTTTTTAAGTGATCCGGTAGGATGTCCAACTGAACCCAATAAAATATATACATTTTTGTAATATGAAAAATTTTTTTTTTATAATTATTAAAAATGTACTCTTACCAGAACAAGAAATATGGCTTATTCTACAGGCTAATTAACTTTTATAATTAGAAAGAGGTCAAGATAATTTCCAAAGTAAAAGTCATCCAGGGTGGATTGAGGTTTAATCCATTGGGCAACCATTTTTTTTTTTTTTTTGGGCACATATTGTCAGTTCTAGTATTCTTAAGAATTAAGAATTTATAAAAGATCTCAATAATTAGGAAAATTGTAGGTTATTGCAAAAGCTGGGGCGAAATGAAAAGAGGAGCAACTTGTAAAGAATCTTTTATGAAGTCAAAATGTACATAATATTGAATTCAGCTACTCTCAAAGATTTAAAGTAATAACAGAAACATAGCACAGTATAAATTCACAAGTAGTATAAAGACAAGATTCGAATATTATTTTTGAAGAAAAATAAAATCCACAGGAGAAAGGGAAAGATTTATTTTTTTTTTTTGTAATACGATGGTAATAAGGAATGTGAATGGCCAGTTTGTTAGAAGCGTTTGATAAAATACCCACAGATTGTGGAAAATAAAAGCTCCCAACAAAAGAATGGTTTTCTAAGAATTTCATGAATCCCTCCCTTTTTTCTGAGGATTCCCATATTCTAAATCTGGGAAAAATAGTAACTTTACAAATGGAGAAATAACATCAAACACATTTTTTAATATTAATATTATTAATAAAGTCTACAAATATTAATAAAAAATATCTGAAAATTATAATGCCATTCTGTGGATGTAATATAAACCTGTATGTTAGGCTAACGTTATATCGCCCAATAATATCATTGATAATGAGTGTTGTAGTAACTAGAAAAAATAGAAATATTCTGAAAATAAGCTGCAGTATGCCTCAATAAACTGCCTCACATGCGTTTTGGAGCCTAAGTAAATTATTTTATAACGATGAAATTGAATAGTATAGTATTTATACGAAGCATATTAAAAATGACTAAATATTCTTGTAAGAGCAAATGTGTATTTTTTTATTTATAAATTTTCAATTGAACTATCATCTTATTAGTTTTCGTTTTTCAATAAAATTAATCAGTATCAGAATATGAGAAAAACTATATCCAATTCCATCATTTAGAATGTAATGTAGTCACTTTATAATCATTCGGGGTAAGAAAAATTATAAAATCCATAAGCTGTCTTTCATTTTTCATCATTTATTCTTAGTAATAAATATGTTTTTAATACTGAAAACTATTAATGTTAAAATAAATCATTATAATGAAATTTCAAACCTGAAATTTAATAAGAGGAAGAAAATGGTCCAGATGGAGGTTAAAAAAATTCTCTAAACAGGCAGAAATGTTTATTGTTGGAAAGTCAATAAGTAGTTCTCCCTATGTAAGAGAATTTTTTTTAACCTCCACCCGGACTATATACATGGTCAACTAATTTTATTCAACCTGAAATTTGATACAAATAAAATGGAAAACTTTTTCTTTTAAAAAATTAAAATTCAAGAAAAGTAATTTCCCCCTCTAGTAAAACACTAAATGTAAAACTATCACCTGAGGGATCATAGAAAATTAATATTTTTTTTTCAATCAAAAATTCAATTTATGATTGAATTGCTTTTCGGTTAAATTTAATTTCGTTTTTCAATCTTAAGTGTTTAATTTAAACTAAACATCTTTTTATGTAATTGGTACATCAAAACTTATTATAATTTTGCTGTAACCATAATATCGGTGAAGAAAACTAGACAAGCAAGCGAGCATCATGGGCCTCCTACTGGTCACCACCTCGTATTAACCAAAGTGTAAGTGTCAAAATTCATGTTATAACACTAATAAAAATAAATAATATCTGATCCAGATGGAATCAAACCCTCATCTTTTTGTTTAAGGCACTCTAGAACTATTGTCAGAAAGTAAATGCCCAACATTAATAATAATAAAAATAAATAAAATAATAATTATTTAATAAGAAGGAAATAATGTAAAGCTGAATCTTTAAGACCAGCTGCTTATGATGGATGATTGAAAAAGAGAGGGGGAAAGATTGTTTTGTTCATTTAACGCTATGGCTAATCGGACGATGCTACATTGGGAGCTCTAAATTTTGCCTATCCAGGTTTAATTAGGATAGTGATGTAATTAGGATAGTGATAGGTTTAATTAGGACCTGACATCGCACAGGCTCAGGACTCCCGTTTAATGATCCTTCCGTAAAACTAAGGATTTTTTACTCCCTTTAAAAAATCCTAGGGCCACATGCTAGGCTACGAACCTGCGATTTTGGGCTTAGTAGTTTGATACGCTAACCACCAGACCACAGGTAGCCCCAGAGGGGGAAAGAATATCAATACTTAAAAATCCTCAAGATGAAGAATAATGTCCCTCTTTATATTATTATTTATTTTTGTTAATAAAGACATTATATCACACTAGTAATGACTCAAATAGATTTTAAACTCATTCCCTGCAATGTTTCATAAATATTTATCATATTGGAAATATACTTAAAGAAAATTAAAAAATGAAATAGTCAGAAAAAAGAAATTTTTAATTACTTCAAAATAGTAAATAGAAACTAATAAATAATTTTCTCTCATGGCTGCTTTGTTGTCATTACATCAGTTATCAAATTACAGGTTGAAACTGAAGGTTTTTAATTGTTTATTCATTAACAGTTATCTGAATTGATTAAAAAAATATCAAAATAATCAGGCAATGATAGTAAATAACTATTTACTTGGACAGCATTAAATATAGTAAAAGAAAGTGGTCACTATTTTATACTTGGCCTGCTTTACAATCAATTAATCATAAAAACACCTGATCGTTAAAAGCGAATATTTTCTCTACTAAACTTAGGAAAATTTTTAAAAGTGTACTATCAACCCAGAGTTGAGCAAAATGTAATTTCGAATAAAACTGTCATTATACAATATATGTAATTTTGTAGAATGAACAGCATACTAGTATAGCGATTACCATTCACAATACTGATGTAGGATTGGGCACAATTCGAAATAACATTTTGTCCAACCCTGTATGAAAAAGTTTTGAATAGGTTCTTAGTAATATTTTCATTTTGTTTCTTCAATACAAACTCATTCTCATCGAGATTCTGTTAAATTGGAATGAATCTCATCATTCATCTTGAGAACCAATTAAAGTATTTTCCGAATATTGGAATAAGAAGGCCACTTTCCCATACCCTCAGAATGAGTTTCGACCAAAATTTAATGTAACTGCTTTTCAAAAATATAGCTTTGTTGGCATATTAAAATTTTATAAAAAAAAATTATTTAACAAGAGATGTTAAAAATAAAAAAATTTAACAAAAAATTAAATTATCTCCATGAGATGCCCCAAATATATTTTTTTGTAATAATTTTAATGATGTGGATACATTACCTTCTATAGACAACAAATATTAAAATGTTACAAGCAATACAAACATAAAAAAATATTTATTTAAGCAGTTTAACCACTAGTTATTTTTTAAACAATAAAAACAAGACAATTTTTTACAAGCTATGATGCTAGCAGTTGTTTTAGGGATAGATAAATAAGCATATATGTAATATTCATATTTCATGTTGATGTGCATTGTTGTTATTGTTGTAATGTAAAAACAAAATAAATATATTAAAAGAAATACAGATTACCATTAACCATACTATTTGTAATTTGGGATGTAGACTAATAACAATTATCTACAAGGCATTTGCATAAGTTGTGTAATGTAATGAAAATTGTGTTAGAAATTAGGTACAAGAAAATATATTATTAGGACAATAAAAATGTAAATTTTATTGTTCAGGGTTCTTCCATTTTCCTTTTAATAAACCAATACCACTCTCATTATAGCTATTTTAATTTTAATCATTTTACAGAAAAATGTCTAAGAAACCAATTAATAGCAATGTGAAAAATGTTTTAAAAGTTTAATTATTCTGAGATTAAAAAAAATAATTAAAAGATTGACACAATTGTTAGTTAAGACGGCAAAAGGTTGACGTAACACTATTACATTTATTGAAATAATCAAACGCATGCCTTATGGTTTCAACAGTTGAAATTATAATTCAGAAAATCACAAAGAATATTTTGAAATACTTATCAAGCTCAATGAGTTTGAGAATCAGCTTTTTAAAGGATCACTTACTTATAAAAATTTATTTTAAACAGAATTTAAAGCTAAATATTTAAATAAATATTAGTACTTATAGGCATGCCCAGGCTCATAGTGTATCACAATGATTAATTAGATAAAAGAGGCATCACATTCAATGTTTTATGAATGTTTTTGCATGAACACAAACAAATTATATGTTTTATGGTAAGTATTTATATAGAACCAGATATAGATATTATATAGAACATATGTATTATTTTATATTATTACTATATTAGTTTTTATAAAAATGTTTTGTTCTATTTTAAAAATCTTATTCAACCTTTTCTGAATTTTAAATCAAAACCACAATTTTCGTAACTTGACCTAAAACTGCTTAAAACTTTAATGATTAAGGGATAACTACAAATCATCCTTAATTGGAAGCCATGTTTGATAATAAATTTAATACAATTTAGTTAGTCCTATTTGCTGTAAAATTACCCTGTAAAATACACAAAAACTAGTAATGATCGTATTAAACTGTAATCAGTAGTATTGGAATAGATATCATCATTTGAAATGAGTTAGACAGTGATAAACTTTTCAACAGGTTTAGTTTATTTTGCAAAACTTACCGAGTCTGTTGAAGTTTCTAATAGTTTTAACAAGTTTGGCCCAATTTATAATAATACCACCATTCAAAACATTTGTATTCTCTATCCAGGTAAGTTAGCATCTCTCATTATGATATGGAGGGAAAAGTACTTATTATGTCACATACATTTACTAAATATAATATTTAAAAATTATGAATTATAAAAAATCAATTAAATAGAGATAAAAAATATTTAAAAAAAAACAAATAATCAAGAAAAAATAACTGTAACCTGACAAATGAGTTAAAATTTGTTGAATATTAGTGAAGGCACTGCTATGCTACTTGTTTTAAGTAAACTTTTATTTATTTGCAGTAGTCCATGAACAGGCATACGGTATTGATAAGTAGTTAATCATTTTAAAGTTTTTTGTTCTAAATACAAACTAATTTCTTAATCACCAACCCTTTAAAGTATATTCCTTTATTTTTCTCTCTGATGCTCAGAGTTAGGCATCAAAGATTTTTCAATATTCTACTGTGAGTTTAGATAAGGACAATAAATCTTTGTATCAATATAAAGGTTTGTTATTTGGAATTAGCCTTGGTAAGACCTTTTAGAAATTGCAGAAACCATCAAAAGAGAGCCCACATAATTTTATTATTTTTTCTTTATTTCCTATATATGTATAAGTAAATAATAATCCACTCGTACTTTTTCTCAGTCAAATGTTTAATTTAAAAATTGTCAGACATAAAATATGTTCCTTCAAGTTATAAAAAAAGAAAATGAACACATGAGCTTATATGACTGAAATAATGAAAAAATAAAATAAATGATAATATGCTTATGATAAAGTAAAATGAAACTAATTTTAATATTTAAAAAGCATTCTACCTTAGAAAAAGTTTCATCTCACAGCAAGCAACTAGTTAACAACTACTAATTATTTTTTGCAGTTATTCCCCAGTGAGTGAGGGAGGAGAGTTTTATACAACTACCAATTTTTTAAATATATTAAACACCACTTCTATCCTATATGTTTGTTTATTTAACATCACTTTTGTGCTACTTTGGCTAATAGGACGATGCTTCAGTGAGAGTCCTAAATTTTCCCTATCCAGGTATAATTAACATAATTATCGTAAAGGATTAAATTAAAGGATTTTTAACGAGTACCTGACCTCGCACAGGCTCGGGATCACAATTTCACATCCCCACAAATGATGGCACAATTATAAAAATCCTTGCCTAAAAGACCACTTGCCTGGCTGCGAACCTGTGACCTAGGGCATGGTAGATTCTTATGCTAACCACTGCACCACAGGTGAAATCACCCCATTACTATCTTACCTAGGTTGGCAAGGACTTAAAACTTCCCTACTCAGCCTGTATTCCTACTGCAAGAAATAAAATAAAAGCTCACAAAGAATAGTGCAATATGTCTTTTACAGAGTTTAATAATCCTGTATAAGAATAAACTAAAATTGAAATAACCTAGTCTTTAGAGCTTTGGAAAGCAATGAAGCAATACCTAATTTAGCAATATCTTAAAAAAAGCTTAAATATTCTTCAAGAACACCAAAAATTAGCAGAGCTTTAATTATGCTGTCATAACTAAAATTTTAAACAGAATTTTGTTGATTCCACTTGATGAAAAAGGAACCAGCCAAAATATTTTTCATACATATATTTCATTTATTTGTCATATTTCTAAAAAATTCAAAAAGGAAAAATTAGGATATTAATTACTCCTATCATTTTCTGTAATACAATTTTCAGATATTTACTTGGATATGCACCGAGTAAAGCCATATCTGTGGCACCTGTGCATAGTGGGCTAAGTCGAATTTTGTGAATTTTAATTTATCTACTTAGAATCGTAATTTTTCTCAACTTATTTAAAGTTCAAGATTGGAGTATCAGCCCACGATTCACATAGAAATATCCTTCATTACAATGGACAAACACTTAGCGTGTTAGACACAAGGAAAGAGAAAAAAATTACGATTATATGTAGATAGCTTGAAATTCACAAAATTCGACTTAGCCCACTATGCACAGGTGCCACAGATATAAGCCTATCTCTTGTAGCATATCATTATAACATATCTAATCTAATCATTGCACCCTGATTTGGTCTGAGAACCTAAAATTAAAAAGAAGTATTGTATTTAAAAATAATTCAGCTTTAAAATAGTGATTTTGTGACTCTCCAAAATGGTTAAACTTATAAAATACAAAAAAATAAATTTAAAAGAATAAAAAAATATAAGTAATATTTTTTTTTATTTTAAGTGATTCTGTCAACATGCAATGGCCTTGGAACCGGAAAAATCTCTCAGATGTTTGGAAATGGCCTCTAATCTCTTGGTTAAATATGTTTGGCTGTTGGGGTGAAGAAGCAGAAACAGAGGCTGGTAGAAAATGGAGAATAAGATTTAGAACTCTAACGATGTTTTATTTACCTTACCTCCTGACCTCCATGTTAATTCAAGGGTGTCTTAAGTTTGAAGAAGGAGATATCATGCAAAATTTATTTACTATATTTGCAGCTATGCCTGGTATGTTGGGATTATTCAAGTTTGCCAATGTAATTATATACAGAAAACAAATAAAATCTTTGATGGATAAGCTTTCAGGTAAGCAATAGCAAAATTATGAGGAAAGTAATGTTATAAAAATTAAAATTATTTATACAATTGTTAAAATATTTTTATATCAAATATAGCACATAACAGTAATAGTGAATTAAGTACAATTTGATACAAATTTTAGTGAGAAATGTACTGAAGCTATTTGAGAGAGATCTCATTTAATATTTATGCACGTATAATATATTTTTCTCTCAGTAGGGTATAAAAGACAGTATATTAAAAACTTAGTTGTTTATAATAATAAACATACATAATAGATAATAATATTCAGCAGATATCTGAGGTATTCTTAATGGTAAGAAGAAGCTCTATGAGACTGAATATTGCAACACCTCAAAATATGAATTAACAAATACATTACATGTTACTGAGGTCAACTACATAGGCTATGTCCCTAATTGTTAAAAATATACATATATTTAAAAATTAACCTTATGGGTTAAATGTTGCATTATTATTTGAACAAATATAAGCTATATTCTCTAAGTCTATTAAAAAGGAACAAAAGTGAAGATAATAAAACAGTAAAATTACATGAGAAATAATTTTACAATACATAATGAATGGCATGTTATATATGAGTATTGAAATTAGTTACTGTTAAAATCAATATATATAGCTATGATAGAGCTATATACTAATAAAGAAATACAATATTTTTTGGTGGAGAAAAAAAAGATAGATAAGGAGAATGATGGAGGAAAATATATAACAAAACTAGAACATGCCAGAAGGATGTATAGTCCAAGAGCTACTAAACAAATATTAAACCAAACAGGATGTAAAAACAAAACAAAAAAAAACACTTATTTTAGTGTTGCACAACTTCTTCTTCTTCTTCTTTCATCTCTTCTATCTCGCAGTGAAGAGATATTGGCACAAGGAGTGCCACCTTCCTCTGTCAAGGGCTGCTCTCCTGGCTTCCGCCCATCCAATCCCTTTTTCTTTCAGAATATTTAGGAGTTTATTATTCCGAGTCACTCGGCCTTCTCCTGGGCCTATTGATTTAGCCTCTATAGCTTTCTTCGCTGAAGAACAGTCATCCATCCTCATTACATGGCAGATGCAGTTGCCGGAAGGAGGCAGCCCCTCTTGGAGACTGTGGGCCAAACCATCACACTCCGAATCCAAATGATTAAAAGAAACATAAAGAAGAAAGCTGGATTGTCTTTCATGCCTTGGCAAGGACACGGATATGGAATATCGAAAAAACATGGAACATGGAATGTAAGGGGTCTGGCTGGAAAAGAGAGGAGCTGGTGGAGAAAATGTAGAGGACCTCATGTTGCCAACTTACTAATCAATATTAAATCATTAGAATTAGAATTTTGTCACATCGTCAGGGAAAAAGAGTATAATGAAATTCAAGAGATCATTAGGACAATTTTAAACAGGTCAGGAGCAAGATGCTTTCCTATAGTTGTTAAATTTGATTATAATACTGTCCATGATAGGACAAAAGGACTTACTAACAGATTGATAACAAAAATTTACCGACACCAACAGATACCTCAACTACCATTCCCAACATCTTCATCACCAATAATAGTAACTAATTTCAACACTCATTTTGATTTTCACTAATAACATGTCAATCATTATATATTATAAAATTATTCCTCACATAATGTTACGATGTTTTATAATTTTCATAGATTTCATTTCACACTTATTATTTTTAAATTTATCATCAATTATTTAACAATTTAACCTTTGGTTCATAGTATTTCATTCTTATCATTACTGTCTATAATACTGTTTCTTTGGTACTGCACTTTTGATATTGTTATTCTATTTTGTTTTATTCTCAGTTCTGAAGATAGCTTAAAAATTAGGCCAAAATATTAGCAAAAAATAAAATATCTACGTAAAATTCACTGACTGCACCCACTAACCATTTTCAACATTGCTCAAGATACATACAGTCAACCATTTCCTCATCAATACAGGCTTAGCAGAGGATCTTTTTATTTCTCTTATGATAACCCACCCCAACACTATTCATATCTGTACAAAATGATGACTATCCTAATCAACATATTGAGTTATAGAATTTTGTAGATATCAGTAGTGGTAATTTTTTTTATTGTGAACCCTCTATGTGTAATGTTTAGTGACTACCAAGCTAAATTACTTATAAAGGGTTCGTTACAATTAATAATGAAAATATTTAATTGTTTTAGCTTATTTATAAACAATAAATTTGTACCCCGGAGGATAAGGACACCCTGTTACAATTTAGTAATTTATGTATTTGTTCAGGAGAGCCAATTTTCTATAATTTTTAACAATTTTAATACGTTTCTTTGTTTATTATAGAAACAGCTCAAAGAAAATTGTTCACATTTTTATTGGTATTGATATGTAATTGGAAGTATTGATCATAGTATTTATTTTTGCAAATTTATCTATTTTATGGACATGGTGTCCTTTAAGTCCAGATCACAGAAAAATGTAAATGAATATGTACAGTATAGTAGAAGTACAAATGTTTTAAACTCTCGCATTTCAGATATGTTTTCTGAAGCCAACAACCCTTTATTAGATAAATTAGCAAGAAATTCATTGAAACGAACTTGGATCATATTTACAGCATGTGTGTCAGTATTTGCAGCAAGTATATTGGATTGGCTCATAAGACCTCCAGTTATCGCTATATTTCATCATCAGAGGACGAGGATAGTAGACACCTGGCCAGTTTTCTTGGACACTTGGCTCCAGTGGTTTTGTTCATATCTTCTCCAATGCCCTGGCATTTTGCTATTGGGTCATTCCAATTACATGTTTGAAGTTTTATATTTTTGTACTTCAGACGTTATCCTTTGCCATTTTAAGTTATTAAAACATAAATTGAATCATCTGGTGCTAAGCAATGATAGAACATCTACAGAAGAACTCATTTCTTGTGTGAAGTATCATACCGATATTCTAAGGTAACATTATATTACATCATGGATGCCCAATCTAAGGGACAAGTGCCACAATATGTAAAGGGTTCAGGATCGGTTTCTAAAGTTTTTATTCTTGATCAAAAAATCAAGTTTTCTTTCTGAGATAAAATTAACCATTTAGAAAGGATTTTTTTTAGAACAAGCTTTCGTAATATAGAGAAATAATTATTATGAATAAAGATCAGTTTTGATAGTCGCTAGCAGTATTTCTTTTTTAGCAGTGACTAGTGGTATCAGTGACAATTTATTTCAATTTCATAACCATATCCGATACCTTTAACTGATACTTTTCTGTCTCTGATGGCAACTATCAATGGATCGAAATGTTCTCAACAAACTGCACTAGTGATGCATTAAAATTCCATGTATCATAATTCAGATTTCTTTAAAAATGGCATTTTATATTAACTTTGTCACAACGCCAGTAAATAAAAAAATAATATTCCATAATTTGTTATTGCAAATCTAAATAATGGTGAGGATTTTCATGAACTTCTGGCCACTCAATAATATACATTGATTAGGCTAGATTTAATACCTGTACTGATACAGTGGTAAAAGCTCTGAAACTTAAAAATATCAAAACACTCTGGCAGGGATAGGAACCAATAATACTTGTTCAAGGAATGCAACGTAGTACAGTATATGTTTGAAATATTGGGAATTAAAAACAAGTTGAAAGGGAAATAGATCAATGTACCATGTTCTAAGCCATGATACTGTTATGAGGGGTTACTCCTAAAGCTTCAGGAATGGGACTATGGTGGGAAGATATGGCGGAGGATCCAGTTCTTCGTTAGGAGATTCTGAATCACTGAGTAAAGTAAGATTATTATTGAAAAATATGAGATGGCTGACAGCCAAAAGGCAGTGAAATTTTATTTTCTACTGTGAAAAACGCCCTTAGTAACTTTTGTGATAGTTTAAGTAACTTATAAAGATTATATTGTGAACAAAATATATTTTGGCGGAGTTTTCATGTTTTAAGTATAGAGGGTTCAAAGAAATATGTCATTATAGAATCTCCTCATCATTAAGAACTTATGTTTGTGTTTAATGTTAATGTTATTTAAAATTGAAAAAAACAATAAACTTGGTTTTCAATGTAGTATCTGATTGATACATTCCAACATAACTCTATTAATGAAAAAATGACATACTCAATATGGGAGGTCATGGTAGTGGCACTCATTATAAAAAGGTTGGGCACCACAGTATAATAAAATATTTATTTAGAAAACTATCTGATTTAAAAATAATTGAATTTATTTTGTTCAGTGTTTGCAACAATTTTAAAGATGCTACAGCAAAAGTTCTCATATGGCAGTTCCTCAACTCAATTATTATGCTCTGTACGGGAATTTTTATTTTAACAAATTTGGTATGAGCAACTCCTCTATTTTAGTTACTAATCTTTATTAATTATTGATTTGAACTCTAAATATATTTTTTCAGATTAAACAAACACCTTTAACAGCAGTAATTAATCTATTTGAAACATGCTTGTTTTTAATAACAATTCTGTACATGTACAGCTGGTATAGCAATGAAATAACTTTTCAGGTAATTTTCTTTAAAAGAGAGTTTAATGGAAAATGATACAGAATTAAAAGTAATCCTTCTAGGTTATGTATAGAAAAACAGTTTATCCTTGTAACTTATCAAGATAGGTATATAAATAAAATATGAAATTACTTCGATAAAGTGTCTTAAATGTACTTTAAGAAAACAAGCATACAACGTCGAAACTTGATCAAACAACAAGATAATATTCAGAGAGATATAATCAAAGGTTTCAGTAAACTAAAGTTAGCAGGTTTTTGTGCAAAAATAGTGCAAAACTGAATCGGCAGCGAGAATCCAAGGAAAATAGTTTCAGGCAGAAAATTAATACATTTTATATAGTGAAAATAATATACAATGTTATTAACAAAATAGATTAACTGGATAGCAAGCTTAATAATATAAACTTGTAATTCTACTAAACAATTAATATAATATTAATTAAGAATTCAAATATTATTATTGCCAAATTTTTGAGAACTCACAGATATTAATCAGTCTGATTTAATTAGATCTACTGAACATCTTAGCCAGTTCATTAATCTTTCATGGTTTAAAAAAAACATTCTACTAACAATGAAGAAGGAAGTACCTTTAAAGATACCCTAAAATAAAAAAAAAAATATATTTTCAAAATTTTTAAGTTAGTAAATTTTGTGCTATACTGTGTCATCTATCAGCAGATGTTTAATATTTTTTACATTTCGATTTGTTTTCAATTATTTTTATTTATCACTAACAATAAGAAATTTTTCAAAGAGGTCGTCCGATATAAAACTTCCACAAAATAAGAAAAAATTCTTGTTTCCATGATTGTTTCATTTAATCACATCTCTTTCTGCCATATATTAACAAAACCTATAGAACTGTGAGTTCTGCAGGTACTAAACTATTGGATACACAGTGTCTTATTTATATTCTTATTTTATACATATTTTGGAGCCGAGCAATCACCAAAATTGCCCACTATTTATTTTCTTAAGAAAAACATGATACTCTTCAGTTTCAGGAGGATTACCAGTATTCAAAATTTATTTTTTAAGAAATAAAATTGTTAAAAATTAAACATGCCAGTTTTTAGTATTTTTTTATTATTATAAAGCAAGATGAGGTATAAAAACTACTAGAATAAGATAGCCCAAGTGGTACTTACTTTTTACACAAATAAAAATATTAACATTTGACATTACAGAAATATATAAGTAGGAATAAACCATTTTAAAAAAGCTGTAAATAAAGTACATAATACATTTATAAACTTTCATACCTTTGGAACGGTCCAAAAGAAAGTTCAGAACATCTTCCTTTTAAATTGAAATTTATTTAATTATAAAGAATTCTAATTAATCATTTATGAACAAATGAACTTATATGAACAAAGCTAAACAAAACGTTTTATGAATAAAAGGAATTTATAAAACACATGTATAAAAGTTATTATGATTATTTATACCTCTAACATAAGCAACTAATTGACGAGGCCTTATGTGATTTAAATCATTACTTGTTATGCTTTCTGAATATTTCATATTAAAAAAAAAAGTAATTATAGACACAATCTTTTAATTTAAGAATGGCCTGAAAAATAGGACTTTAATGATTAAAAGAGCAAAGAGCAATTATAATGCTGACTATGATGTTGATTTATCATATGAAATATCGTAATAAATAAAAAATCAGTATGTACTAGGAAATATATAAAGACAAACACTAACCCTACCCATGTACTAAATATCTTTAGCTGGCAAGTAATGCGAAATAGTGATGAAAATAGCAATGTTATAATTACACATCACATGAAATCCAGGATTAAAATTAATTTAAATATTCTAAAAATATCGAAGCCTACTTATTGTTATCTATAAATGTATATTAATCTGTAGCTGATAATAAAATTATACCCAATCCAACTAGTTCAAAAATATAAACATAAGTAGGATTTTTATAATATTTAACTTATTTCATATTTCATTAATGAGTAGATACAGATTAACTGATAAATTTTCTTAGTATTAGAATCTGCCACATATTGCCACTCGAGTAGAACAATGATACAAAACAATTTTATTAAAATGGAATTATTATTATTATGGTTTTGTAAGTTCTGGATATCGTAAATGTAATAATTATAAATTTTATGGCGCTATTTTTTTAGTGCTCAGATGTGTCTAACGCAGTTTATATGATTGGATGGCTCAATGCAAAAGACTCAGACAAAAAGGCTATGATGATTACTATGTCAAAAGCAGAGCAGCCCATTTTATTTGGAGGAATTTTAAAAATAAGTTTAGATACATTTATCAATGTTCGTTCTTATTTAGATATTGAGATAAAAGATGTGTTTTAAATTGATGAATAATGTATTTTTATTTTTTTTATATAGGTACTAAAAACCTCATTCTCATTTTATAATTTTCTGATAGCAGTTCAACAGAAAAGTAATAAAAATTTCTAGAACATTCATAATATATTACTTCGATTGATATGGAAAAATTGGAAGTCCTGCATATATTGCACTAAATGATTAGAAAATCTTTTATCCACAATTATTGAGATATAAATAATAAATATGTAATTATCTCACCAAGAAACTAGGATGTTTTAATAAATAGATAAGCAAATGTTTTTTTTGTTTTTTTACATATTGTTTCGGCTCCCAAGGGAAATTTTTAATGATATTTTTAATATCTGTTTTCAAGAGTGATATAAAGACGCATAAGCTTTAGTCTGATAAGAGGTAAGTATTAGCAGGAAAAATTTCGATCGATCTAAACAAAAATTGAGTCTTTGACAAAAAAATGATGAGTTAAAAACTTCTCAAAAATATTTCATAGTGTCATTTTTCAATGAATATGCTATGATATTATATCTTTCATTGAACCTTCATCCCAATAAAAGATAATTTGTTATTGACATCTGAATAATTCCAATTTTTAATAGATAAATAAATAGAAATCACATAAATTATTATTTATCTAACACTTTGATTTTTTTGTAATTAAAAATTATTGTATTTTTCAATATTTATCCTGGTATTTGTTTAAACTGTTTATTTGCTTCATTTTTAATATTTTACAAAAATACAAGTTACCGTGAGCTTTTATATGGAAAAGAGAATGTAATTATGGGTAATGAGTAGATTTTCGGTAATCATATTAAGAAATAAAAGTTTCAACTAG
This sequence comes from Arma custos, assembly GCA_037127475.1. Taxonomy (NCBI): domain Eukaryota; kingdom Metazoa; phylum Arthropoda; class Insecta; order Hemiptera; family Pentatomidae; genus Arma; species Arma custos. The sequence continues at coordinate 58,596,329 of CM073763.1, read as the reverse complement.
CATTTCGAAATATAGATGATATATGGTTGTTTAAACGTTCATTTATATATGAAATGATTAAACCTGTACCACTACAACTGGGTCTGGGATTCAGTACATGGTAGAGACCGTACTGTTTCAAGGACAACGGTTCTGCAAGGAGGTGACTTGGGCTAGGTAACTTTCAACTGCCAGATTTTTCTCCCTTATTTTGGCACCCTATTTTTATAATACTTTATACAGGCTGGGTGAGCCCCAGGAGGGTCCTAGATCCTATAAGATCCATCTCTGGCTGCAAAAAGGTGAAATAAAAGTCTTGCCCTCAGCGGGATTTAAACCAGGATTTCCGGCATAGCAACTCAGTAATCTACCACTGATCCACTCCACTCCTTTATGAAAGGATTACTGAAGAATAAAAATTCCCATAATTACATTCTCTTTTCTATACTAAAGCTCATGATAATTGGCATTTTTAGAAATTATTAAAAGAGATATGAATGAAAAGTTGAAACTTGTTGCGACTCAACTCATAGTGACAACGTGCAGAAATATTACCTTTATCCTCTTAATGATCAACAATCCTTGTTCCATCATGTAGTTATTTCTTTATAATCAAGAACCATTTGAGCAGGTTGATATATGATACATTTTAGTAGGAACCTATGGAAATATAAAAAAGTAGTTGGTGGACATTGTATTTGAACTAATATTGGCATATTTTCCTTTTTTGGCGGGAAGGGGGAGGGCAGTGAACCAGATAGAATACAATATAGGTTATAAATTATCTTTAGTAAGAGGTCAAATACTGAAAAACTTTAACTTGACTAATCAATGATTTCAATGTTAAATAAATTAAAATGTGTGACTTCTCAGATCTTAAAATTTTATGGTTTGTAAAAAAAGTTAAGATTACTATTTCAACATTTTTTAAAAGTACTAATTATTGTATACCTAGTAAACAAAAGGTTAGTACCATCTATTATATATCTAAATCTATAAGCTTTACAAAATGGATATTTAATATAATCATGAAAATAGGATACATTAAAGTATAATTATATTGCCAGAATATTTTAAAGCATTAGTTGATTCATGAACTGTATCAATGATAGATAGACTAATTTAGCAGCCATCCTGATTAAACTAAAATACTTGATTTCTCCTTTTATTTATATTCTCTTACATATTACTGCATATCAATTTATAATTCCACAAATTATATTGCTATGCTAATTTAACAGATGTAAGCATAAAATTGGCTAATTCGACCATTATGAATACACTGTTGTATAGTTCATATTTGTACAGTTAAAACTAGTTATTATTATAAATCACTTAAACAAACCATCGTGATGCAGATCCCAATGCACTTTATTAGAATGTTATGGATTTAATATGACAATCATCAAGCCTATATTTATTACTGTTAGTTAACAATCGTGGAAAAGTTCTAAATTATTTTAAATTACGGAACTAAGAATTATATTCCATATCTTTAAACAATCTACTTGTTTTTAATAACATTTATGGAGTACCTCTGATTATATCCTTAAAGTATTTTTCCAATAAATGAAATCAAGTATTGTTCAATATAGAGAAAAATGACTCCCTAAGATTAATGAAATACAAAATATATTGTGAACATTTGTCCTTGGTTTGCAACTTTTGGCTCACTTTCTTGGTGCATTTTAACCTACTATAAGAATAACCTAGCTTCAACTAAGAAATATTTTATTAAGTGTAATTGGCATTTTTATTATCATTATTATTTTATAATTAATTTACGAAATAATCCGGTGATAATTAATTTAAACTATCTATAGAGTAAACCCTCAATGATCAGAATCCTTATTATTTATTTTTTTTGTAGGATTTTCTTGACTAAATATATTTAAATCAATATAATTATATTAAAAACAGTTTAACGATATAATATTTTTACGAAAGTAATTTAAACTTGAAATAATTTTTTTGCCTCCAAAAATGGAAGAATTGAGTCACCACCCTTTTGCGACTTGGTCCTGCAGTTCTCGTCGATTCCAGTAGTTTTTTATAATACGGTTAATTACCTTGCGTTTTTTTGTTTTCTGGTGTTTTTATCATTATTATAAAGTATTGTGAGTGTTGTTCTTATTATTTTATATATTCTAGTATGAATTATCGTAATTAAAATATCTTAATGTAAGTGTAAAACTAAAAATTACCTTTTATATGGGGTAGGAAATGAGAATGAGTGCATAGTAAGTTTCTAAAATGTTGAAAACTTAACAGATTATTTGATTGATTGGAAATAATGCATGATTTAAAGGTAATTTATTTATGAGATTGAAGATTAGAAAGATTATATTAATATATTAAACAATATTAAAAACGTTGAAGTGAACGTTTATATTTTTTAGTGTTAAAATTGTAGTTTTTGTAGAACTGCTATTTTGGCTTTAGTTAAATATGTTAAATGATTAATTAGAATTCTTTATAATTAAATAAATTTCAATTTAAAAGGAAGATGTTCTGAACTTTCTTTTGGACCGTTCCAAAGGTATGAAAGTTTATAAATGTATTATGTACTTTATTTACAGCTTTTTTAAAATGGTTTATTCCTACTTATATATTTCTGTAATGTCAAATGTTAATATTTTTATTTGTGTAAAAAGTAAGTACCACTTGGGCTATCTTATTTACAGGAAACATAGATGCGACAAAAATTAATATAAATGTTCCTGTTTCTGTTCGGTTACGTTATGTTTCCACCGACTCAAAGGCACTTCAGGGGCTTCGCACCCCGGCGCTTCTTTTAAAGGGAGTAAAAAAAATCATCAGATATTCCCTCCTTCGGAAGGAACATTCAATGGGGCTCACGAGTCTGATTTCAGGCGCTAGGTTAACGATTTGAAAACATTTTACAAAATTTTACAAAAAAAAACAAAAAAAAATGTCCTAATCCAATCGCAGATAGAGAGATAAGTTAGCACAAGTCATCCATTTCCCAGTGATTCTTTTGTCTGTATTTTTTTTCAGAGAACTTACACAATTACTGCCTGTTCCTAACATAGAAGGGGATACGAAAGAACTTCTTGCTAAATTAAGAAATTTAGAGGCATCTAACGTTACTGCTCTTATCCATATAGAAATATTGTAAGATGATCAAGTGTAACTTGGTCAATACCCATGTTTTTCATATTTAAATGCATTAAACGGCTATATATTTACAGCCCCGACGAATTAGTGGTTAAGTCAAATTATGTTCAGAGAGAATTAATTTTATTGTCATTATTCTGGTATTTTTCGCCTTGAAATGGAGTTATAATGGGGTAATATGAAATGTAAGCAATGACTCGTACTCAAGCCAATGCCTGAATTATGAAAATAACACGATTGGACGGACGTCCTTGAGTACTAGGAACTCAATTCGGAGAAAATTTTCACCACTTATTGATTCACCACTTCACCACTTATTGACCGGCGCTGTAGATATATAAGCTTGGTATGAGTCTCTCCGTGGTGGCAAATCCGCTTCTTGTGGGATGATGAAATAAAAAAATATTACTGATCCGATTTTTTTTCTCCTTTTCTGGTGAGGAAGAAGGAAAAAATGAGTTTGATGGGTAATTGGTCCAAGATTGGCGTGACCAAAGCCCAGCCTGTGAACCCAATGACCATCTGTCACCCGCTCAGGATCCATGACGTTCACGGCCAACTTGTGGAGGCTAAGACAGTCAGAGGCCGATTTAACGAGAAACTGGAGATGTATGGCAGAGCAATTCTTCAGCATCGAAGAATTCATTGGCTCAAAGAAAAAATAATTACTAATATGAAATACATTTTTATTAACGTAGCTCATAATAAAAAATATAGGTTATCAGTATTATATTTTCAATATTAAGATAATTTATGCCCTCTATAAAATGGCACCCATAATTAGGAGGAAAACCATGGAGTTGAGCATGATCCCATATAAATCATCTTACACAGCCGTCGGCTTAGAAACAATACAGCCTCTGCTATGTGGTGAAGCATAGACTCCTAAAGGGTTGCATTGGCAATTTGTGTAGTAATGAGTTCGGTAATTATACCGTAGGTTGTCTTCGAGTTGAGTCACTACAAGTTTTAACCGTTTATTCGTTTAATTTTTAATATTTTCCAAAAATATAAGTTATCTTGAACTTTATTGTGAAAAAGGAAATGTAATTATGGGTAATGAGTGGAATTCGGTAATCATTTCGTCTAGAAATAAAAGTTTCAACTTGCATTTCGAAGGATAGAAGATATATGTGTGTCGAAACTTTCATTGCTAGATTAAATTATGACTGAAGTTTTACACATTCCCCATAATTAAATTCCCTTTTCAATAATTAAAGCTCACGGTAATTTTAATTTTTGGAAAATATTAAAAATGATACGAATATATAATTAAAACTTGTAACTCAACTCGATGCGACAACCTGCAGAACAGATACCATGAGTTCTTTGAGACAGATATATTTTTTTTAATCGAAAAAACACAATCTTATTTTTTTTTAGACAACAGGGTTTTGAGGGTTGTTGTACAGCGAAAAGTAATTTTATGAGTTCTCTTTTACCGTTCAGTGATCCCATAAAATCCTTCAGACATAATTTTAGTTCCCTTAGTACCTTGGAGTTCAAAGGTTGAATGGTTGCAAATTTATATTAATTAAGTTTTTCAATTGATCCGTGTTATTTTGCTTTGTACATTTTGAGAGAGGGACCAGGAGTGGAAAAATAATTATTTTTTTTTTTTTTTTTTTCATTTTCCGATGACGGGGCTTTTGATTTAATTTTTTTAAATTATAAATATAATAAGGTATTTTCAATGTTTTGAGATACTTATAATGGCCATTCTATTTCCAATAAATAAATTTAAAATTCAAAATATTGTAAAGTCACGACTCTAACCGAAAAGAGCACATTGGGGATGATACTCACATTTCCTATTCATGAAGTAAAATATATTTAAATAAAAATAACTTCAGAACCTTTATTATCTATTCCCTCTATGCCATAAACCAACTTCTTATAACTCACCTTAGCGAAGTGTCGAGGTTGATTTGTGATACGTTAGTGTTTGCGAATCATTGTACTAAAATTCGTATTCGAGTCTACAATTAAAAATTTCATAACCTACGGGTGTCAAGTTTGGAGCCACAAATACTATGAAGAGATCGAAAAAGTGAAACGATATTTCATTTAAAAAAAATTTAAATTTCCGGTTAATATCCCAAATTACTTTGTATACCTAGAAATTAATAGAAAATTAGTCCACATGTACACACTAAAAATGCAATTTAATTATATTTTAAAAATATTAGATTATAAAGAAAATAGATTATGCACAGGTATAGCAAGAGAAATAAGAAAACAAAATATGTCGGTTTAAAGAGTGGGGGGGGGGAATTGCAAACAAAATAAATTATAAATTAAATTTAACATCTAACATTTGGGAGGAAGAAATGTCAAAAATGTTAGAACTGTGCAATGATTCTTTTATTCAAGTTTGCCATGCAAAAGCATCAGAGAGCACACACCACGGCCTCTATAGTTCTTTAGATATATCAATAGATTACCTTAGCCATTTGAGAGTTGCAAAAAAAATTAGCTTAGTTTGATTTGATTCGCAAAATAAACTGCTATGTACACTGTGTAATTTGAACGAAATCGAAAATAGTTTTCACTTCCTCGCAGTTTGTCCCATCTTAAAATCGTATAAAAAATACTTAAAACATAAGCTGATCTCAAAACAAAAACTAATAGATATTCTGAATGGAAATAATTTAATAGGTTTATATAATTTTGTAAGAAATGCAGGTCGATATAGGAAATTTTTAATTTCAGAATTTAATTATTAATCTCAAAAGGAAATTTAATTTATTTTTAGTTTTGTTGTTATTTATAAGTTCAACAAACTCCCGGCAGACGGTATAAAGTACCATGCTCTGGTTGATAAAGTGTAAATAAAATTAAAAAGAAAAACACTGTAAATAATTTATCAATAAAAGAGCATATATCTATCTATCTATCCACCTCACCTTAGCGAAGTATTGAGGTTGATTTGTGACAAGTTAGTGTTTGCAATTCATTGTCCTAATATGATAGTGTTCTGAATGATACCATTGTGCACTTACACCCTTACAATTTACTTATCTCACATTACCTTACATGTAATTTTCAAAACGCGATTCCAACTTTAGTGGGCCTATTTCAACTTTGTCTGCGTTTTATAATAATAATAATAATATCTCTATTTATTCTGGGGCAAGCCTCTATTAAGCTCTATTAGATCTTAGAGTGTAATGCTTGAGTTTATGTATACTCAAATTTAGTTTAAAGCTTTAAATTTAGTTTAAATTGGGCTAAAAGATACTGAAACTGTTTTCAAGATTCAGACATTTATGCAGAGAATTACTATTTTCTTTTTAAAGCATTCATACGTTGTGATTTTTGGGTTTTGGTTTTATTTTTATTCATCTGAAGCAAATAAGTCTGAAAACCTTCTATTTAATCACTTTAAAAAATGAATAATAGTTATAAAAACTAAGAATCATGCTTTAAAAGAAAGCAGAACTAATTAGTAGAAAATAATTTTCAATAAGTTTAATATAATAATAGAGCGATGAACAAAAACTTATTTTATCTTTAAAAAACATGGATTTGCTTGATATTATTTGTTTTAAATGCTTTATTGACTGTTATTAGTAAAAGCAGAGTTATTATGAAAATATCTTTAAAATTACCGCCATAATAAATTTTTTTGTTCATCAATCTATTTTTTAATAGACTTAAAAAATACAATGTGAACTTATTGAAAATTTATTTTGACTATTTCGTTTTGTTTTTTATTAAAGCGTATTTTTTAAACTATTATTTATTTTCTACCTTTTAGTTCGGCTGGTTATAAACGAATGTTCTTTAGTTGTTTTTAAAACTAATATACATTTCCTGTTTTTTAGTTTTTTTTTTTATTTGATTTTCTTTAACGTCACTTCGACTGCTGGGGCCATTAGCGACGACTGCTCTTCTTATATTTCTTGGATTAACTTTGTGAGTTTTATGTACATCAGAGTCCTCTGTAGCTCATTATCATTTTTGAAAGGTTGGCACGTATGAATGTCCAAATTTGTTCTTACTAGTTGATACTTCTTGCATCCAAATAGATGCTTGACTGTAATTTGTACATTTTTGCAGCTTTGGCAGGTTAGTTGGTACTGCCCTAAAAGTAGGTGGAGATGTGTCAGCTTAGTATGACCAATTCTTAACCTGCTTATTATACTGCACTCTTTTGGCGTTAGGCCGTTTGGAGGGATCCAAGCGATGTTTTCTTCTTTTATTTGACAGAGGTGGCTAAAAACGCGTTATTTAATTTTTTAAATTATTAATTCTTTTTTCCTGCAAAACATACAAAACTTCCTAGTTAATCCTGCCAGTAATCGTACACTAATCTCGAAGATTAAGTCATGTATGCCTTAGTTCTTGGCACAAGACACTGCCGTGTCTTAAGTGATATGAAATCGCGATATCAGTTCTGCAGGTTGTCGATTCGAGTTTCGATTCTATAAAACTAAAATAATTTTATTACTGACGACTGTATATGATAGCTATTTACGTAGCTTAGATTATATCATCTCTATGTTTCGAAAAGTTTGTAGAAACGTTCATTACTCGATGAAATGATTACCGAAACTAAAGATATTTACGATCTTTAAAAATTTTAAAGCCACCTGCCAGGCTCCGATGTTGGACTTAGTAGGTTACTTGTAGTTTTATTTTTTTTTTAATATTATCAATTTTCTAATTTATAGTTCATCAGGCTATCAACGCGTGATGTTTAGGTTTTTAAACTAGTAGTCTTAGGCTTGTCTTAAAGATAAAGCCATGTATGCCAAGAAATCAGCACATGACACTATGTTGTCTTCGGATATGAAAAATCTCTTAAGAATAATGACAAAAACTTCTTAAATTGTTGTATTGTCATCTCTCCTTGAGAAATCTGCAGTGTTTTTAAATGGTCGAAAATGGAGATTGAAGATTCCGTTACACACATGTAGACATACTTGCAAAGCTAATAAAAGCGTTTTGGCAACGTTATATAAAGTACGAGTTACATATATATGAATGTATTGGGCTATGTACATGTACATGGTTTTGTACAGGGCTAACAGACATATTGACCGACACAGGTCTAGAGCATTTGCATAATTGCCCCGGGACCCCGAAGATCTGATTCGGCCGTGAACAGATGGGGCGCGGCACCGCCCCTGGCAGGCAGTTTAGCCCAGGCGGAACTCCAATTTGTCATAGCCCACCTTTCCATTGTTTGTACGTCGAAACTTAGCGACTAAAGACTCTAAAGTCAACTCCTCTGAGGTGGTCTTGGCGAGGGTCAGGGGCGAAAGTATAGAGCAATTAATAACTGCTCTGAATAAGAAGCAGATTGATGGTGGGCTAAGGGTTGCATTTGTTAGAGCACGGCTTCTCTTGGGATGATTGTGTTCCCGGAGCTGAGGGGCGGGAACAGATACATCAAGCGGCAGCCTTTTTAAACTGCTAATGGCCTTTTAGCTCGCCATTAATGGCTTAACGGATCCGGTGGTTCAACCGGAAGAGATCTTCCTTCCGGTAATGGCAGCAAAAAGAAGACTAGTGGTTAGGATAAAAACATAGTATGCCCAAGATCACTGGTTGGCAGCACAGCGGATGATCTTAGGATTTTTTAAACGGAGTAAAACTTCTTAATTCTGACGTCCTTCTCATATGACGTAAAATGGGTATCCCGAGCTTGTACGGCATCATATATTTGTTAAAAATCCCTACCCTAATTTATCTGAATAGTTAAAATTTAGGAGTCCCACTGTAGTATCCGATTAGCCCTTTCAGGATAATGTGACGTTAAATGAAAAAAATGTGGCTATTGAGATCCTTCCAAACAACAAGACGTTTCCCGAAAGAAGTAGTCAGTTTTTTTTTCCAATAGAACCTGGATAGGCAAAATTTAGGGTTTTAGTTCCGGAGGTGTTGTCTCTTCGAGTAAACCCATGCCAAATATTGACTTCTCTTTCGTTTTATTTTTAATTTTCTCGAAAATATAGATAATTCTGTTTTAATATGGAAAAAAAGGTTTAATTGTGGGAAATTATGTATATTTTGGTAATCGTTTGATCAAGAAATGAACACTTCGAAGCATAGATGATGATATGACCTAAACAGTGCGTGTAAGTCGGTTATTTAATCTATATACAGCCAGCAATAATTTTTTTTTCGAGAATATTATTGAAAAGAATGAGGATTTAATGATTAAGCAAACCAGAAGTCCTCGATGTTTTATGAATATTTATTTTAATGGTCCAATATAAACGTAATCCTGTCCGATCCAGGGTTTTAATCGTATCCTACAGTTCTGTTTACAAAGCGTTAAGGTTTTATGAAGCCTGTAATGACAAACCCTTTTAAGTCCAATTTTCGAAATTTTAGAGGTAAAAAAAAACACTGAAAAATGTGAATTTCTAAGAAAACAGAATGATTTTTCAGGGCAACTGTAAAATTGATTAGTGGGTTGTATGAGCAAGTATTAGGGGCCTCATTATCACACAGTCTGAATTCTAGGGCTCTCAGAAATTTGAAATTTTGTTTTGGATTTCAACATTACAATCGTAAAAGCTTCAAACTCTTTTAAATAAATCGGAAGGTACCCTTTTTATCCTTGTTTATTTTTTTACTTTGTTTTTTGTAGACTGCAGTGGGACTTCACGTTCGACTCAAATTGCACTTTGTGTCTGTCTGTTCCTAATTGTCGAACTAAGAACTCCGGGTTTACCAAAACATTGTGCTTTTTTAACCTAGTTTTGAAACTAATCGTTTTAGCCTTAGATAGAGGGCTTAAACGTAAAAATCAAACTAAAAAATAATGTTTAACGGGGTTTGCCATAAAAGGCCTCATATATGCTTTTGGGTCAACGGTATAATGAATACGTTCAATATTCTGAAATTATTTTTTTGGAAAATACCAATACTGAAGAAGATACTTAGATATCTGAATGAGAAAATCATTTCAAGTGCGATTATGATGTCAACATAGCTTCATCCACTCAAATTGAATATACATGAACATGTATTGAATATGAACATGTAACATAACTATAGATATTATATAAATTTATTGCGACTTATAAATCGACGCTATAGTTTATCTAGTCAAAAGACCATAAAATCTATTGAAAAAAGTTATTTTTTTTAAGTGTATGCATCTTTATTCCAGATTTTTTTGTCCATATAATACTTCTAAATTGGATTAAAAAACAAAGCAATAACAAAAAAAAAGAGAGATTAATTCCATTTTCAGAAAAGAATGCTCAGGGGTTTGATAAAAATTAAATGTTTTATCTTAATAATATTCTATAGCGACTTTTATTTAGCCTGTTTACAGCTGGAGATGGATCATGTAGGATCTAGGACCCTCCTGGGGCTCATCCAGCCTCTATAAAATATTATAAAAATAGGGTACCCAAAATAAGGGGGAGGAATCTGGAGGTTGAGCGTAATCTTAGGACAAGTCACCTTGCAGAACTGTTGTCCATGAAACAGTACAGTCTCTACCATGTATATAACTCCGGACCCGTTCACGTGTTGTAGTGGTACAGGGTTTTTTTTATTCTATAAATAATTTTTTAATAATTGGTTTTACATAAGGCGAATTAACCCAATATCAAGGTTGTCACCTCTTAAGCAAAAGTTATTAGATTATAAATTATTTCATCTTTTTAAAGGAATACATAAATATTTTATGAAAAAGTTAAAGAGGATTATTACATTAACCTGTGATTATTTGTTTTTCTGTTGTTATCTTTATTTACCATTAAAATTTTTAATATTGTTATTACAGTATGCAAGGATGGGGAAATTTACTATAAATAGAAACGTAAAAAGTAGTATTATAAATACAGACACTCGCCCAAACACTTATATATCTTTTTTCTTTATTCATTAAATCATTGTGTTTATGTGTACGTCACTGAATTCCTCCTAAACGGTAGAACCGATTTTGATGAAAATCATTTGATCAAGTAAGTTCAAGAATGGTTTAGACTCACAATTTGATCCGAAAGGTGATGTTTTTTAATTAGTTGAATTAATTTATTTTTCACAACCTCAAGTTTGATTCACACTGCATCTGACTGGCAGCGCTGCGACAGCGGGATTGAAATTTTTGAAGTCATGAAGTTTGTAATTTTTAAGATAAGAAGCTTTCATTTTTTTTTTCGCACATCCGTTACTTTCGTCGTAGCTCAATGTTGTTATTAATGAAATGATAAAATTAATAAATTAATTTAAACTATTAATGATGATGTATGAAGCGTTTTTCAGAGATATTATAAATTATATATTGTGAAAATTTGGAAGGGAGTATTTCGCATGATTTTTCGTCATAAATTGCAATTTTAAAATCGATAAATTTATTGGAAATTTTAAATTAATGTGAGAAGCGTTTTGCTATGTTATTAAAATGTTGAGCAAATTTGTGCAGTTCAATATTATTATTAGGATTATATAACTAAAATAAATAGATAAAATGTAATAGAAAATAATAAAATTTATCTTCTTTATATATAAAATTCTTCTGTTTGTGTATATGTCACTATAGCATTTACAGTAACTTAAATTAGCTCTACTTGGAACGCATTATTCGCTACACACCGCCATTAGTTCTAAAGATCCTTTGAAAGCAAAAGCAATCCTTAGACAAGGGGCACTTTCCCTTGTACTCAAATAATGATACTTAGGGTCAACCCTTACCTGCAATAAACATTCCCTTTGTGGCTCATTTGAATATTTTGTCCCTTTTGTTCTGGATGGCCGAGGAGTTTTCGAAAATCGGCCCCCTTGCAAATTGTAAATGTTTTTCGCTTTGTTCTATTTCCATGCCAAGGTCGTGCGAAACAAACCGGCGCAGAGCAAAACAATCCTTCCAGTAAAGTGAGAGTGAAAATGTTGGTGTACTTGTGCCAGTATTATCAAACATCGTCAGGAACTCTGAATCTTTCATTTATAATGTTCAGTTTTGCACTATTATAATTATAAATTTTGAGAGTAATAATTATTTTTCTGAAAAAAATAATGAAAACTGAAATTGTATTTTAAGTTACTTTGCCATGTATTTTATTTCAATAAAATGAATTAATGTCATCAGATAATTACATTTATTTCATATTGCATAACGTTTAACACAGATGTTAATTGGAGGGGAAGCAGAAATGGGGAGACAAAATTAATCTAATTCCTCTTCCCCCACAATCTTATACCCCTGTTTTTGTTTGTTGGTGTTTAAAGACGTAAAACCCTGAAGGCCACCAAGGCCTATACTTTATAAAATTTTAGTATTTATGTATGGTAAATAAATAACACCCAAACTCATTCACGAACACACACATTAAAATACGATGATGAAGGAAATTCAGATACAATATGAGATGATGCTATAATGGAGGCAGTAGAAGATATGTTTCGAAAACTGAAATACAACGCGATGATGGTTTCGTTGTGGCCAAGTGCCTTCGACAAATTTGGAGCTAGTAATATTTTATTTACGTGATACGTAAGTATTGATTATATTCTTCAAAATTAAGTTTCGCTGTAAGTGCTGCATTGCAAAATTGGAATGAAGGGGTGGGCAGTTTTTTTCTAATTTTTGAAGCCGAGTGTGGTCTATTCTCAAGCAACCTCCTCTGTACGGCTGGTGTGGTAGAATGTAGGCCATGCCTTAACTGTTTTTAAACTTTTTAGTTTAATCCTACCCTAGCTAAAATCCTAGTCCTTTCATTTCATATGCGTGCTGAAGAACGTAAATTTAATTTGTTGTCAAACATAGATAAAAAATGACAATACTACCACATAAATTCCTTTATAATTTCTTTTAAATGCCCACCAAATGATAAACCATTAAAATAAAACTGTATTAAATAAAATCAGTCATCTGCTGGAACTTCATATTTATTAAGTATGTTAGGAATTATTATTTGTTTGTTTCTGTCGTTATACTCGTATATCATTGTTATACAAAATTACATGAAAGGTATTTTTAAAGTGCTCGTATGCAAATATTTAACAAATTTATGATTACCTGAACCATCAATTTGTTAAAAAACAATTTTGTTAATAATTTCAATATTCTTTGCTTGCTTACCTCTGATTAATGGCATAGAATGCACGCCTCATTAACAATTCTTATTATAGCCCCCCCCCCCCAAAAAAAAAGTAATAACATTTTATGTAGCTTCATTATTAGTTCGCATAACATTCTAACTTTTTTTTAACGTGAAAGAAACTACCCATGAGAGAAAGTTTGTTTCCGCACTTGACTATAGGATTAGTACAGTTATTTATTTTTTCAGGTGAACAATTTTTTATTTAAGTATATTATAGTTGATAATACCGGTCGTTACCTTACCGAATCAACCTTTTCACCAAGTAAAGTTTAGCCACTTTCAAATGAAAGTGAAAGAAACCGATTGCCAACAAAGTTTCCCCCCTTTATCTGTCAATAAGAGCCCTAATAACATTTCATGACTTATATTAATATTAAATATACATTATTATTTCTTGGTATATATATATTGCTTATTTATTTAGAACTTTGTATAAAACATGTAGTACTAAAACCCGTGAAGGTTCTGGGGTTCAGTAGATGGTAGAGACAGTCCAGTTTCTTGGGTTATTAAAGAGGCAGGGTGAGCCTCAGGAGGGTCCTTCCGCAGAATCCATTTCCAGCTGCTAACAGACTAAATAAAAGTCTGCCAGCGAGCGGGATTTGAACCAAGGACCTTCGGCATGGCAACTCAGGGCTCTACCACTGAGCCACTCCACTCTCTAGAGAACTTTTTGTAACATAAATTATGTCAAATGACCAGCAATTAAAGTTTATAAGTGTTAAACTTTAGCAGGTACTGGTTCTGCCATTTGGTACCATGGAATGGGTATAGAGCGTTTTTATTTTGTTTTTCGACTAAACGACAGTCGTCCAATGTGGTAGTTTTTTTTTTTAAATAAATGATTCGTGTATTATTTTCCTCACCACTTGGTGCATACAAATACAGGGGTGATTCTGTTCTGTTACTTTTTTTTATTAAAAATACTTTAAATCAATAATTAATATTTTATAGCTTTTAATGCATATTACTACTCTATTTTATTGTAAAAATGATAGTCAGGATTTCGCTGCAACTTCAAAATATCCAGAATGATAATCAAATTTCAAATTCCCTGCTCCACGGTACGTACTCATTCATAGGCGATACTGAATAATTAAATTTAGTTGACATTCTTCAGAAAAAATATTAAAAGTATTTATGAATTGAATTCTAAGATTTGTAGATTAATTAGTTTGGATCATTAATTGCGTTAAAAAATAAATTAATTCATAGGCAAAATCCAGAAATGAACATGAAACGATGCTGATTTTAAGTGATAAACTGGAGTTTTTTTTCTTAACCTCAATGTATAACACGAAACAAGTAATGAAATATGCGTGAAGATCATATTGATACAATTTAAAAAAATATAGATTGTTAATGGAAGACCAGTGAGAGCGAACAGTACAGGAAATTAATAAACACTGTTAAAATTGTATCAGCCACATCTAAGTCGAGAGTAACAGAGGTATTGGTGAATTTTTTTTTTATTACACTTTATTGAAATATTACAATCTGCCACTTGTGGGCAATAAGTAATAGTGCTAAGTAGTTATACTATCATTCCATAAAAACAAAACAAAAATAAAATAAATGTAATAAAAGTATATACATGTGGTAATAAAAGCAAAATAAATGCGAAAATGATAATAACAATAAAATAATTGCTCAAATTCATACCATAATTACACTAATTGCCGAAATATTAGTTGCTTTTAGAAAAAATATAAACATCTACATTTTTATTGTTTTATTACTTATTGAGTTAATAAAATGGGATAATATTTTACTGAAAGTTGTTACAATATGTTGACCTATACTGCTGTGGAGAGAGGCGTGAAAGAAGGTGCCTAAAAATCCTGTTTAGAAAATTTGATAACAGGTCATGTCTTATTTCCAGGCACGATATTCCACTTCATGATTTTGGGGAAAGTCTTATCTGTATACGAAAATCATAGAACCAATTCTTCCAATAAAGGTCAGTGTATTTCCATGTTGCCAAAATTTTTTGCAACGGATGGCTCACGATATTATGGCAAAACTTGTTCAGAACGTTGCTGTTATCCATCTGTCCATTTTGTTTAAATATAATATATTTTAGGTTAGTTGTTATTGTTATTGTTTCTATTTAATGAAAAGAAAACTGCTAATGTTTATTATTGCCCTTATAACTATAAAAAAAAATTGGTACTTTTCAGCTTTTAAAGAAACTTCAAAACCTTTTTTGCCATTCTGCTTGGATCTGTTGTTAGTGGGTGCCCTTAGAACTGTAACCTGCGTTTCCCATTGCATCTGTAATTTTCTCTTTGAGCGTGTCGTGATTACTATCTATTATCAATACTATTGTCTCATTTTTATTTTTGTTATTTTATTATATTTATCCGAAAAAAGGATAAATTTCTAGATGGACAAAAAATAAGTCAGATAGTGGAAAAGCTTTATTTATATTGTTTTGTAAAATTGAATGAATTTGACGGTTGGGAGTAATCTAGAACAAATTAACTCCCTGCACAACGTTGTCCAAGAAACGGTACAGAGTCTACCATGTACTGAACCCCAGATTTTTTTATTTTTTTTTTGTATTTTTCTATTGATTTTTTTATCTATGCTTTACAAATACATTTATACCTCTAGTTTCCATCAGCGATAGCAATGACACTTTTTGCCTAGTCCTCATTATCTCGGGTCTTCAGTAGATAAATCTCTTGCCGGTAAAACAATATACCTGGGCCGTGGTCCTTAGGTGTGGTCGGGCCACTCAGGGAGTTACCTCACAGGTGTCATCTTCCAGGTTCCCAAAGGAACCGGCCTTTTGATTTATTGCACTTACTTTCTCCAGAAGCTTTCTTGGAGAAAAAAGTGCTCGAGTTTTGGCGGAGTATGCCACCTTTCTTGTTTTGTACTGCTTTCACAAGTTGGTAAACTCCGTTCCCGATCGGACCTTTCAAATTCCCTTATTACTTAAAAAAAATGATTGTTGGCTCTTGAAAAAAATATCGGTTAGAAGCATTACAACCGTTTTAGTTGATTCGGGAAGTATGTGGTGGTTTTGAGAAAGAAATAGTTCCTTGTCGCACAAGAGTTGTATTATTCTTCGTTTTAGGAAGTCGTAACTGTATTGACAAGAGATCCTTTGTGCTTGTGATGACAGTAAAAGTGCTTTAGTAGGAATTTTTTATCCTTAAATTGCACTTATCTTCAAACGGTGTAGTGATGTTTGGATGCTGAGTATGGTATACATCAGAGGAACCATTTATATCGCGTACTAAATATAAAAAGAAAAATAAGGTATTGCTTAAGGGGAGTGAGGTAGCTCTGAGTGTAGAGCCCTGTGCTCCTGTGCTGGAAGTCTCGGGTTCAAATACGGTTGTGAAGGATAAATAATTTAAGCTTTTAACAGCATTAAATGATCCCCGTGGAATTTGTAGACCCTCCAGGGGCTAACCTAGACTTTATAAAATGGAAACTTTTATTTAGGAAAAACCTTACTGAAACCGAAGATCATGGGTTATAGAGAAAAAAAAATGCTTTACATAATTAGTGAGCAAGATTTTTATGGTGGTTAAGATACTCAAGAAACACTATGTCGAATTTTTCCCAGAAAGAATTAACTGTATTGAGGGAAGAGGGATCGTGCCATTCTCGCAATTTTTGTCTTGAAATGGAGTTGCAGCAATAACTACTTTTCAAGTCAACGCCTTACTCAACCTCTGATTCACTACGAAAATAACACCATCTCGTTTCCTTAAGTCAAAGAAACTAATTTTGGATAAAATTCGACGTAATCACTTATTCCCCGGGGCTGCAGATAAATTACTCGATTTTGAACAAATTAATGCTTAGTCCTCCTTTTCTTTTTTATGACTACTTCACCTTGTCTCATCTCATGTTATAGTACTATGGATTATTCGCAAAGTATATCATTGCAGTAGTGTTCAAAATTTCTTTATTTTAATCATTTAGGAAGGGATGCAGAATACTTTTCCACAAAATGCAATCGCATGCTAAGATTATACTTGCATTAACATTGGAGGTATCGCATGCACTGGTAAGGAACCGACCGGTTACCCCCAGAGCCAGTCTGTGTTGGCCCCAACTATCAGACCCCCAGGTAATTTGTCCTTGAGCGCTTCCACTAGATCGGTCTTTAAGATACCGCTTCAGGATTAGGTGCTGAAGACCCGGCTTACGTGACAGTCTAGATTGGTTCCAACTGGGGCTATTGGGGAAAACCGATTCGATAAACTGGTGAGTCTAAGAATAGTCTTGATTTACAGTAGGAGTTCTCATTTGTCGGTGCATTCTCGTGGAGATTGCTTGTCACAGTCCGTGATACTTGCTCTGTGCATCGGATATGTGCAGTTCTGCAAGAGCTCTCAGTACTCGATTCTTAAGTTAAGAGACTATTATCCATTATATGAAGGATGAAGGTGAAGGGAAAAAATCTGATTCATTTCATTCATTCATATATTTATAACATAATCGTTTTTATCGTTTTACCCGAAATTATGGAAAGTGTAGAGCGCGAGTTCTGCATCTGCACTCATTTTATGAGTTACCCTACCTAAATTTTTTCATCGGAATATTTTTTAAAATTTTATATTTTAAATTCTCGTGTTGTAGCATGACATGCAGCCAATCTAGCTGATAAATTGTTGAGATAGATACTTCTATCACAATGATAAGTTGGAAACTATATCATTTTTTATAATTAAGTATCAAGAAAAAATCTCATCATAATTATAACTGTAGTTACCGGAAATTCCGGTCGTTTTATTTCACCATTTTTCGTTCTTTTTCATTATTGTTAAGGTTCTTTGTAGAACATTCGCATTGGTGTGTTCATTGTGATCAGCATTACAGATCTATAAATTTAAACATGTATGCAATTTTTCCTGTTAAGGCGTCATTTTATAAATTAGAAAAGTAGGAAAACTGTTTATAAACCCTATAAATTACAGCTTTTAAAAATGATAAATGAATTAGACAAAGAAAATAATATACTTGTGAAAATTAAAAACAAAACAATGGTATGCTATTATAATTCAAGTTAAATTTAAGTTTCTAGTTATTATATATATTGTTTAGTGTTTTGTTCTAATAAACACGTTAAATCAATCAACAAATATACATATATATTTGTTGATTGATATATATATATATATATATATATATATATATATATATATATATATATATATATATATATATATATATATATATATTTGTACATATTGAATTAAGATTTTTTAAAATAATGAAATTGTCGATAAAAAAATCCTGAAAAACGATTATCCAACGCAAGTGTTCCGTTTGTTTTTCCAACTCCCGTGTATGAAAAGAAACCTGTATCACTGAGCCCTCGGACATCCCATAGAGTCCATCCATGGCTGTAAACAGAAATTAACAGACACACTTGGTTTTCAGCTTGGAATCATCATCATAGCAACTCAGCACTCAATGCATACATATACTTCATATACTTAACAATTAGGATAACCAGTTTATTGATCAAAAGTTCAATGTTACATGTTTTACATGACCATGACATTAACTATTGTCAATAAAATGACAAAATAACGAAACTATAAACACTGAGCAAAGCGGAAATCTTTTGTCGATCTCTTCCTGTTGATGAGCTGAGTACTTTTGTGTTATTTAACGTGACGGACATTGCTTGTATCTTTGGAAATTGTATTTTTTAAATTTTATTTGAACTCTCTTCTGTGTGTAGAAGCACACACAGGATTGGTCCCAGAATTAAATATTTGGATAGCAAAATGAAATATAATTTGGTAATAGGGTATTTATTTATTTTTATATTTTAAAATTTTGGTTTTTGTAATGTTAAAATTTACACATGATTTGGGTGAAAACCTGCGGTTTAGCGCAATTGCCGAATTACTTCCCTAGACAACCATTGGCCTTATTTAAATTATGATTTCCATGTTTGTTTGCATTTTGTTCTTTAAAGCATTACAAAATCGGCAGAATAAACGGTATTTATGAAAAGATTTTGACTACTTTTATTATGCTTTTTGTCAAATTTTTTGAGAGATAGAAACGCGAGAAAGACAAGTGAATATCTTAATTTAGGATTTTAGATTGTACAAAGATTGATGAGTACGATTACTGATATTGGTAACGTTATCAGTAATGTAAATAAGTTTATTACTATATTACCTTTATTTTTATTATATTTCTAAAATCCAGAAAATTTTTCATTTGTAAATAACTTATTAGTAAAGGGGCGACCTGTGGTTAGCGTAACAAACTACTAAGCCAAAGACCGCCGGTTCGTATCCCATCAAGTGGCCTTAGGATTTTTTAAAGGGAGTAAAAAAATCCTTAGTTACGCCGTCCTTCGCAAGGGATGTCAAACGGGTGTACCAAGCCTGTACGATGTCAGGTATTCGTTAAAAATCCCTATCCTAATTAAAACTGGATAGGCAAAATTTAGAGCTCCCACTGCAGCATCGTCAGATTAGCCATAGCAGCATAAAGTGACGTTAAATGAAAAAAAAACAACTTATTAGTAAAGAATGCCTCTGTTAAAAATTTTACTAAAACACCTGGCAGCCTTGGACTCTCTGACCAATCAAGAGCTTGACAAATCGGAAAAAATCAGAAAACAGATCGAACAGACAAGGACTACCTTTATGAAGATGAAGAGAGTAATTTGCTACAGAGATCACTTAAAAACAAGATTACTTAGATGTTATGTGTTCTCGGTGTTTTTTTTTTCATTTTTACGGGTAGAATCTTATTCCTAATGAAAACGGAAACACTAAGACTATTTGACATTTGAGATTTGGTTGTACAGAAGAATTAAAAAAATATGTTCGACGGACAGAATTACTAATAAGGCTGTTATAGAGAGGATGAGGAAGAAAAAACAAGTGGTGATTACTATAAAATAGCGCAAAC
This sequence comes from Arma custos, assembly GCA_037127475.1. Taxonomy (NCBI): domain Eukaryota; kingdom Metazoa; phylum Arthropoda; class Insecta; order Hemiptera; family Pentatomidae; genus Arma; species Arma custos. The sequence continues at coordinate 58,576,230 of CM073763.1, read as the reverse complement.
TGCAATAATTGGGATACATAAGGCGTGGAGTTAAATACGACTAATTGCAGCTGCTGATGTTGGTAACAATGCGGTGAAGAAAAAGGGTAGGAAGGAGAAAACTCTCATAGTTGCGAAACTTAACAGAATGATTCAAGTTCTCTACAAAACAGCTTTTCAGATCTGCCGTATCCCAAGTTCGAATAACCTTGATGATTGCAGAACCTTGGTATGAAGGTATTCTTGGAGAAGAATACAACACGTTTGAGTGGAAAATATTGGGTTGCCGCACATGAAATGTCCGATTTTTTAAAACTTAATCTTTATAGAGCATTAAAGCGTTGCCTGTTGATTCTTAGCAAAATATTTACTATCTATAATAAGCACTTATTAATCCTCTATTGCAAACCTCTAAAAATTAGTTGTTTTTACCCAAGTAGGCATACATATTTTAGTATAATTTTAATCGTTACCATGGAAACACGCGATTTCCGAACGATTTTTTTTTATGAGTACAAACTCGGTCATTCCCCTGCCCAGGTAGCAAGAAATATTAATCATGCGTTTGGTGAAGGAAGTGCTAATGAAAGAACAATCCGTCGATGGTTTACAAAATTTTCCTCAGGAGATACGACATTAGAAAATATGCCCGTGCACGAACACAAACATCAATAGAGGACGAAGATTTTAAGAATGCTGTGGAAGAAGACCCTGATAAAGCAGTCATAAAATATGCGTCAGAACTAGGCACAAGTCATACGACAGTTTCGAGGCATTTAAAATTGATCGGAAAGGCAAAAAGCTCGATTACTTTGCTTGCTCGTCAAAGAAACGAACTATTTCTTGGCCGCTTAATAACTTGTGAAGAAAAGTGGATCAAGTATGATGTATGACAATCGACGCCGATCTGATCAATGGTTAGATGCCGATCAGTCTCCTGGGCAGTTGCCATAACAGAATTTCCATCCAAAAAAGTTAATGGTTACTGTATGGTGGTCTATGGCCGGGATCATTCATTTTTCTTTTATACCAAAGGGAAAAACAATAGATTCAACATCTTACTGCCAAAAAATTGACCAACTGCATCAAAATTTGATCAAGCAACAGCCGTTTACTGGTAAACAGAAAAGAACCTATTCTCCTTTATTATAACGCCCGACCTCATGTTTCAACACAGACAGTGAATAAATTAAAGGAGTTGGGCTATGAAGTCATACCACACTCCCTATATTCCCCTGATCTATCTCCTACAGGCTACCACTTTTTTCGGAGTTTGGACAACTTTTTGCGAGGAAAATTGTTTACCAATGATTTAGACATGCATTTTCTGAATTCCTTACATCATGTGACTCAACGTTTTTCAAGTCTAGGATAGAAAACTAGGCAAGCTGTGCGCAGAAGTGTATCGAAACTGATGATAAATACTTTGAATAAAAAATATGTTATATTTGATCTCAAATTTTTATTTTCTTCTTGGTTCTAAAAACGGTCATTTCATATGTGACAACCCAATAGTTGACTGGATAATTCTAATGATGTTTTGAATTGGTCAGAGGCTACAGTCAAAGATAACACCAGTTCAATCCATCACAAGAATAAAACACCTACTTTTCCCCATCATCAGGGATTGCTGAGCTTAATTCTTGGATGTTACAGTAAACTAAGTAATAATATCGAATCCGTAATAAGTTTATAGTAAAGAAAAATAAACCTATTTGCATATTCTTATTTGTCTTTATCTTTTAGTGGAAACAACTTGGTTTCTATAACTTGAATACCTCGTTCAACAAATTAAAAATGTAAATAAATTAGAAATAATTCAAAATTAGTGATAGAATTAGTAGTAGAATACACACTTTTTTTTCGTTTATTTTAACTTCTGTGCAGTAAAATGTTAAAATACCTCTCTGTACAATATCCATATTTATCTTGTTTATTGATCAAGATACTGCCATCCGCATTAATCGCTCCATAGAGATTAACTGATTTATTAATTCCTCTTTCTTTTTTTTTTTTAACTAATCATAAACTTAAAATGAAACGATTGATAAATTGATGAATTCGCTCAATGGGAACTTTAAACGTCTAAGCTTTGTTTGTTTTAAAATCAAGATTCCCTGTTTACTGAGACCTCCGAGCTGTAAGAGGAAAATTAGGAACCCCGGTGCGAGGCCAATCAATAAGGTGTCTATCAGTCCTGTTTAACATGACTGTCTATCTTCTTGAAGGTTTAACGAGAAGAGTCCATCCATCCTCAAGTTGGGGGAACACTTTAAAGTTGTATCCGATGCAGGGATGTCTTTCAGCAGATTCATGTGCAGAACGATTATTTATCAAGATGAAGTGGTTCAGTGCGGTAGATAGTCGGAGGAATAAAAATGAACTGGTTGTGAGATTGCAGGAGTAACAATTAAAAAAAATATATATATGTATTAAATTTTTTATAATTATTGGTCATTTTTTTGAGTTTTAAATATTTTTATTTTTTAAAGAGAAAAGATAGGCCCTCGACCGGGATTTGAACCCGGAACCTTTGTCTTCTTCTTCTTGTAGGTACATGATAGGAAAATGTATGAACAATTTACATTAGATTTTCCTTATCCTTTTAAGATCTATATAAGAAATGGCAACAATAATGAATCGAAATCATCTTATGAACAAAGCTATTATTAAAAACGAAGTGTTAATCATGGGTATTTTTAAGTATCTGGATATTTAAGTTTTTTATAATATTTAGGAGATCATTGGTATTTGATGTATGTTATCTTTGAAGGACTGCATTAATAAAATCAACGCCATTTATTTCTGGAATTATTTTTTTTTTAAATTAATTTTTTTCGTTATGTAAATAAGGTTAATGTATACAACCATAGCTAGTTATACCATTAGAAAAAATTCAAGACAATTTTAACTTACAGGGATCACTTATTGGTTATGTAAGTGTATATATATATATATATATATATATATATATATATATATATATATATATATATATATAGGCTATTTTATTTTGATTATACGCTTGTTGTAAAATGAGCAGGTATGATGAAATAAGCTCATTGCCTGAAATATACATTTTTGAAAAGCTATTTGCAGGGCGCCAGAATTACTGTTCACTTTTATTTTGAAAAACAGTTTTTTTCTCTCCTTGTTCTTATTATGCCTTCACTTTTTTTTATATTATTTTTTTTTTATAAAATATTAAAAAAAAATTGTTCGATGTTGATGAATCTCACAAGCGGTGCTTTAATATCTCCTTCCAATGTGACTTATTAAACGAAATTCTCATCGTCAGATGTATCACTATCCTCCCATAAACTCTTAGGTGTACCATTTTAGAGACTCAATGATACATTCAGAACATTTTATCCGTCTATTAGACCATCTTCATTTTTTCCTAGTTAGATACAGGAGCGTCTGAAACGAATCAGACATTTGAATAAAGTTGAATTAGTTATTTGAGTACTACAATTGGGTAGTTTATCTATTCGTCTTTATCCATGTCATTATGTAACCATTCGTTATATTTTCTTGTTGTTTTTTATTTTGTAGGTGTAAATTTAAATAAATAAGTTTTAAAAAAGTGTTATGTTTATAGTATTTTGGTTGAATTTCAGTACTCAGGGTTTATGTTCATTAAAAATTGAAATGGCACTTCTAGCCTATGAATTTATCTATTGCTAAGATAATATGTTGACCTCCAGACGAACACCCTCCCTCGGTGTTCCACATTTAGAGGAAGCATACATAATATGGATCGTTTCCGACTCATTGTTATTCCGATTTCTGACCAACAGCCGTCTTGACTGATAACCCAGGATGGTAATGGTTTATTCATTGCAGATAATAAGAACTGCTCACGACACTTAGTGCTACGGTCACTACTGTCTGATTCTTCCCTTTTAGGCCGCGTTCACACTAAGGATATATAAGATAAGCGATATATCGTAAGGAATGTATTGCGACGATTTATTGCTAGAAAGATTCAGATTAACAGTAGCCGATAAATCGCCGCGACCTCGAACAAATCATCTCCCTCCACAACCTTGGGCTTAGAAACAGTTTAATCAATAGCGTAGGGTATATGTAAATACGTTATTGTCGTTTTCACATAGTGTTTTATGCAATATTATGAATAATATTACGCTTATGGCCAGTTTTATTAAGGTATGTTACCGAGTTTATAACTCTAGCCAAAACGAATGAATTATTTAGGATTCGGCGTAATGTTTCATAACCAACGGATATGCAAGATGATAAAGCCAGCACCCTCGCTGAAATTTCATACCTTCCTACTCCTAACAGAAGGTTTCAATCCACTTCATAGATGTTGGCAATTAATATCTTGAGAGATTTGGCACCAAACACTCACAAGGGGTATGGATATAGTTTAAAAGTATTATCAGATATAAAAATCTATGACAATATAGAATTTTTAAAACTTTATCAATAAGATTTCCCGACCGTTTTCCCGCGAGACTGGTCCTGATTCGATTACGTCCCGAGAGCGAGGGTTGGGGGCTCACTGGTAGAACCCTCTCACCAGAACTCGACACATCCAGAGACAAAACAACTTTTCCAATTAAGGCCGATTAAGTGAAAAGTTTTCAACTCACCTCCCCGCGTTCGTCAAAAGGCTAATTCCTCCCCCACCCTCTTCCGGTTGGTAGAAAATTCAATTTACTCCGCCCTTTCGGTCTCGGAGGCCCAATTTTTGTGGGGAATAATAGTCATTAGTAATTTCATATTGATACACTTTGAAATTTGGGGGGATAAGTGATTAATTTCAAAATACGTATGAATGTATTATAATTCAACGTGTAAGGAGGATAATCAGTTTATTGACTACTAACGTAGTAATTGCTGCAGTAATAAATTAGTAAAATGAGAAATTATTTTACTTTTCTAATTGGTGGGATAGGGGTTTGGCTTCGTCATAAATTAAATTGTATTTTATATTAAATATTTGTAAGCCATTTTTTTTCACCATGTCTTTCCAGCAAATTTCCTTCGCCATATTTCTTACTTATATTTCACTATACCTTTCCTTCTCCAGTAACTTTTAGATGTTCTACTCGTTATCGATGTAATTAAAAAACACTCTTTGACTCATTTGCTAGACCTTTAAAATCGCTTTTACAAACATTGCTCTGTTATAAGGAGTTATTAAACTAAAAGGATCAAAACAGTGTAGGCACCGCTAACCTTCACAGGGAGGTTTTTCTCATCCAAATTATATTTATTAAAAGGAGATTTTAAAAGGATGAGAGTACATATGAGGCATTCAAGATCAAAAACATATAACTAGTAGTATAGAAATTTTGTCTAACAGGAATCTTTCCGCCTTATTTTTCATGGTTTACTCCGCGAACTAAACGAGCAAAAGTGTCAAAACGTCATTTTTTTGAAGTTCTTAGTTATCCGCTTTTGATTTTGAGCGCTAAATATGATAAATGTAATATGTATTGCAATATTTGCACGTTACATCTTGCGTATAGTAGTAGTCAAAATAATAAATCGCAATTGTTTATTATTGTTATTTTTCTTACCACGTCCTGGATTGAGAATTAAGCGAATAATGATTTAATATGATACGTTTAGCTTTACGCTTGTTATACCTACCTTTGACGATTATATTACCACACTGTTAGATTCGCAGTATCTTCTCTTTGATTGATCTCTCAGATGAGAGTGGCACCTCTTAGACACATAAGCTCCCCCAGAAAACGCCTCATTGACTCATAATTCCTCAAGGTGTCGGGCACTAAAGAAGTGAAGGGACAAAAACTATTTTTATAGAATCACTTAGAGCGATAAAGTAACAAGATAAACACCAGATATTTCTCAGTCACGCTGTTCTCCTCCTAATAGCCGGCTCCTTGTTCTGGTCTCGGTAATAACCGTGGTTCCTTGATCGGGCACGTCCAGATGATTTAGTTAGTACGCACGTTTGTGGTTTCGGGCTGTTGGGCTTCTGATTAGAGGAGACTGCCTTCTCTCAGCGGCGGTCTAGGTCTGTCTTCCTATGAAGGATGCCAAGGGTTTATCAGCTGTTTTAGGTAACGTGCGGATTGGTAAGATTAATCCATGGTACTATGAGACTTTGCTGCGATGGCTGGATGGGTTCAGTGTGGACTTCAGGAACCTATTTGGAACTGGAAGGCCGCTGCACTGGACAGAGAGGACTGGGTGTGTATCGAGGGAGCGAAATATTGATGGGCTGAAGAGCCACGAAAGAAGAGGAAGAATATAAAGCTTTAAGAATCAAAATCGGATTATTCCAAAGTTTACTTTTTTACGTTTTTCGCTAGTTTAGTCAAGCAATTATTTTTAAGTACTCTTTGCCACTTTATTTCTAGTGGCTTTAGTCCGGTTCTGGACCTGAACTTTCGGGAACTCAAAGCATTGTTTAAGGAAATTAGCGAAAAAGATGAAAATGACAATATTTGAAATTTGGATTTATACGCTTTTGGGTATAATCTGAACGCCTCATATTTGGAAATTATTCATCCATTGTGTTTTTTAATAAAAAATGTTTTATTTAATTCATTATTATATATTTTAAATGTATATTAGTTTTAAATTTTCCTTTCTTTCTCAATTGGGTGTATTCAGTCTTCAAAGGCAGATGTAATTTATACCTATAAAAAGAAATGGCATACTCAGAGAGGAACATTGGGGAGTTACAGCTCTCTCCCTTCGTAATTTAATTAAAACATGTATAATAAATTTTTTGATTGTTTTTGTACTTTCAAATTAATTAACGAGTAAAGAAAAAATATCGTTGGTGATGCCATCCTTCGGACAAATGGAGGTCCAGAGCCTGTATGGTGTCAGGTTCTTGTTAAAGACCCCCTTCCTAATTATGCGAATAGCAAAACTGGCTTTCACTGCAGCATCGTCCGATTAGCAAAAGCAGCCTAAAATAACATTAACACCATCATGCAATAAATCCCACCAATAAGAAATCATTAAAATGCACATGGCTAATGTATTCATTTTTGATCATAGATGATAAAATTTCATATTATTACCGAAGACCAAATTTTCTAGAGTTAGTTGATAAAAGAGAAACTTTTAAATTACAAGGAAAAACGCTGTTTAATTACGAGAAATGCTCTGGTTTAGTTTAAAAGGAAATAATGAATTTAGGATTTTATAGGGTTACATTTTATTTATTTCTCTAAACTCTACGTCATCTCTACCACACTGTCAGATATTCACATTAGGGTATCCCTGTTCGTTGAGGGCACAAGTACATAACGGAGGGACCGTCTGGGTTTGATTATCTACTGAATAATTGAAGTAAAGAGCAATGATCTGCCTGAAGATCATTATTCTAATAATTATATAAAAGTAAACTAATAACTAATCCGTGAAGCATATTCATGTTTTCATGAATTATTTTGATTTATCTAATTCTTGAGATGGTTTTTATCCAAAAAAAGTTGTTTGGTTTTATGAAACCACAATGCAATTGAAACTTTTTTTTCGGGTTGTAGGCATTTAAAAAAGTTTCACTTTAATAATAAAAAGTTATTTTTAGGTGCATATATAATAAAACGTTTACTTCAAGTTGATTATTATCAATCAAATTTGCTGAATGCGCAGGTGCAAATGAAAATTAAATAATAAATATACATATTGAGTTAATTACTATTCTAGATACTAAATTGTAATCTAGATGAAAATTAAAGGAATGTAAAAGAAAATTTTTAATTTACTTTAGACTATTAGTCACAGCGTATTTGTTGGTGAACAAGAAGGTTGTATTGTCTTTGATTATTTTCCAAAAATAAACATAAATATAAGTGAAATATTAAAAATGATGATGCTTTTCAATCACCATTTCAGAAATCAGGTTAAATTAAATTACTTACCTTTTTTTAACATTTATTACATAAATAACACAGGCCAACAAAAAAAACCTTTTTGAAAACTTTTTTAATTTTAATAGCTGATCTTGATAGATTTTTATGTGCTGAATCCAAATCTGCTCGTAGTTTTTATGTATCACCCTTAGTTTCCAAGCAAAATGTATTTTATTATATAGTCTAATACCCATTTACAGTATATAGGGAAATCAATGAAACACTGTAGAATCGTAAAAATGGTTTGTATTTACAGTAAAATACTTGGAATAGTAATTTTATGTGATGATACAAGGTTCACTTGTCAACTGGAATTGGTTTATATTTTCTTTCCCTTTTTTCCTTGAAGCTTCTTGTGTAGCTTTTCCTGCGATGAATAGCTTGCTGAACTTCCCGGTGAAGTGACCAACAGTAATCCCCCATCATGTTGGTATTCCAGCGGCCCTGGTAACGTTTTTCCATCACTTTAACGTCCTGGTGAAAACGCTCACCTTGCTCCTCACTAACATCTCCTAAATTTTCCGGGAAGTAATCGAGGTGGCTGCTCAAAAAGTGAACTTTCAGGCTCATCAAACATCCTAACTGTTCAAATTTTTTTAACATGTTAGCAACAATAGCCTTATATTCTGGGTCTTTTTCATTTCCCAAAAACTTGGTGACAACTTGCTTGAATGAAACCCATGCTTCCTTTTCATTTGAGGTCATTGTGGATTCAAAGTTAACGTCAAACATCATTTTTCTAATATCAGGCCCGGTAAAGACGCCTTCTTTCAGTTTAGCTTCTGAAAGGTGTGGAAACTTCTGACAGAGATATTTGAAACAAAGCCCATCTTTAGGCAAAGCCTTTACAAACTGTTTCATGAGACCTAACTTAATATGTAGTGGTGGTAGGAGCACGTTTTTTGGATCTACAAGGTTTTTGCGTAAAATGTTCTTCTCGCCAGGCTTTAAAGACTCCCTAGCAGGCCAGTTCTTTCTGCACCAATGTTGATTCCGAGCTCTACTGTCCCATTCACACAAGAAACATGGAAATTTGGTAAAACCCCCTTGCTGACCAAGGAGCATGCACGTAACTTTCAAATCACCACATATCATCCAACCGTGTGCAGAATAACCTATTTTATTTAACACTATTTCTAGATTTTCGTAACTCTCTTTCATATGTACAGAATGACCGACAGGTACAGAGGCATACATGTTACCGTTGTGTGCTAAAACTGCCTTCAAACTATTTTTGGATGAATCAATAAACAACCTCCAATCTTCTGTTTTGTATTCAATTCCAAACTCATTCATTAAACCATGAATGTCTGAGCAGTACACCAAATCACCCTCTTGTTCAAAATACTTCGAAAATTGTTGTTCTCTCTTCCTATACACATGAATGCTGGTTCCAGCCGCCAGCAAGTTCTTTTCTTTTAGCCTAGAGCCAAGCAGTTCAGCTTTTTCTTTTGTTAAGCCCAGATCCCTAACTAAGTCATTAAGCTCGACCTGAGTGAACAATTTAGGCTCTACATTTTCTGTAACACATTGGAATTCTTCATCGTGTTCATCTAACTCCGACTGTACATCAGAAAATACTTCTGTTTCAATAGAATTTAAGTCCTCTGGTGGTTCCGGGATTGGCAAATCTACACCGTGCCCTACTGGTCGGATGGCGGACGGAAGGTTAGGGTAGCTTATTACCTTCTTGTTCTTAGAGTTATGACCAGTAATATCTACACTGCAAAAGTAACAGTCATCGGAATGATTTTTTGGTTCCCTCCATATCATGGGAACAGCAAATTTAAAGTGTTTTTTCTCTTTTTTTGACCATTTCCTGAGGTCTTCAACACATACATAACATACCTTATGCGGTGCCCAAGGTTTATCCTGGTCTCCAAGTTTGGTTCCAAAGTATGCTAGATAAACCTTTTTCACAAAGTCTGTAATGTTTCTTTGGTGCTTTTTAATAACAAACTCACCACAAATATAACAAAAACTGTCAGCAGAGTTTTTACAGCCGCGATGAGACATTGCACTGAGCACATGTACAGGAAACGTAAAAGTGAGGTTATGTTGAAAATAAACAAAACATCAGCTGTTTAGCATGTGTTTCAGCAGTGCTGCCAACATCATCTTTGTTCATTAGACCTATTTTTTCATGTTATCTTAACTATGAAAAAGCTGTTAAATTCTAAAAATATTTCTTTATTTCATGAATTTAACTATAAAATGTGAATAAATGGTGGGTGATACAACTTTTTAAGCATCATATTTGGATTCAGCAACCTAAACAACATAAGAATAAGCTTTTTTCATTAAAAAAGTTTTTTCATCGTTGGCCTGTGTAATATATTCTTTATTACCATCTTCTCATTTAACAAAATCCATATATTATTCTTCAGATATTATGGACATTTTTAGATATAAAGTTTTTTATATCGTTTCTAAATACATGTTTTCTAATAACTTATTCATGGGCTTTTAAAAAATACAGATAAAAGAAGGGATAAATAAAACACATAGTATTTAAATTTTTATGTATAAGTATTTGTTTATTATTTGATCATTCATACATGACATGTAGAAGGGGTCCAAAAATTTATTTTGTTAAAAATCATAATTTGAATTACATTTATGAAAAAACTCAATGAACCATTGGTAACGTTTGCCATTTTTAATATCCATATTAAATATGAGATGTTTAATCATTTTGCGTTTGAAAGACTCATTGCAATTAAAGATATCTTTTAAAGATTTTTAAATTAATAATATAAATCAGATTGTATGAAGGCATTCGTTATCAAGGGTGTGACAAAAAACTACTACAAATATTTTAATTCTAATTTAATTCGCTCTACAGAAGGGGATCGATAACAACATTCGGATTTTCGGTCTGTATTCTAAACGATGCTTTTACATAAATTTACTGAAACATTTTTTGTACAATTTTTTAATATTTTTTTGGTTTAAATAATAAGAATAATACACATATACATATACTACACGGATTTTACTAAACTAAACCATAATCCCTGTGTGACTCCGAATTTGTTCACATTCGTAGAATCTTTATTTTTAACTTTTTTTAATAATAATTTATAACGAAAATAAAATCCAATCAAATGGAAATAATAAAAATTCATAAACAATAACGACTAAGTCAAGATGGAAAACAGTCAACTGCAAATCATAAAAAAAAAAAAACAATCAACAAGTTATACATGTACATAATATCAATCTTAATCAAATGTACACACTCACTGGTATTACGAATATTTCTCAGTCACATTTAGACTATAGTTAGATAATGTTTATATACTCACAAATATTGAAACACAAAAATTGGGACAACAATTTCATTCAACATCTATATTACACTTTAGTAAATCTTTAGGATATTTACAATTTAAAAGTACACGACCGAATTTTTTTTAATATTCTTTTTTTTTAATTTTTATTTTTTACATATATATTTTTTCAAAAACAAAAAAAAAATGTCGAACCGGAAAAAACCTATCCAATATTGCACTTGTCAAAATATTTTTTTCTACCTACTACCAAAAACTTAGACACTATAATAAGTGTATTATTAATCTCATGGTGTATATTAAAATACAATAAGAAGTCCATAAAATATTATTTTTTTAAATAATCAAAAACCCATATCTGTACACAATCTTACGTCATCAGCTTTACAAATAATCGGAACGACGCTTATTGCTAGATTATATCAATACTGAGAAGGATATATTAATTTATATATATATTTATATTTGCAGAAGTCTTTAGCGCTTCGGGTCCTTTCGTTAGAGGACTTATCGAATTTATATTCGGAAATGTCACTATTCACAAGACACAAGACAGCACTCTAGTTCGGCAGGCCAGCGCTGGACAGGACACGATCACAGATTGGTACGTCATGGTGCCCACAGACCTATCACTCGTACCTCTCCTGCCAGAGGTCGTGGCTGTTAGGCATGACGGAAGCTAGTTAGGTGGTGAGGTGCGTGAACTGGTAAGGGTTGCCGTAGGGCTGCGACATGTGGTAATGGTAAGGGATCACGTTCATCGAGGCCATCTTGTGCTCCTTCTTCCACTTCATCCTCCGGTTCTGGAACCAGATCTTGATCTGCCTCTCCGTGAGGCAGAGGGCGTGGGCGATCTCTATCCTCCGCCGCCTCGTCAGGTACCTGTTGAAGTGGAACTCCTTCTCCAGCTCCAGCGTCTGGTACCGGGTGTAGGAGGTCCTCTGCCTCTTCGTCTCCCCGTTAGCGTTGACTGTACCTGGAACAGAAAGAGTCTTTTGTTAATTTATTTCCTATTAAGTCAGCGATTATCTTGGTCCTCTAATGAATCTATGTTTGGTTCTTATTTATTTAGGTCATGTACTGAAAACCTAATTTTTTAATAGAGGTATTTGAAAATTCTATGTGAGTTAAAAAATAAAAATTTGTTGATTGGTTAAGCATCCATAAGGAAATAGGAAAAAGTTTTAGGAATTTCTTCGTTACTTTTTGGTTTCACAATAAAAAAAGGTTGTCATATCACTAAGTTTACATTGGGATGTTTGTAGCGAAAATATTTGTATTCAATTCTGACACTGATGCTATGATGAGACGGCGAAAAGCAGAGTTCAAAGAGAACCCGGAATCCGAAAAGTGTTACTTTCCTAAGGCCACCGGGACTGGAACAAGGCCAAAGAAAATATTTGATCTTTTCAATGGAGGCTCGGTTTTGTTATCGATCGGGAGAGACGGGTGTCAGAGACCTTCTCAAGACTCTGAAGAGAAGAACTAATTTTAAAATAGCAGCTGACAACCGGGTGAAGACAACGTGAAGAGTCTTCTTATTGGTTCTGTAGCTCTGCACCCTTGAGGAATATAAATAGATCAACTGATACTTTTCTGGGCAACTGGATTGTAATTCAAGAATGTTAGCTATATATCCGATGATTTAATAATAAGCCCCAATAATCTATTTGATGAAAAATTCAATCAAGCATTCGTGTGGAATCAAGCTTTAACTTAAAAGTTGTATCAAGTTATACAAGGTGAGTGTTTTAAGGCACAGGGATTAGTTTCACAAGTATGGAATTGTTTTACTATTTCTAAATTCTATCTGAAAACAATAAGATTAACTCTACATGAAATTGTAGATATTAAAAAAATGACCAAAAATATGGGCCATTCCAAATTTTAATTTACTATTTCTGTATATTAAAAAAAATGTGGAATGGAGTTCATACATATCACATGATGTGAATAATGATAACGTTTGTATAGATATAATTTTGAAATAATTAAATGAAAAAAAAATTAACTGTATAGAATATAGTTTCGTAAAATTAAAAAATACAGTAATACAGTGGCTATTTTTTTTTTCAATATGTATTACATTAAAATATTTAAAATTTTATTGGATATAAAATCATATTGAACTGTTAATAAATGAATTAGCACTACTGACAATATTATAATGATGGATTTTCATAATTAAAGTAACCAAATATAATTTTCTAACCAAATATTTGTTTACATATGGTTATGTATTTCCAAAATTTAATATTTATGCAGTATTATTTTTTATGTAGATATTTATTTTACTATTAAAAAAGAAAATATGATTTATGTTTCCTAATCAAGCAACCATGTTTTCTCTCACAAAGCCAGTAGAGAGGTTATAACATAAACGAGTTATAAAAACAAATTTAGAAAGAGTTAAGCCTAGTGTTTTAATCTGCATGTATTAGATTTCAATTCCCCAACTATGAACAGCACTGAGGTCGTTCAAGAAACCTTCAACACTTCAGGGTCAAACATTCCACGTTTGAGAAGGAATAGCGTTGTTACTGAAATCGAAAGGTTGAAGAAGTCAAGAGAGCAGAGGAGGTTAAAGCAAGCCGAAAAGAAGGAAGAGAAAGAAGCATTGATGAACGCGTTTTCCGGGAATCCCAATTGGCAGTTTAGTGTGATGATAGAAGAGTACCGCAGTACCTTAGATATTAAACCTTTAAAGGAATCGGACCCGATGAAGCAGTGTCTGATCACAGTGTGTGTGAGGAAGAGGCCTCTCAACAAGAGGGAGCTTGTGAAAAAAGATGTTGATGTCATTACTGTCCCTAAGAAGGACTTGATCGTCGTGCACGAACCTAAGCTCAAGGTGGATCTCACCAAGTATTTGGAGAACCACGAGTTCAAGTTCGACTACGCCTTTGACGAATACTGTTCTAACGACGTAGTGTACAGGTTCACGGCCAAGCCGCTGGTGGACACTATGTTTGAGGGGGGAATGGCGACTTGCTTTGCATACGGTCAGACCGGTAGTGGTAAAACACATACGATGGGAGGAAGGCTGTGCGGTAAATCGCAAGAATATAAAGGTGGGATCTACGCAATGGCAGCTATCGATGTCTTTGAACATTTACACTCTCCTAAATACGAACATTTAAAACTAATCGTGACGGCAAGTTTTTTCGAAATTTACCAAGGAAAACTGTTCGATTTACTAGCTGATAAAGCCTCACTCAGAGTTCTCGAAGATGGAAAACAACATGTGCAAGTTGTCGGTTTGACGGAGAGGGTGGTCAACACAGTAGATGCGGTTCTAAACCTGATACAAGGAGGCAACCAGGCCAGGACATCCGGGTCGACAGCAGCCAACCCAACATCCTCTAGGTCCCACGCGGTATTCCAACTGACATTGAGGAGCTCCAGGGGCCACCAGATCCACGGTAAGTTGTCCTTGATTGACTTGGCTGGCAACGAAAGAGGAGCTGACACAATATCAGGAGACAGGGTCACACGTATGGAAGGAGCTTCCATCAACAAGTCGCTACTGTCACTGAAGGAGTGCATCAGAGCGCTGGGCAAGAAGGGTGCGCACCTGCCCTTCCGAGGGAGCAAGCTGACACAGGTCCTGAAGGATTCCTTCGTAGGGGAAAACACAAAGACTTGCATGATCGCTATGATCAGTCCGGGAATGGCCTCCTGCGAACACTCCTTAAATACGCTTCGCTACGCCGACAGGGTGAAGGAACTGTCTTTCAGCTCCGACGGAGAACCTGATGCATGTCCGGAATTTCAAGAGGAAGACAGCGATGAACAAGAATATCAAACCGAAGCAATGTTGGTGGACGAAGCAAGTCCTGAATCCACTTATACAACAAATCAACAATGTATCACAAACAACACAACAGAAGCACATTGTCTGCAACAAACTCCTGATGAATCAGAAGAAAATCTCATTGAATCATTGAACTTATGGAGGATTCAATGTAGCCAGTGCGATAGGGAAGAGATAGAAGTCCTATCTACTATGAAGCAGCCTTACTACGAGAAATCTATTGTTGCATCTCGTCTTTCTCAAATTATAGAAGACAGAATCAACCATCTCATACAGTTAAATGAAAAAGTAAAGTTATTCAGCCAATAAATGTATTTTAGATTTCTTGTAGACAAATAGGTAAACCGATTTAAATCTTTTTTTTTAATTTATAAATATTTTGAGAAATGAGTTAACCTGATTGAGGTTAAAAGTGTTCCATCAAATAATATTATAATATATTAATCTATAAGTTGTTTATTTTCTCTTAGTTTATTAGCGTTTATTTATTTTCTGATAATGTCCTATTACAGTTACCTTTACATAGTTTTACTTTACAGTTACCTCAATATATTTTTTAGGTTAAACATAACTTAATTTGTTCTTTACATTTATTTATTTTACTATTTCACGTTGTGAAAAAAAAAAGATTTGATTCTTTTTATTTCGAAAATAAATAAAATTATATTTAAATTAATTTTATGGTGTACGTGGTTTTTAAGTTCCTTTCTAACTCAAAACATTTATTAATAAACTCATCTCGCTGAAGTAACCTCATGTAACATCTATGAAAGGTATATGGTTATAACCTGTAATAAACAGTAACTGGTTCAAGATGTCATATGTTCAAAATATTTTTTTTCTTTTTACTATTTGATCAAAAATTATATTTATATAGTATTCAACGCCATTTGAGAAAACTGGTTTTGAGCTTATCACAAACATTATGTTCTTGGATCAGTTACTTACCCATTCGTCGAAGACATATTTGTTATTCTCTAATTTTTTCTATACTTTTATAGCTTATTCATATTTAGGAATATTAATAACTTTGAAGCTGACTATTTATAACTTCTTTTTAGTTTATTTTAGTATAAATTTTTCTATGGTAACAATTTAAAAAAATTAATATCAATTTTTTTATTTTGCTCATATTCCATAAGAGTTTTTTGGGTCACCTGTGGACACAGTAGTGGCTACCATAGCATTCTCGTATGCATGATGTGCTGGTCGCAGGTATGCAGCACATCAGTTGGGTCTTGAATTAGTAAAATATCCTTGTTTTTGCCGTCCTTCGGAAGGAAAGTAAAATGGGTGTCCCGAGTCTGGGACTCGATAAAGATTCCAAGCCTAATTATACGTTGCAAAATTTAGGACCATTGTACCATCGTCTGATTAGCCATAGCAGCTTAAATTTGCGTTAAATGAATCAACAACCTTAAGCGTTTTTTCGCTGTGACTAAAGCAGTAGCAGTGGGAGAAACCAGGGGCTTGGAGATCGAATTCAATAAACACAGTTTTGAGGCGCTGCTGTTTCTTTACCATTTATATCTGTCGGTTCCCCCACCCTATCAGGCAATGGCTCCCTAATGCACAACTGCCTGTCCTGCGTTCTACCCAATTGTTTGTTTTCCCTATCTTATTTCATCTTTAAAACAACATTAGAAATATTTCGTAAAATAAATTATAAAAAAATTCTCATTAAGCAAGTTTCATGATGGTATCTGTTTCCTCAATAGTATGGAACACAAAATAATGCCAATAGCAGACTCGTAACCATCGTAAAGTATTTTTAGCACGATTTTATTAGCTTTGCCTTTATTTATGTATGTAACGGAATCGTTATACTCAACTTTCGGCCACTTCAAAACATCAACTTAACTTGAAAGTTCGCACACTTCTCAAGGACTGATGGCAGTACAATAACTTGATAAGTTTGTCTCATTGCTTAATCAGGACTTTCAGGATTTGCGAATTTTCATATCCGAAGATACCTTAGTGTCTTTTGCTACTAATACTAAGGCTTATGTGGCTTAATATTTGGGACAAGCATTAACAGGATGAATAACTTATTTATAACTTATGTATTTATTTATAACTTAATTATATAATTTATGTGCCTCAGCCGGATTTTAACCCGGAAGCTTCGGCGCAGCACTCAAAACTCAGAGTCACCTCGTGCACAATCAAATTACAAATATAAATAGTAAACTAAAAAAAAAGAAGACCGATTTTAGCATGATTCACAGAACTCTCTGTTGTTTGTCAATTTTTTTACTTTAAATAAAATCTTTGATTAATACTCAAATTTTAATATTTATTATCACGATATATCGGATATTAACTGTCGATCAAAATTATATTTAAAGCCAATATAGATTTTAGAAGCGATTAAAGATTAAATGAGTTGTTATTATACTTAAAATTATTAACGACTAGCCTCAATTACAGCACTTAACTAATTTAATGTCAACTATCAGCAACAAACATACTTAATGGGTTACAGAAATCTGGTAATGGCTTGTAGAAATCTATTTTTTTATGTAGCAATGCATTAAAATAAATAAATAAAGTTGAGATCTTTCACCCATTAGCTTGTTGCCCTTAATTGCGAATTGATTGGCGGGAACACGTTGCTAGCGGCGCTGCACAAAGACCATAATGGCGGTGTGTGACAACCGCCGCTCTTGCCGCTTGTGACGTAAGCAGGATTCAGTCCTTTCAAGCTATGTGCACCTTTAAGAGCTAAATGTCAATCCTAGGTCGTTATAAGGAAGCCTAAGGTATTTATTAATATATAGTTATCAACTAAATTGCATTCCATGTTAAAATAAATATTCATTTTAATAAAGTGCACATTTATTACGACATATAGGTACTATCTTCATGGTCAGTCCTTATCAGGGTATTGTCTCTACAGGAAATACATTGCGCGGTTATTATTTGAGAATAAGTAACGTCAATATTCAATCTAATTTCTAAAAAAATAATTTTCATCTTATTGAGATAAGTTTATTGATATGAATAGTAAGCACAACACTCTACATTCACTGTTTTATATCATCGAAATGAATATAGAAGTTTCACCGAAGTTTCTTTTGCAATATTTAGTGTGCATTTAATAAGTTTATCAACTCTAACTTAATAAGTTAGTCGCAAAAAAAAAAAAGCTACACTGCTACTACTCATGAGGTTATTGGATTTAGAACATGGTAGTGACTGTACTGTTTCTAGGACAGCCGTTGTGCTGGGAGGTGAGCCGTTAGAGCCCATGAGTAGAATCAGACCTGGATGGGTCGACTTTTAATAAATTTGTTGAATTATGAAGCCAACTATTGAATCTACATAAAATCAATGACCCAACAAACAATAAATAAGACTGATTCATTTTTTTGTATTACTGTTAATATTTATTTCACGTTCAAAGCGGATGTCGGTGGTTCTAAAAACTGTTTTCAGTATTTAATGATTAATTTGATATATACGTTCGCAATTGAGTATCTTCCGATACATTTTTAAGTACATGATAGCTATAGCCCAATGAACAATAACTGGGGCTTATTCAATTTATTTATTTCTCTTATTACTTTATATATTTACGTCACAGAAAAAATGTGCAGGTTGTCAGTGCTACTATAAACCAACATTAGTAGTTAATTATTAATTTGATAAACATGTTAGGTATTTTGTACTTTATGATGTACATATATATTTTAAGTACAAAAGTCAATAACCCAACAAACAATTAACTAGGACTTATTTAATTTATTTTCTTATTACTTTAAATATTCAATTCACAGCAATGGTCCCAGAAGGTGGATGTCAGTGCTTATATAAACAAACATTAGGAATTATTGATTAAAACATAAAAAAATAATAATTAATAATTACTGATCAAAATTTAATCGGCATTATATACCTTATGGTATCTCTTTTCTTTCAACTAAGTTTCCGGAATCATTAAAATGTGTCGTATTTTTATGAAAGCTTGGACGCATTTATCTAATCGATGAGAGTATTAGAATCACTTTTTACTAGCCTGTAATATTGTGCACGCCTGATTCTATTAAATTTTATTAAATTACTATTATCGATTAATTTTCACAAGTTAATTCATCATGGTCCTTGCAGGCATTTCCACATTTTCATAAATGCAGACGTAAAATTTATTTTATATCAAAACTTAGCTGCCCACCGATCGTAAATCGTAGACGTTCCAGAAGATCCTGCTTAAGATTTCACCAATGCCTCGAAATACTCTCCGGATAAGATCTAAAAGAGACTCCCGTGGTCCGAAGATTTACTGGAGTCGGTACGATATTGCGGTACAATTTGTCAGTTCATATCCTCCAGGTCGGTGGCATTCCTGAACGGCCATTAAGAGGGACTATCTTTTGTTCTTGGTCCGGCCTATTTGTCTGTCTGCCATGTCTGATTTCACCGCCGTTTCTCACGTTTTATGTTTTTAAAAAAAGTATATCGTTTTCTCGTTTCTGTTAATGGTAAAACTGATGCTATTACATACAGTACATTCTTTTGGAAAGTTATTTCACAGTTAACTATCAATGAAAATATCCCAGTTCGGATAATTGATTATTCGGATAATCAAAGCGCAACACCAGTATATCCGTTGAAGATCTGTAGTCCGTTGAAGACACGACTAAAGTCGCGAATTCTTTAGTCCTAAATATTAATATCATATAATTGTAGGTATAGTTTGGTTTATATTTTATTAATCCTGTTATGATTTTTAATTAATTATTTTTAGCATGAATGTAATTTATTATGTTTCATTTTTTTTATTTATTCGGGTTTTTTACAATTAATGTATCCCGATACACAAAATGTTTTACCGCCAATCCTACCTTCCTATCAGCCCAATCTTCTTCTTCCTCTTGCAGCCCTCTTGCTGCCATTCCTTCTCTTACATCCTCCATCCATGTTTTCCTCGGTCTTCCTCTCTTTCTTTTATAATTTGGTTTATATAGGAAGAGAAAAGACTTCCATTGTCTTTCATTCTCATATGGTGATGAAAGCCTCCTTGTCTCTATTTCGTATAATAATTTTTTTTCCTGCCCTTTAGTTTCTCTTATAACACTATTGGGTATGTGTTAGAGCTTTGAGATGCCGCAGCTACATATTGAAAAGTCCATCTCATGAGCAAGCAGTTTACGGGCATCATGTCTTTTTACTGTCCATGTTTCTGCTCCATATAGGTTTGTCCCCAGAAGAAAATAATTATATATTTTCTTTTTCATTTCTAACGAGACCCCTTTATTCCAAAGGACCGAGTTGAGGGTCCTAATGATTTTCCTTCCTCGGGATATCTTCATTTCTTTATCCTTGTCGAGTGTCTCCCTAATAAAGACACCTAAGTACTTGAAGTCCTTGCTGCGAGCTAGAATCCAATTTTCAATCGACAAAGACGCGCTCTTTGAATTAAAGGACATGTACTCCGTTTTCCCCTGATTTATGACCAGACCCCATTTAGAGTACTCATCTAGCAGCTTCCTAAGCATATATTGCAGGTCCAATTCTTCTAATGCTATGGCTGACCAGGTAGTCAATCTGCAAAATGCAAGGCGAATAAATAGTCATCCCCAATCTTCGTTCCCATGTACCTGCATTTTTCCTTCCTCCTCTTGAGTGCTGTTCAATGAACAGGTTAAAGAGCGTTGGTGATAGGCAGCAACCTAGTTTCAAGTCTTTAGTAATGCGGAACGACGGGGATACACTATTTCCTATTTTTATTCTCGTATTTGCACCCAAATACAGGCTCTTAATCGCATATATTTAACGCTTAATATATGTTTGTTAATTATGTGGATTTGTAGGGAACGGGGTAACTCAGTTTGTAGAGCCATGAATAGTTGTGCTGTGTTCAAATCCAGCTATTGCAGATAAATTATTTAATTAGTAAACAACCAAGGATGGACTATGTGGGTTCTGCAGACCCTCCATGGGCTCACTCAGCGTCTATTGAGTGGGAAAAAACCTGACTGCTGATCTTGAACAAATCACTTTCATGCTCTACTGTTCTCCTAGAAACAGTACATTCTCTACTATGCACTGACAGTTCATGGGTTGTAAATATTTTTTTTTAAATGATAGATTGACATATTTGTCAATAATATTAATAATAATGGATAGTGTTATCATGTCTGTTTGAAATATCTCCTGCATGATTTATCTCTAAAAACAATTATTCATTCTCCATATTTTTTCTTATAACTGTCTTAGTGCGTGCATAGTTAATTGCACAATAGATTACTGCTATCTATCTCTACCGGCCTTATAGATTTTCAATTATCTTGCGCAATCATAATTTTACTTTTTTTTTTTGCAACGATCCTTAACAATATAGCCCCTGCGGGAACAGGTGATTATTATACGATATTAAATCATAAAAATATTAATCCTCGCCGGGGCAGTTATTCAGGTCAAAGTGCCGGCGTTTGATGTACAATCTCTCGACTGGAGGAAGCCGCGGCCAGTTAAGGCGGTAATTAAATAACATTCCTTATTTATTGGTTATATTACAATTAATAAATTTGAAATGTCATCAGGCCCCGTGTGGGTATTGCTTTATGATTATCCATTCCAGGATAGCCTCTGGAAAAAGTTATCTTTTGCGTGTAAATAAATATGAGTATAAATGATTATATATAAAATTTTCAATTTGTTTTTCCATTTATTTTTCAATGTTAATTTAAATTCAACCAAGGTTTGTACACTTTTTTTAAATGTATTTTATTTTTTTATGATGATTCAAATTTATATCTTTATTAAGGCGGTTCGCCAGTCTTCTTAATGCTGTTCCTTGGTTGAATCCATACGACTTTTCGCTCGTAAAGACTGGAAATAAAATTAATTAATACCTCTGATTTATATTTTTTAGTAATATATATGGAGGATCGAGGTTCAATTCCTGCTATGGGAAAATTATTAAATTATTAGATATATCAGTTCACAGCCAGGGATGAATCCTGATTTGTAGGCATTCATTGGACTCTCAGTCATTGGACTGATTTGTAGGCCTCTATAAAGTGGGTACCTTTGATTGGGTGAATAACCTGGCGGTTGAGCGTGATTTCGGTCTAATCCCCTTACTCTATAACCGTTTTTCTAGAAGCAGTACCGTCTCTGCAATGTACTTTTCAAAATTTTTTTAGAATGTCATTAAAATATTTTAAATCACGAAGTTTTAGTTTACAAATACAGAAGATCTTCGATTGTCCGAACTTATGTTGTCGGATGTGATTCGGATAACAAACATTTACTTAAAAGAAACTAATGCCAAACAAATTTTAATTTTTTTTTTATAACTGTAGTACAAACTGCCAAATTTTTTCTTTTGCTTGTACGTTTCAACTTTCAAGCTCGATTGTCCTTGAATAACAGATTAGTGGTGCAAGATAGAAATATCTGCATCGACGTATTGCATTACAACTGATAACAGATATCATCTGATAATTTAGTTGTTTAGTAATATAAATCTTTGGATTAAAAACTGTCCCTAAATCAATAATTGGTTTACTACATTTCATAATTTGCGGAATCTCAAAAACGACATTCCGTTCTTTGTACTCATTGCTATAATAATTCACGAGACTTTAGCTTGTTTGTGGTATACCGAGTATAAGGTAACTTTCTATATTCATAGTGGCGTGAATTTTTTAAAAGGAGTAAATCATCCATAGTTATGGCGTCCTTTGGAGGGGAGTTAAAATGGCAGTTCCAAGCATGTTCGGTGTCAGGATCGCGTTTAATATTCCTATGCTCATAATACCTGGATATGCTAGGTGCGGCGTTAAATAAAAAACAAAACAAAATAAAACGGTAAACAAATATAAATAGTATTACAATCGGTCGATATACAGTGTTGGTCGTTATGCAGTGTCAGGATTCCTTCAAGATTACACTGTGGTAGACAAAAATTTAGGACTTGCACTAAAGCATACTCCGGATTGACTATAAATGCATAACGTGCCTTTAAATCGTGGTCTGCAAACTGTTACCAGTTCGCTAATTATTATTTATTTTAGAATTTAAAGCGATTAGATAGATATATTATATACTTTTCTAAAATTATTAAAAACTCAATAATAAAAAGTTTATGTCTGAAGGAGCCGGCCGAATTATGCTTTAAATACATATTTACCTACTTTAAATAACCAAACAACAATATATTGGCCTAGTTAATAATTTTCAATGAATATTCTTGATTCATCTGCATCTCACAGTGGTTACAGATGCAATCGATCAATAGTTCGTGATTATTTCAACATACGATCCTAAAAAATCTGAACTCTTAACAAAACCATAAGTTTTATACGGAGTGCCTGCATTGTCCCTTAAAAAGACCCGGAGTGTGTAGGACAAGCCTAACACATTATATTACTCTTTTACAAAACCTTTGTCTTCTTGTTAATAGGATACAAATAAAACAAAAAAACAATTTATAAATCGGTCCTGGACAAAAGATACCGCTCAAGGATTAAGCTATATATCTTCGGTTTCCCAGGGAGGCCTTCTCAAAATTCCAGAGGCCCTATACAGACATTAGGCGCTGCTGGGAGACCAGTTAGCTCCCGTGTGATTAGTTGCTGGAGGACTACACTCCGTCTTCCCGGCGAGCGGCGATATATCAGGGTAATGCCTAGTCGGCAACGAACCCACCTCCCCGATGTCGTCGGTATCCTCGCAAATGGGCTTCGGACAGTTATAAAAAATATTTTTTTATTACATTTTACTAAGTAAGGAACAAATGTGTAACGATAATTCTTTATCAATTTATCCTTCGTGTGTTAATAAAGCTCCTCTCGACCAGTGAAATAAATTTATAAAAACTGGTTCGTATTATTATTTATATATGCTCATGTTAATAATAATAAAAAAAAGTACCACTGCAACCTATTCAGTACATGATAGAAACTGTGCCTACTGTTTTTAAGCCAACGGCTGTGCTGGGAGGTAATTTGGCTGGGATCACGCTCATCCACCAGGATTTACTCCAATTAAAAGTACCCACTTTATAGAGACCGGCTAGGCTACAAGATGATCTCTAGATCCCATAAGGTCCCATATAGAGCTACTAACAAATTAAATATTTATCTATGATAGCTGAATTTGTATACTGTGTTGTAGCACAACTAATTTTCTATGATAAATCCGATTTGAGCTCGTTTCATTTAGTAAATCGAAATCTTGCTGAGCTACAATAATCGTACCAACATTTATTCCGTAGGATTACCACCAAAGCTTAGCAAAATGTTTGAATGAAGCTTACCTTTTATGTATTTAAACCAACTTTCCATTAGCTAATCTTGATTCTTTGGGAATGTTCCCGGAAAAGAAAAAGGAGATTAATCACAAAACTTATTTAATATTGTCAGTTAATAGCATAAATTTAATGCTATAAGTAAAAATGAGAACTGCTATTCAAGAAGAGTTTTTCAGTGTAATATTTTGAATTTAATAATAATTTCAACTAAAGCAATATAAACAATTAAGTTTCAATTCAACTTCTGACTTTATTGGCATCAGATTTGTGGCTAGCTATAAAAATAGAACTAAATATTTAAGCTTTTTACAACCTGATTTCGCTCAAGAGCCGAGTGGTTTGCTTATTTCTTGTTTTACGAGAAAAGAAAAAATGGGAATTCTGTAGATGAATCTTAATTTGGATTTTTAAATACTACAACCATAATGATAGGTGATTTTCATTCCATTTGTGAAAAAAATAAATAAATTTTGACGAAATAATATATTTTCAAAAGGCGTTGATTTCAGAACTTCAATATTTATACATTATACATCTATTTATGTATATTTAATAAATTCGAATATATTTCAAACAATCCTGATAGTGATTATGAGTACATATGAAAACAAAATATTGTATTTTAAAAATAATGCAAAATGCTATATTATATAACTCTTTCGGCCGACCTCGTCCTACTCGGGGACTATAACTCATCTACTCTAATCCTGGTAATTATATGGATGTATCTTTTTTTTCTCCTGTCACCACCAGAAATATATGAAGGTATTTTACGAGCTGTAGTGGAGCCTAGTAGATAGCCAAGGATGCTGTAGCTCAACAGCTGCAAGAAGAATAGCTCAACATGAAATATCTGTGTATTGTATTTGATTGCTACTAATGGGTGAATAACAGGACCGCTATAGTTTTATTGGCTTTTGTCACGCGAGGGATGATTTTTAATTGGAATCTGGCAAAATTTAGAAGTGATTACTGTCGTTTTGTCGATAAGTGCCATCGTTACTGTCATTTTGTTAATAGTTTAGTTTAAAAAATGGCGGTATTGTTTAATTGTCCTTATAACTTTCTGCTTAGTTGCTAATTCTTACAAAATATGCCTATTATCAATGATGAGCTAGCGAAAAAAAATTAACAATAAATTTTTAGACATTTTCATGTATTTATGGCATTTAAACATTTAAGACATTTAAATATATTTTCACGTTTAAATTATATCTCTTGTAACGTAATCATTTCAATTCGTAAAAGTCAATATAGTTCCAAGAGTCATTTGATTTTTGAAATAATTTATAGAAATTTTGTTGGTCGTTTAATATTTGAGGCGTGAAACCTACTGATCATCAATGCATAAAATTAATCTGTTATACGTATTTATATATATTATTTTTTTGAGTTACATTTTTTTTATACCGGGAAAAAAATAAATATAAAATTAACTAGTAGTATTAATTAGTTAATTAACTAGTAAGATAAAAATAGAATATAATGGAAAATATTAATAAAAAAATAATGAAAAATAAGGTAATGCATAATCCATTAATTATCAAAGTAATCCATTTTGTTTTTATACTGGTATTCCACATCTTAAAGAATGGATTTTCAAAAAAATCAGGCGAAATCTCTTATAAATAAAAAGCTATATTATAAAAAAAATATATATATTTTTTGCCAAGTGATATTTTCCATTGAAGGCTCGGAAAATCAATAACTTGGTACATGGGAATGTATATTAGAAAAGTAAAGCATTGGAACTTTTAAAAAATAGCTAAAAAACACTAAATTCCTTCATAAATAAGAATTAAACAATTATTAACGCTGTAATTTAAATATTTGTATAAATACAACAAAATTGTGCAGTAAACAAAAAAATAATAATAATTTTAAATGAAAATCAACGCATAAAATTAATTTGGTATACGTATTTATATATATTATTTTTTTGAGCTATATTTTTTTAATACCGGGTAAAAAATCAATATAAAATTAACTAGTAGTATTAATTAGTTAATTAACTCGTAAGATAAAAATAGAATATAATCGAAAATATTAATAAAAAAATAATGAAAAATGAGGTAATGCATAATCCACTAATTATCAAAGTAATCCATTTTGTATTTATACTGATATTCCACATCTTAAAGAATGGATTTAAATAAAAAATCAGGTGAAATCTCCTATAAATAAAAAGCTATATTATAAAGAAATATATATATTTTTAGTCTAGTGATATTTTCCATTTAAGGCTTGTAAAATCAATAACTTGGTACATGGGAATGTATATTAGAAAAGTAAAGCATCGGAACTTTTAAAAATAGCTAAAAAACACTAAATTCCTTCATAAATAAGTATTAAACAATTATTAACTATGTAATTTAAATATTTGTATAAACACAAAAAATTGTGCAGTAAACAAAAAAAAATAATAATAACTTTAAATGAAAATAAACATCAGCAAGAACTTTAGTAGGAAAGAAACAATGAAAAAGTTGTTAAATTCTAATTTTGTCATTTATTTTGACAAGGGAGTATAAAAATTATAATTATTTATCAAAATGTGACTTCATTAAATTGGTATTTCATTAGAAAAACATAAGCAACTGGAATAGCGTTTGTGAAAGATATAAATTTTAGAAATTCATAATGTTTTACTTCAGTTATTTTCAAATAAAACATATTTTGTCGGAATATCTGTATTCTTGAATAGCTATTATGTATCATTATCTAAAATCGAACATTTTTTTTCTTAATATCCTTCATTTATTGGTAACAAATATTCCATGAAACTAAGGCTTGCGAAAGTGTAACATACCACCTTCAAATCTGTACATGATAATGAACAGATTTTTCTTCAGAAATACAATATAATACGATGATAGAATAAAAAACGGTGTATGATTTTAACATGTTTTTTTTGCAAATAATGTTTAGTTACTTGGAAAATTATTACTATTTTATAATTGTAATACATTCCATTTTGAAATGCCCGGACATCGGACAGAAGACCGCTATTTTGAAATACCAGAATCCTTGGTGGACAGTTCTGAAAATATACCTCTCACTTCGGAGCTCAAACGGATAATCTCTTTGTCACACAAGGTGGATTGTTACGATATAATTATAGAGCATTTGTCATCTTCCCGGTGAAATGTTACTCGAGATAAAGAA
Source organism: Arma custos (assembly GCA_037127475.1). Lineage (NCBI taxonomy): Eukaryota > Metazoa > Arthropoda > Insecta > Hemiptera > Pentatomidae > Arma > Arma custos. The sequence goes on along the minus strand of CM073763.1, from coordinate 58,548,843 downwards.
AACTATTATTTAAGTGCCATAATAAATTTATCATATTTATTTAAAGCGTCATATGACGAAGTTAAGAGGCTGAATTTATAGGTTTATTGTGATAATGAAATTTGATGCATACACTGCCAAGATTTTTTTTTCTCTCTGACTTCATATTTGAACAAAATATTTAGGAAACTTTTATCTTTAATTCTTATTTTATTATTTAAACGTAATAAGTTTCGAAATATTCTATATATCTCATAAGCACATCCATTGAGTATTAGCAAATAATTTATAGACAATGTTAACACACTATAGATACATATTGTATGTACGCATATATATGTACTATCTCAACTTACTAAAAAATTATTAAAATTTTTACTTTAAATTTTTATGGTAGGTTGATATTAGCCTTAAGCCACAATGAGTTACTAAAATAGAAGTGTATATATTTTTTTTATTTTTGTTATTTATTCACGTGAAAAACATTCGTAGGCACGTTTATAATTTTTTCAGGTTGCTAAACACCAATTTTTTCGAAATATGTAATATCTGTTTCATTTTTCTTCCCATTCGCTAAGAAGATAAATTCATGCTATAACTGTCTTTAGAGAGCAACTTTCCTTCATGGTTTCGCAGCCCGGCAGGTGGTCTTAAGATTTATTAAAATGTGTTAAAAATTCTTGCTTATTCCGTCCTTCTGAAGATACGTTAAATGGTGGTCCCGAGCCTGCCCGGTGTCAGTTACTCGTTAATAATCCGTATCTCAATTAACCAGGATAAATTTTGGTCTCCTACTTTAGTATTTTCCGATTGGTCTGCAGAAAGCGGCAATAAATGATAATGATAAACGATATCGCATATTATGCCTATAGCCTTTGAATTCATTAACACATTAAGAGTTCCGCTTCCCCGTGCAGTAGATCCTGGGTGTCGACTGTGAACTCATCACTTGGAACAAGACTCCTGGGAGTAACCCGGTAGGGGGGTTCAGAGCCACCTCTTAGAAGGGAAGAGCACATTAGCATATGGCCATTGTGGTCCTATTACCGAGCAATCACTGAGCTTCTTGTTTTTGAAGGCCTACCGCAGTACCTGGCATTCCTTCCTTTATGGGCGGGCTGAGTGTGTGTTTGAAAGTATATAACTAAATACAGAAATTTGATGATACAGAAAACTTGTTGTTTATTTATTTACTAAAGTGGCCCCTATTTTTAACACACTTAAATTAGCTTCGCCTGTATGTACGTATGTAACGGTATCGTATGCCGAATTCGATTTTAGACCAATTCTAAACATCGAATTGAAACATAGCTCACTTCAAGGACCGATGAGAATTTTTTAATTCAATAAATTTATCTCATTATTTATACTATACATTATCTATACCTATATATTTATACTTTCACAAAAATGATTATATTAAAAATTGTTATCAATTGTAAATTTATTTAGATGGTTTTCATTTTTCTTTTGTGAAATATTGATCGTTTTGAATTGTTTAAAAATAAAAAAAACTCTTCTCGGTACGTTTATATTTAATTCATCAGATAGCTAAAAATAGTTTTTTAACTTTTTAATATTTGATATTTGTTGCCATTTTTCCTAATCCCTACATTACAAAGGCTTATTTAATATATATATATATATATATATATATATATATATATATATATATATATATATATATACATATATATATATATATATATAGGTATACTCGTATATTTTCCTGACCAGAATCGTCAGGAATAGCAATTTTTCATATCCGAAAAACGACCGCTAGGAAGTGACTGGTGGCAAATACCAATACAAGGCATAGGTGGTTTTATGTTGTTGGTGGTCTTATTGTTATAAATATTCTAGTAATTTGTAAAATATAAGAATGTATGAAAAGAATAAATAAATAAATATACTATAAGTATACTAGACACTTACAAATGAATCTAACTATGATATCGCTAGTATTCTCTGAGGTTTTCGATAGATTTATCTCTTAATTTCCCTTATCAATCACTATTCAATACTCCCATAACTGTGGCGCCATGATATCCAATTCAAATTATATAACTCCTTACTATCAGGGAAATTATTTTACCGCAGTGTTGGCACATTATTGAATCTATTGATAACTCTTGCAGGTTCTACAAAATTTATATATTTTTCAATGGATATTATTCTAATTAATAATGTAGGTACAGTTCGTTCAATGAATCTGTAGGACGTACGATCCAAGTACATATATGAGAAGGATATTATCGGACGTTTCATCAGCAAATCACTATTCATCAACAGGTTTTTTTGAGCTATCTTAACCTTGGATCTACGTAAGGATCGTTTAGGCCTTTGAAATACATGGTTTGGATAACATGGCTACGTTTCTACAACGATTTTCTCATACTTCTCATCACTAAAAACATCATATCTACAGATATATATAGTATATTTCCTATAATATATAATAAATAATGAGAAAAAAGTATTATTATCGATATACTTGTTTGTCCGATAGAGGACGGTAGATTATGATGGATCTTCTCTATCACTAACATTCAAAAAGGATAGATACTTTAGAAAACGAAAAATGAGAAATAACATTTCCTATATCAAATTATAAAAATTCTCATAAAATAATCACTTATATAATTGTTATAACAAAAAGTTAATTTTGATTGTCCTATTTGGTTTAGGACATTTAAAAGGAATATTCTTCAGTTTTGTTTTCAGTCTGATTCACAAACCAGCGGTAAAAAAAGAAGAAATCACAATGATAAAATTTATTAGATTATTAGGAATTTATTTATTTTAATTTTTAATCTTTAATTTAATTGAGTCTTTTACTGTCTGAATTGTTGTACGCTTGTATTTATTTCGTATTGTTTTTAGTTTCTCTTTTTTATCTGATCATTTTCATAAATTCATATTTTTGTTGATATTTCTATTAGAATTTTCAATTATCTATCAGGTCTCTTTTTATATATGTGTACATAGTTATAATTCTCATAACACACGTATAAAAAACGGCATATATTATCAATAAAAAAATAAATAAAAATACGACTTGGACATAATGATTTATAATGATTTGAATGTTTTCTCAGAATAACATAAAATATATTCTTCAAAATAAAATAAAATATACTTATTCGTATTTAACTTATTACTTAATTCATTATTCTATTTTTGTATCTCATATTCATATCTTAACTTTTTTCTTGACTACTTGAATTATGGGCATTGTGATTATTATATTAAATAAATTAATCGTAACAATTTTATTGAAAAACCAGGTAATAACTTGCAAAAACTTATAAATTAATGGAGAGTGAGTTATGATATTCCCGTCTCTTGAGATAGTGATTTAACCTTCTTACTAAATATTTGATTGAATAATTAATTACAATCTCAATGGCACCTAATATAAGTAAAGGATTTTTCGAATATTTTTTCCATTTACGTTATTTTTAATTACTATAGCATAGGAGTATTATTGTATTGTTTAAGCATCGAATTGATAGCGTATTATAAGAAACTTGATAGTGTAACTGTAAAATACTGAGGTAAATAAGACAAGAACTAGATATGGGTAAGCCAATGAGACTCAGCCTAAATATCGACCGAACGATGTGATTGATGGCTGCTATTGCCCTGTTTGTCTATAACTATTGTTTGCCTCCATTCACCCTTCCAGGAGTAGCTTTAGCTTACTTCGCCCCCAAAGGGAACTTCACAACCCCTCGAAGGGTAGTTTTCCAAGTTATTTATTATTTATTTGTTTAAAGATAATTCAATTTTATTAGAAAGTATAAAGATTTCATTCATTGAATGTTTAAGAAGGTAAAATATTCATCGTAGAAATTTACTAATTTTTTTGTTTAACTTCACTTTATTCTGTTGTGGCTGATCAGACGATGTTGTAATGGGCTTCCTAAATTTGGCCTCTTGAGGTTTAATTAGGAAAGGAATCTTTAACGGGTACCTGACATTGCACAGGCTCGGGACCTCCCATTTTACGTCCATTTCGAAGGACGACATAACCAAAGATTTTTTATTCCCTTTGGAAAATCCGGAGGCCACCTGCTGGGATGCCAAACTTGGACTGTTTGTTTCGTTTTTCTTTAAGCCTATTAAATATTTATTTTTTATTTCATTAATTTTTGGCATAAAAGTATCTATTTTAGTTAGCTTTATTTTTTTAATGATTAATAAATGAATATCAATACCACCATTCCATGAATGCTTTGCATTACCGATACCCAAATTTTAATTTTTCTAACTCAACTTTAATGCTGAAATTAGCTCGATTTCTTCTATTGTTAACTATATTATTTATTACGGAAAAACAGAGGGTGTTTACAGTCTCAAATCGAGAACAAAAAATACAAGGGCGAAATAATTCTAGAATAAAGAGTCATGTCTTCCCATTACGGTTTTACAAAGTTAACAAAAAATATTTTAATATCACTAAAAATTTTTTTATACAATAGAGATAAGATAATTATTCAATTATAATTGAATATCTTCAGAATAAATTACTTTGTTTTTACAAAATAACTGTTTACCTAATAAATTTTTATTTTATCTTCTCCTCTAATTCTTGAAAAAATATTAAAATGACAGTAATACGGGTATCTCATATCTAGGCAATAGTAAAATATTATTATTAATTATGTATAATTATTAAGTGTTGAAATTATTGAACTGACTATTATTGATTGGAACACCGACAGAATTTCTCCTTCCCGTTTGCAATTGCGTGGTCGCGTGATGCCTGAAGGAGGTCTTGAAAAATGGCTGCGAATAAAATCTCCCTATGTGGGCATCACCACTCCGCCTGATGTATTATAGCGATGGAGATGGTGCGATTAAATAATTAACAGTGAATTTATTTAAATTAATATGCTATTGCTGAATAATCCTTATGTAAAGATGTTTTTCCAAATAATTGTTTATTATAAGAAAAAAATATCAGCGCTGAATCCATAAAAAAATATCTTTAAATTAACCAATCTTAATCTTCAATAATTCGAGGTTTACAAGATTAAACATTTATTTTTACAATAAATAAACATCAATACATTGTAAACAATTTACAATTAAAACAAATTTTTTACTACTGAAACTCAAAATAAAAATCATTTATTCATATCAATTTATAGGTTTTTGTTCAAGATAAATGTATATATTTCTTTTAATTGGATCCATTGTTTTCCATTTATTTCAAAAAATCACATTTCATCGCAAAATTGAAAATTTAGAAAATATTAATAATCAAGTTTACTATTTATTGTTATTTAGAAAAATCTAAAAATTGGAAAAGTTAGTCTGTATGAAACTTCTATATTATTTACGAGTATATGTCTTGCATTTTACATACTGTTACCCGAGCAATGAAGAATATTGAAGATTAACTACAATTTTGTATTTATAACCACAGATGTAATCCAGATTGTAATATATTTTTAATAAACAAGGAATACATAAATAAATATTTGTCTAATGTATGGGTTTATATAAATTATATGAACTGATAATAAGCCTAAGGAATCAAGTTTTTTTTAATTGAAGTTAAGATCTGTTAACTTATAGATTGACAAAGAGTAGTTCTCCAAAGCTACTTTTTTCTAAACTTCAAGAAATACACAATGGGCCTATATAAAAATACCAATACAATATTAAACATCAAGGTATATCGGTGACATCTTTTAACTAAATTATACTTTTATCCTCAATTTTTTTGCAAACTTAAATTTTTATTTATGCATTTATTTTTCATTTTCATTCGATAGTGAACTTAAGTTAATTCAATTGTTTTTAACAATTAAATATTTACTTAGGTATTTATTATTTTTTTCAAATATTTTTGATGATTGTGTATCGTATCAACTTTTATTTATTTATTAAAATTTCTAAGATGTCCTATCAACGACTATTTTAAAATGTTTTACCTCAATAGCAGCTTAATAATGCTATCAATTATGTTTCCTTCTAAATAATTTCATAGTTTTTAAATTTTTAAACATATTTTTTTAAACTTAATCTACTCCTAGTATAAATTGCTATAATTATTTTTTATAGCACTAAGTGTTATTAACAACATTGTATTTCGTTATTCTATTGGTATTACAACTAAGAAACAGGGGAAAAAAATAATCATATATGACGCTGTAATATGCACAATTTTATTTAGTTTTTCTAACTTATGACAGACCCTGCATTAATAACGATATTCCCTTGAAACGAATGAATAAATATTGATATATAGTTTTAAAAAATTGTTTTTGATACACTTTTTTATTTTGTTAAATGACAAATATACAAATAAACTCCTAATTTATATATTATTCAATCGCTAATATGTTATAGATACGTTAATATCCTATTTTCGTGTCATAGTAATTACCTCATCACTATGATATTTTAGAGATCGATTAATTTTCCTGCTAGGGAATTACACGAAGCTCGAACTGGATCCTCCATTACATTGCCGAGGCCAACTAATGCCTAAACATTGGCTATCAAGCAATTATTTCCACATTAGCTATCGTTCCTGGGTCATCATGTTCTTATCACGAATAGTTTTTCTTCAGTTTCGTTATCTTCTCCTATCGTCCCATTTATCTTCTTTTTTGACACTTCTTCCGTTTGCTAATATCCAGATCATCCTTGTATTATGAGGTTTCTAACTTCGCAGTAAATCAATCAAATCTAACTCGAATTAATTTTTTTTGTTTGTTCGTAAAAATAAACAGAAATTGACCTGCAGATCCCACTGGGTCCATCAGCTTTCAATATATTACATAACTTGTCTGTCACCACCTGATTCGATCCGACATTGTCGGCCTTCCAGTTTCGAACATTTAGCAGCCTATTGTTTATTAAATTTAATTTTGTGTTTTGGTCTTATTTCTTTCGTTATTGCGAATTTAAAATAAAATAAATTAACACTTTGGGAATAGCCTATTTTCTAAAAGATGAAGCTGTTAAACACTTCCAGAAATTCAGAATAATTTCAAAGGTGATATTATGTGAAAAAGTTTGGACAAGGATAGAATTGGAGTCTTGAATAGTCGTCGAAAGTGTATGAAAATATTTATATTAGAAGAGAGACGTGGCTGGAAAAGGTCTAGAATCAACAGTTTATTATTATATTTTGGATATTTCAATTTTATTAATATGAATAAAAAGGTAGTAGTTATCAGTGTTCAGGTTATAAACAATGGCCGATAACAGTCCATGGCTTATATTATTAGTCATAAATTCATTGCGAACTTTAGATGTGAATACAGTTTTTGAAATGTAGTCCAAGTGAGATCTTGATGGCATGTTTACCGTTGCTTATAGTTTTTTTTTGTTTTTTTTATAAATAGATCGATATTTTTGCAAGAAAGTTTGATACTGTTAACTTAGCAAAAACATTTAACTCTCTGTAATGACTGTTGGAGCTCATTTCCAAGACTGTAGTTGAATATTTCTGTTACCAGAGTTTTCCATTCTTTATCCTGATTGGGACGAACAATCCTCATCCTCGACCGCACCGACGAGTATCGGCTATTACATAAGAACCATATTTTGTAAGAAATATACAACAATATACTTATCCACTTATAAACAAACTAACCATCCTAGGTCACAGAACATAGAGATGAATCATACAAAAAGGCACTACACTAGGAAGATACGGTGTATCATGGGAATCAGACAGCTGGGGCTTCTGAAATAGAACTGTCCCCACCATGGGGGAGGCAGAGGCCCCCTCACGTCTCTGATATAGGCTACTAATGCTCGGCCCAGGAAAGTGGGTAGATCGTCCATCATCTGCAGCGGGGATCGATAATTGTACATTGAACTATATCCCTCCTTTGTAAGGGCGGAGTGTTCTTGAGTATACTGTTCATAAGGGGGAAAAATAAAAAAAAAGACCTAATGATACTGTATTGTGGTCTGAAAACTGTACCATAACAAAAATGTTATCGTCGTATTAATTTGAGGCGTAAAACCTATTGGTCATCAACGCCCAAGTTTATTTTTTTATAAATATATCTAGTATTCATATTCTTTTTTTAGTAATGATTTTTAAAAATAGTTTTAGTAATAAAAATTAATACACGAGATTAAATAAAGTTCATAAGAAACTAGTACGTGTATATAGATAAAAACAACAAATATTAATAAAAAATAAAATAAAATAAATAAATAAAAATATTTATAAAGAAAAAAAGAGAATATATACTCTACTAATTATCAAAGTAATTTCCAAAGATATTCTACTTACTATAAAATTAATCAATCCATTTTATTTTTATACTTCGATTTCGCATATTAAATGATAGAAACTCTGATACGAAATCCATAATAAATAACAAGTTCTATAAAAATAAAAAATATTCTCATAGCCAAGTGATGAGCATAAAAAATCAATAATTTTGTGGATAAGAATGTAGAATAATGAAATATTATAATCACAAGCCAAAAATAAAAACTTTTATTTTCTTTTTTGTTTGTTTTGTATTTTTTTAGAATTAGTTTGTGTAATGCCGGGAAAATTACAGAAAACCTATAAGAAACTAGTTCGTGAATTTAAGATGAAATATAATAAAATAAAAAATACTAATAAAAAAATAAATAAAACATATATATGAAGAAAAATAAATAGGAGGAGATAACATATTAGATAATTTTAATATCCATTAATTTATATTAATTGGTTTGAGAAATGTTTTAAAATCTTTTATTACTACTATCACTTCAATATTTTAGACATATAATATTATTTAATTCAGTATTTGACCTTTCTTAATTATTCCAGATATTTCGGAACTGTCATTTAAATTTACATTCTTCAGTTATTAGATGGGATAGTCTATATTTATTTTTAAATTAAAATGTTAACATTTTTTATACTCACAAAACTTCTTTTCCAAAGGAAAACTTACCTAAAAATAAAATAGAACAATTAGTAAACAAATAGTAAATAAACTGAGATATTTAACTTATCAATTTCTCAGTGACAAAGGAAATTGAAGAAACATTGCTAATTAAATAAAAATATCATAACCTTGTATAATCACGTTCATTGTTTTCATTACTAAAAAATAAATATTAAGAATAAATATTAGTAATTCTTATTGATTGAATTTGTGATAAATAACCTGAGTTACTAAATCATCTTGTTCTAAAATTATAAAATTATTTGATACGATTTTAAAGTTCTAGATTCTGAAAAGGAGCCCAGATTAATTATATTTTATTTAATTTTCCTATGTATAGATGTGTATTGTTAATTAAATGTATTACTGTCACTGTGATAAAAATATAACCCATTCTATAACATACATTTAATGCATCATATAAATAATCTTTAGTAATAAACAATAAGACAGAAAAATAGGTCGTATATCTCTAGTAGAGAAGAAAATATATATTCATTCCTAATAGATTAGATTGATAACGAAACCTAATTATTATTGATAAGGATTATTGATAGTCTAGTATTTATTATTCAACCAATTAAAAATATAATGGATGTAAAGAATTATAAAACTATATCAATTTAGCTGCCGTTTGTTATGATTGATTTGAATTTTATAGAGGCATTTAAATTTTAATTAGTAAGGTATTAGTTTCTTATAATGAATACGACATATCTTCCGTTTTATATCTCAATTAGAAAGTAATCTGATCATTATGAAAAATCGGGATTTTATTTGTAATTGTTTTTAATCTTTTTGGTATGATAAATTTATTCAGAAGATATATTAATTACAAAAGACTTTGTTGGTTTCTTCTGCTTTAGACAGTGTTGATAAATTTTTCTTCAACGTTTCGCCAGCCATGCTTGCTGACTTCTTCAGGGCTGAAATGAGATGAATTGTTTCATCATCGCTGGGATGGCTGGCGAAACGTAGCCCGCGGAAACCTAAAAAGGGATATTTATGTTTAGTATAATTAATTATGCTAGATGTACAAGATCTAGCTTTAGGATTCATTCGTATTCATGGAATAATCAAGAAACAACTTAGACTCCAGAGGATGTCGTGTTAGTAACTACTTGTAAAAAGCGTTAATTATAATTCGACCAATGAGAAGCATAATAATAAATTCACCACGAAATCCATAAGCACAATAATTACTTAGATACAGTTTAAGTCGAATTGTATGCTAGAAATATAATTCAAGAAATTATATCGTAGAAACAGTTCTAGAGTTTTTTTTATTCAAATCTGAAATTTCCAATTTTATGCTAGGTGCGTTTATTTTTCTTATGTTTTTATGTTAGGTATTTTTGATTCTAATGAAATACACATTGATAAATCGTTTCATAGTAATCGCCCTAGGGTTTATTTAAGTAAGTTTTTTACACAAGCTTTATATTTTTTCTTCCTATTTTATGCTGTGTATTTTAATTTTTATTCTTTTTTTTTATATTTGGCAATTTTTATTGTTTTGTTTTTTTAGTCCAATAATATAGATATCGAAAAATCGTGTCATAGCTATATTCAATTTAATTAAATTATATTTACCTACTTTCATTGTTATTCGTTTTTTATATTAGTTATTTTTTAGTCTGATTGCATAAATATCGAAAAATTGCATCAAAGTAGGCCTCTTAGAATTTCTTAAAGTCATATTATTTCTTCAAGTTAGCAAACATTATATTGCATCCAATATATTATTAGGTATTTTTACTTGAATTTTTATTCGTTTATTCCAGTTATGTAAATATCGAGAAATTGTATCATACTAGAGTTTCATAAGTTTTCTTAAATACAATTGTAAACACAAACTTTATATTCTTTTATCCAATGTTTTGTTATTTTGTATTTTTTCCAATTTTATATTAGCCATCTTAATTTTTATCAATTTTTATATTAGATATTTTTTTATGAAGTAAATTTGATCGTCTTAAGGGTTTTTAAATATCATTTTTTAGACAAATTTTAAAATGCTTCCGATATTATGTTATGTATTTTTTTTTTCAATTGTTGTATATATTTTTTCGTTGATTCTTATATTAAGTATTTTTAGCGATGTAGCGGTGTATTTATTCTTTATTTTTTTTGAGACAAAAAAGTATTTTCTGATAGAAATTATGTATTGGATTCGTATTTATTTGTTTGTTGTTTGTTCATTTAACGTCACTTTTTGCTGCTATGGCTAATCGGACGATACTACATTCGTATTTATTTCTGTGATATGATTTTTTAATTGTTCTGCTCATACTACTTTTATTATCAGAACAGTTATAAAAAGTGCCCGAATCTATAAAGCTTTCCACAGAAAGATATGTCAGAGAAGGTTAGAACTAAAGACAAGACGTCTAGTCACGTTAGCCCTGAGGAGTTAGGGGAAGGACTCATGAGAATACAATAAGACTCTGAAGTCTCCCTTGTAGAGTTATTGTTCCTGACGTATCAGTGAAGGCGAGACCATCTTCCCGGTATCTATATTTGAGGGATATCTTCTCTCGGGACACTAAAAAGCTATAGTATATTGTATGCATTATATACAGAAAAGATTGTATATGTATATATATGAATTTAACATACGGAAGTCAATTAAAAACCATCGATCCTATCTTAGGAATATTGGAGAAATTTGTTAGGTATTAGTTGTTTCTTCCAGTTAAGCGACAACAAGTTTCAACTTAGCATTTATTAAGAATTTAAGGTTTGTTTAAAAAATTTTACTTAAATAAAAATATTGTATCATAAACAGCTAAAACGCTTCTTATGATACAATTTTTGTATATCTATAATATTTGAACTAAAAAAAAAGAGAATAATACCTATTATAAAAACAGGCAAAAAACACATTATGTAAAATTAAAAGGAATTTAAAACTTTTGTAAAACATTTTACTTTAAGAAACTCTAGGACGGTTACTATGATACATTTTTTAGATATTTACATAATTAGACAAAAAAAAAAGATGGACTCCTAACTTAAAATTAGAAGAAGGAATTTAAAGTTTGTATAAAAAATTTTGCTTTAAGAAACCCTAAAACGCTTACTATGGTACAGTTTCTTGATATCTATAATATTTGGACAAAAAAATATAAAAATAAAAATACATAGTATAAAACAGGCAAAAACTACCTTTTATAAAATTATAAAGTATTTTAAACTTCTGTATAACATGTTACTTTAAGAAACTGAGTTTAAGTATGGGGCATTTCTATATTGAGGTAATCATTTCATCAAGAAAAGAACGTTTCGACAAACATTTCGATGTATGGGTGATGAAATAACTTAAACAGTATGTTAAGTCGGTTCTGTAATCTATATGAAGTCTGTAATAAAATTATTATATTAATTTACGAGAATATTAAAAAGGTAATGGATAAAAAGTTAAAACTTGTGTCTTAACTCGAAGCGACAACATGCGGAACTGTAATCTACATGTTTTAAATTATTATAAATTAATTCATGTAATTGTAAAATATAAATATTTAGTAGTAGTGTCAAAATAATATTTGAAAAATAAACAATTAAATATATATTTCATTTTTACGTCAGAGTTACAGTACAAGCATTACAACTATAGTCATTGGTTTATATCTTACTTATATTATAAATGTGAAAGTTTGTATGTTTGTCTCTCTTTCACGCAAAAACTACTGAATGGATTTGGATGAAACTTTACAGTAATATAGGTTATACAGCAGAATAACACATAGGCTATAGCAAGCGCGGATTTAGGGGGGAGGGCACGTGCCCCCCCCTCCCCCTGCTGACAGTTTTCTAGGTACTGTGGAGAATCCATTACAGTACATAAATAAGGAACATCAAATGATAATTGTGGTTAAAATAACAGAAAGGACAGGAGTGAAACTATTTGTTTTGATATCCTACGAATATTATAAATGCGAATGTTTGTTACTCATTCACGCAAAAACTACTGAACGGATTTGGATGAAACTTATTGAATAAAATAGGTTATAAATCATAGGCTACATCAAGGGCAGATTTATGCGGGGTTACGCCCCCCCTTCGTTATAGTACATAATTAAAGACAAATCAGGAACATAGCCTCTTGAAATTTGTAGATAGGTTCTTTGTACAGTTTAAGAAAGAAATTTGGATAATTCCACCCCAAGGGTTTCCCTTTTAATATAATGGGGGTTCAAAGGTTGTAGATAGAGAATCCGTCAGTTTTGAAGTTAGACATCTGAAATTATGGATGTACAAGTAACTTATATTTAAAAAAAAATAATTAAATTATTTATTTAAAATGATCTTTCACGAAACTTTATGTGGCAGGCCGAATTCCACGCAAGCGAAGCCGCGGGCATAAGCTAGTTCAGTTATATATTCAATAAATAATTATGGATTAATTTCACTTTATAAATAGTAGATAGAAGCATAAATATAATTTTAATAACATGCTGAGACTTAACTTTATGCGACTACTTGCGGAACTGATAACATTTGTTAATATTCTTTTTTGTTGATAAAGGTTTTTTTTCACGATGAACTGGAAAAAACGGAAATATTAATCTCGTACAATAGTAGGGAAAAAATATCCTAAAAAAAATAAATATTCCCATAAATATCACGTTCAAGAAAAAAAATAGATTAATGAGAGACATATTAGAAGCTGTAGAAAAAAAAATTAAATCCACTTGAAATGAAAAGAAACCGCCACTGCAAATCATAAAATTACAACACTTTCGAAGAAATTCTCAGACATTTCATCGACTCTTGAAGTATAAATTACAATTTATTAGTATAAAAACTGCTAATGATTTAACATGTATATTTCATTTCGTGGGAACGTTTGAGCATTAATCTTTTTCAGCATTATGCGCCCATTTGCATTGAGTGATATTTAAAAAAAAAATTAGTAGAAAAAGCTTCCTGAAAACAATTATATGAAAAATAGAAATAAATGTGTTGAACGATTTATAAATTTTACTTACTTTGTTTCAATTTTTAACTAACATTAATATTTTTTTCAACAATAAAAAATAGTTATTAATAATAAAAAAAAATCGAATGTTAATTACCAAGCACTTATTATAAATGTTATCAAGCTGAAGCCAAACGAGGATATGATAAACTATCTCATCAAACCTCGCGTGTGAGTCTTTATCTTAGGACGAGTAATTACTTTAATTACAAGTCGTGTGTAGCGAAACCGTTTACAGAGAAATCAAGTGTATTCCAAACGCTTTTTTAACAATATAGTATACTAATTATAAAGTTATTAATTATTATGAAAATGTATTCTATTCTCTAAATAAAATATTCTATGAACATAGTAATGTAAATATCATACTGTGTGATCTCAATCACATCCCTTCACAACTGTTGTGCAAGAAACAGTACAAATTTCAAACATAATACGAGTATAAATCTATGATATAGGAGAGAATAAATATTTATTTTGAACAAATTGCCAAAAATAAAAAAAAAAATATTTACTGCCCATAAAAAATAAAAAATGCCCAATTTACTGTAAAGTTTTGTATTCTAATTCATGATTGAATTAATAAGCTAAGATATATATTTGTGTCCCATGTATTTACTATTAAAATGTTTATTTCCTCAAAGTAACATTTAGATTCTACATTGAACTTATGCAGGAGCGAGGCCAACTCAATGTACAGAGTGGTGAGTTGCAATGCTGAAGGTTGAGGGATCAAATCCAGCAATGGCAGATAAATTTTGAGCATCCACGGATGAGCTCTCCAGTTTCCCTTAGGGCTCACCCAGCCTTTATAAAGCGTTTGTTCTTAATGGGGGGATTAAAAAAAGCTGTTAAAATATTTAAAAAAATAAAACTGTACCATTGCAACCCATGTTTTGGGTTGAGTAGATGAATTTGTATTTGCCCTCATTTATTCAACAAAAAGTAAATATATTAAAAAATACTACTACTAGACTATAAAAATTTACATTTTTCATATTCATTAAGTATTAATCATATTTAAATTATCAGATTTTTTTTTCAAATTTAATTTTTTTTTAAATATTTTAAAATTATTTTAAAATAATATATATTTCATTTGATGTAAAATTGTTTTTAATCATTAAATGTGTAGTATTTAATCAACTTGTCTGCGTTTTTTAATATTTAAATTACCCTATTTTTTATTTTTAATTTATATGTTTAATTATTTGTAACAAATATCTAATGTTAATAATTAAGAATCTACCCTACGTTACGAAAAATGCATTTTCTTACATTTTTAAGTTCTTCATCATATCATTAAAGAATGAATTTTCATTATTTCATGAATGTTTTTAACCAGATCACAGCAAGAGGTATTATTTATTTATAATGTTCAAACTTATCTTCAATATTTATATATGATCTTTGTTTAATCAGATTGGCTACTCGTAATTAACAATAATGGATATAATTATTTTTCTGCAGTTATTGCTACTTGAGAAAATGGCTTTATAAATACAGTTTGGTTTTATATTGAGCTCGTAGAAAACAAAAAGAAGCCGAGAGCTTGATCGCATGACCGATATGAGCCGGCTCCGGCACGAATTGTGATGCTTACTAATCCAACTGGCTTCGGGCCTTTCGAATTTCATCTTATGATACTTAAAATTATATTTTATTACTTACTAGCTGTCCCGGTAGACGTTGTTCTGCCCTATCACCCTAAAACAAAGGGCTTCCAAACTTTCTCCAACCATTTGAATGGCAACTTCATCGATTGTTGATGCATTGAAACATCTAGCATGTTTTCCTACAGAAGTTTACAATTTTATGATTACCAGATGGCATAAGATCCAGTGTAGTTTTAAACAATGAAATCAATTGATTTTGTTGATGAAACAAAGTTTGTAATTGTTCTACAATAGAACTACTCGCTGAACTGTTATTTGCACGCTGATCAATTTCTTCTGGTGGATTGCCCATTTATTCCATTTGCAGGAATTTATAGTCGCCATCTGTCACCGGCAACAGCGAACCTGCTTTATGATATATTTGGCCTTATGTTTAAGTATATTTGTATGAAAACTCGATCACGACCACAAAAAGCTTATAGCTTTTAAAATACCTAATTTATATTTCATGATAAAATTTAATCAAAAAATATTAAAACAATTCAAAGAGTTGCTAGGAAATCATACGAAATAAGATTAAAAAAATTGCGTTACCCCAGTAAATGTCCCAAACCTCTATAATATAAGAACAACAAAGAAGAATTTCGAGATCTGGCGGAACCACATGTTCAGGTAATTGTTTTAATTTAATTTTTAATTTTAAAATCAAAATCTGGTCAAAATTAAACCAGATCAGTTAAAAAAATTGGGTAGTGGTATTGGAATTGAAATTGAAATCAAAATCTTGAAATGTGTTTGATTTTAACTTATGTCATTATTCACATAAAACTTCATTTTTAGCATGATACAACTCAAAATATGACTTTATTACAAAAAAAAATAAATAAATAATGGAAATGGAATATCAGATATGTCGTTCCTGAATTAAAAGGCTTCAACCAATACAATTGCTAATGAAGAATAAACTCAAAAATGCCAATTTTTCAGTTATGGTGTTGTTCTTTTGAAGGAGCGATTCAAAGATTTAATTTCACATTCTTCCCAATAGGAATAAGCAGTAAAATGCCAAATTCAATACATCAATTTTACTGAAGTAATTTCAATAATTGTTTGTTTCATTATACAGATTAATCACCCTGGGAATAGCAATTATCACCTCAATCGTTATTAGTACAATTAACAATAATGAACTGAATGAATTATTTTTAAGTTTTATCATTTCGATTTCACGATCTTAAAAACTTTCTTTGATTTCATAAGACAGCAACTCCAGAAAAGTCTATACTCTAGAAATCCCATACCTGTGCCACTACAAGCAAGCCATGGAGGGTTTTGGTTTCAGTACATTGTAGAAACTGTTAAGTTTCTTGTGCAGGGAGATGATTTGTCCTAGAACACGCTCAACCACAAGTTTTTCGCTCTTATTTTACGTACCTAATTTTTAGAGGCCGGGTGAGCACCAGGAGGGTCCTGGATACTATAGAATCTACCTTCGACCGCTACCAGATTAAATAAACCCAGAAACTTCGGTATGGCAGCTCTACCACTAAGCCACTCCACTCAGGCATCCCCTACGAACCCATTTTTTTTTCCAACCCCTTATCAGATACAAAGACAAGGGGTTACTGCTTTTTAACAGATCGTAAAGTACCCCACTGTGTGTGTACACTTCTCAAAATCGGGGCACTTTGTCCAGGTGGCACATAAATCACTCTGCCCTACCTCCATCATTTTCTTCGTCATTGGAGGTCGATAACACATAACCCGGTGGGAAACTCCAAGTCATGTGTGGCGTTTTGAGGGGCTTAGCAGAGAAAAATGGGTTTTTATTGGTATTTTGTGTGTGTTTTTGAAATTCAGAAAGGGTTGCATTTAATTCCTCAAGCATATATATATACACACCCACACAAAGTTCACACGTTAAATTATTAAAAACTATCTGTTAAAAACACAAATAAATAACATAATAAACAAATAAATATTTACATTTAAAAATTCTTTTATTAGTAGGAAACGCCTCATACCAATAAATACCTTAATTTTTATCTTTACTGGCACAAAAAAATGGCATATGATAAAGTAGATAGATTTAATCTTTTAAATTTTATAGCTTTCAATTTTTAACTCCAATAATCGGTATTCAAAACTAAAATACATCTTACGCATACAGCGCTTTGATGGGAATAATTAAAACAAACCGTACCACTACAACCCATCTTGGGGTCAGTACATGGTTGAAACTGTACTTTTTTCTAATACAACTGTTGTCTATGCAGGTGACTTGTTCGAGAATAACCACCAGATTTTTCACCTAATTAAGAGTACCAGTAGTGTATGATGATCCCACATGGCCCATTTCTGACAGTTAACAGATTAAATATCTATCTCTTACAGCCGCTTATGTGGGAATAATTATAATAACCCTTATATTAATAATAAACTCATATTTTTGTTATGTTATTATTGTTAAACCATTATCATACAAATTAGTTTATAGCGTTAGTTACTTTTTTTTATTTATTGGTTTCTTAATTTTTTTTTTGTTCATTTTTTTTTAAATTATATATTTACATAATTTATTCCTCTTGAGAGGAGAGGAAGAGAATATGAGTGGAAGAGGCAAAATAAAATTTTAAAAATGAATAATTAAACCTAAATTTAATTATATTTTATTTTTCACTCTTGCTATTATTTTCTAATTTATTGCCTACAACCATATTTATTTGTTTATATTTAGCATTTCGTTTTTCCTGAGGTATGATAAAATAAAGTCTGCTTGTTTATTGTTTCATTATGTTCTTCTGAATTTATTTTAGATCTTCATCAACTAATAACATATAGAACATGTTAGGAAATATATTCTTCAATCATATTTTCTGCAATTTATCAAATTAGTTTAATTTCCTTCGTCCTCTTTTTCGATCCTCCTGTATACAAGTGCTGATGACCGATCATTTCTCCGTACCCTCACAGAGAGACGAATCGTAGTAATGATAAGCCCTGTTGTACAAAGATTGCACAGTTATTAGCTGTTGGATACTAACAGAATTATGAGCTATTAATGGACTGTTAGGTAGAGATCCAGTGCTCGGAACCGGTCCCCCAACGAAACAAATCTTCCCAGACCACAAAACAGTAATAAAAAAAATATAGCTATAAATCCCAGCTCTATCCCCCTCCCTGTCTAGTAACCCTAGTGGGGATCTCCGTGTTTCCTTCTACTTCTTTTCTTTTTTGTTTCTCTTTTTTTTCTTCTTTCTCTCTCCTACCTCCCGTGGCATTAACAGTTCGTAAACCACCAGTGGCACTCGCCTGCCGCCTAACGTATCATAAAGTACGGTTTTTTTAAGGACCGACTACCGATTATCACAAGGTGTCATTCAAGGAGGCGTTTTGTATACGTCTTGTTGTATAGCTTAACGCTTGTTGGTTTAATTAGGGGAGTTATCGGCTTTTATTTTATGACTGCTCATAAAAAAAAGGGCCATTAAATTATTAATAATTCACTGAGTATGTCATTAATATATTATTAAGAAATATATAACGATGAAATAATTACACTTTATGAATATTGGCCTAACATTTAAAATAGTATTTTAATACCTAAGTGTTAATATTTGAAAGTATTGGACATTTAACATTTTCGTGCATCGAGATTAAGTATTTGATTTTGATATTGTATGTTTAAAATTTCATATGGGCTAAATTTGAAGCGTTCAATCCAATTCTGCACAATAAAGTAATAAAAAATAAATAAAAAGTCTTAACGTTACAGGGTTTTTATTAAATGAGTTAAACTTGGTTAGCGAATTCCTAGTGTGAGTCAGGACCGTCTAAGCGAAAACCAGAGCTACCAACAGTAATATGATGGCAAAATACCCTGCTAAGCAATCCCCATAGCCATTGTCATATAATAATTAAACAAATAATCTTGGACTAATGATAATAACTAATAATCGATATGAAAGAAAAATAGCTGACAAAGGTATCCTACTTTTTGTGGACGGTATTAAGTTATTTAATTTAAAGATATTAATTTAACTAAATAAATAGGAATCTGTAACCAGATACACAGCAATACTAACCAACTATTGCCCTACGATTTTCAAAACGATCTTTTTTATTAAATCAATCTTGATTATGTTATTCATTTATCACTTAATGCTACTCTATCTAATTGGAGAGTGGTAGTCATAAATTTTACTTATTTTAGTATTCTGTTACTTTAGTTCTGAAATTTTCTACAAATAAATGATAGTCCGTGGCAAAGCATTCACTACTTCAAATAAAAAAACCCTGGAAGGTGGCTTTCGATGTTTTTAAAGACAGTAAAAATCCCTGGTTATGCCGTCCTTCGGATGGGACATAAAACGGGAGGTCCATGTACGATGTCAGGTATTTGTTAAAGATCCCTATCCTAATTAAAACTGGATAGCCAAATTTAGGACTCCCGCTGTAGCATCGTCTGATTAGCCATATCAGCACAATGTGACGTTAAATGTAAAAACAAACCAATAATATATCAGAGCAGATGTTAAGTTGTTTTTATATGCTCTATTCTTGGTTTATACTTTACTTAAACTATGTATTTCAAGTTTCACACAACTTCGCTTTTGAGCCAGATTATACAGTCATATTAAAGTAAAAATTATACTAAATGAGAATTGTTTTGATCTTACACCATATTTGTCAATTATTATTTCATGAAACAAGTTGTTCCTCATTATGTCCTTGGTTTTCTCGTTGCTTTTTAATATAAAAGTGAGTAATTCTGTTATTAGATGACGTAAAAGCCCTAACAGGTCTCGGCTATATTAAGGCTACGCGCCTGATGGCTTTATAATTACACTATTCTAGGTCCTTCCGTCCGTTCTAGGACTCTGCCCTCAGGTACTTAGGTAATATATCGCTTAGTTTCAACAATGGAAAGAGTTTTTCCTCAATCTCCTTGGAAAGTCAAGGAAAATTATGTTATTTTCTGGAAAAAAGAATATGTGACATTCAAGAATTATATAAACTAAACATCATGAAATTAATAATTTTCAGGTATCTATGCCATAGTTGATACAATAAAATATATGTTTTGTAAAAGAGCACGAGTTTTTGGTTCCATAGAAATTTAATAATAATAAAATCTACTATTCGATCGAAGGGAACTATTTCCATCTCAAGAATTTAATGTCTTATAACAAAAAAAGTTAATAAACGACTTCTTAAAATTATTTCTTGTTTGAAAAAAACATTAAATTTTCACAGAATGCTGTAATGAATATATTCATAAATTTAAACTTTAACTTTCAAGTAAAACTCAACAGGTTTAGTTCAAATCATTGCAGGTATAGAATATATTGAAAATAAATATACCCAATTTTTTTTTTATTTATAAATAAAATTTCTTTACTTATTTTACTGTTTCTATCCATTTAATTTTGTCTGTAAATGTAAATGCATGTTATGGATAGATTTCATTATATATAAATAATTTTCATATAAATCAAAAGTTGATCAAAATTAGGTTATAATTTGTTATAAATCAAAATTTATAGCTTCTTAGCTTTAAATGTGGCAAATCGCAGTATTTTTAAATAGGCCAGAATAAAAAATAAAATATAAATTGGTATTTACTTTAAAATAAAAACATCAAAATAAATATTTTTAATAATTCAGAGTTTATATAAATTTTTAATGAGTTTTAATGTATGGCCTTCAAGGCAGCGCATTGTTCAGGATATAATTTAAGAAACTTTATTGTTTTATTATTTCTGTTTGTTTTTTTGCCTTGCATCACGGAAATGATAATTGTAACTCATAACCAGTTCGTGTATTTTTAAAATTATTTTTAGTTTGAAGTGGCTGTTAACATCCAACATTTGTTTACTTTATCACTTTTTAAAATAGTTCTAGATACAACACAATAAACTATTGTAG
Source organism: Arma custos (assembly GCA_037127475.1). Lineage (NCBI taxonomy): Eukaryota > Metazoa > Arthropoda > Insecta > Hemiptera > Pentatomidae > Arma > Arma custos. The sequence goes on along the minus strand of CM073763.1, from coordinate 58,527,412 downwards.
TTTACTTTTCATATACAACGGTAATATGCAAGTTATTTTTGTTGCGGTCTGTTATACTGTCAAATATTAGAAATAGTTTTTAATAATTAGTTTAAAAATGTATATTAAACGACTGAGACAAAATAGCAGGCACGGTTCAATACAAGTGCATGAAACATAATGAGTTACACTTTAGTTGGGAAAATTCGAATGTGATTTTTATACAACCACCAAACGTACTGGAGCAATTGTCTTGTGTGAATATATTTCTGGAAATATTGAAAATTATATTGGTCCTTACAACTTTAACATTAATTCATTTTAGACCCTTATACAAGAAGATGAACTGCCTAGGAACAAATAGTAATGATAAAACTTAAACATTTATTTTTTGCCTTCCTCGGTTCTGGAAGTCCAATCTTGAGAATGCCGCGCTCTCCATACATCTCCAGGGTCCCTGAAGTATTTACTGCCAGGATCACGTGTACCGGCGGGAGGGTATAAAACACTTAAGACATTCCTCATTGGAGCAACATAAGTCAATCGACATCCCTTGAATAAAAGATGGCGGCTGATAAAGAGGTGTGGCACAGGAGGAGGGACCAATGATTATTCTCCATGTGTAAGTTCAACAAGGGCACTTAGTCTTGATTTGCAGGAGCTTCCCGCCCGCATAAATATCCTGCCCTCTAGGTCGTCTGTAGTCCAAGGGATCCTCTTCCCTTCTGGGAATACATATATCAAGGAGGGAATCCCGGAAGACAGGTGCGAATATGTACTCGGGATATCTGGAGAAAATTGCTAAAGGAAATCTATTTGTTCGTAAAAAAATACTCACAATAAAGATATAATAATATGCTAGTGGATCCTATCTCTGCGGCCACCATTCTTTACAGTTGTAATCTATAACATTCGAACAAAAATCCCTAAAGATATCCGCCTAAAGTATTTTCACGTCTAGTATTATTTTAACCATAACAATTACACTTTTAAGTTTAAGGAGCTAACAGATGTAATTATTTAATTTTTCTTTGATATGTATCATGCTGATTTAATTACAATAAAAAGAAAATAGATTGAATGACTGCAGTCTGATTTGTGATAAAGCCTTTGAAACTGAATATGTGTTCGTTGAACGTGGAACGGAAACCATTTAACCGTATTCACCTCTGCATATTATTAAAAAACGTTATGTAACAGATCCAATAAAGTAACTTTCTATCCCAATCCAGGTCTTAACGAATTTTAGAAGACTTAAGGGCGTAGATTAGCTCAGTGTGTAATAGAACCGAGTTTCTGTGCGGAAGGTTCTTGGTTGGAATTCAATGTGGCAGATTTCAAAATCTGGTCTCAGATAGACTCTATGGGATATCCAGACCCTCTTGAATCACACTCTACAAAGTGGATACCCATAAGGTAACCTATTAAGTGTGGTATCAGTAGAATCACCTCTATGCACAGCCTTTGTCTTCCAAAAAATATAGTCCCTACACATTACTGAATCCACGACTTCATGAGTTATAGTGGTACAGGCTTTTCTTATTGGCTCACAGTTTCTTCTGGTTTCACTTATTAACTTATCAGCGTTGAAGTAACCTACAGTCGGCCGTTGAAGATTTATACTTCGGTGTAGGCTATACTTACTATGGCGTACAGGGAAATAAAACAATTTGATTTAATTATCGGAAGAAGAGGCTAAAGTCACCGCAAGCCAAGTGAGATATCAAAAAGTGGGCGGGTCAATAGGCCATAAATCCAGGGCTGCCAACCTCTCGGCTACGCCCAACGTTAGAGAGGATGCATCTATTCTACTCTGAGCAACGTCTCGTAGTCTACTTTGTGTTTAATATAATATTTTTTAAACCTTTATATATTATAAATCATTATATTTCAAGAAACAAAATCTTTGCAACTACATCTGGATCCTCGGTGAATAGGTGCTTAAATCTTATTTCTTCCAGAGTGCATTAGTTGTAATAAGTGGAGCAAACTCATTCTCGTGGTTTTTTTTTTTTGTTTAAATGAATTTATTAAATAAGGTATAACTCTATTTAAAGCCAATGTCTAACATTACCTTTTATTCGCTACGAAAATAACACGATTCCTCTTCCCTAACCTCAACAAACACGTTATGGAGAAAATTCGACTTAACTACTCATTCATTTTATAAAACACCTCAAGAAACTGACCAATAACAATCAGTTTTTTTTTTTTTTGTTTAATTATGTATGCAGTCATGTATTGTTTTGTATACAAATTTATATAATAACAAATGTCTATTTTATTCAAAAATAAGAAAATTCGATTATGCTTCCCATACCACCATTAACTCTCTGCACAAAATTCGACTTAAACACTTATTCACCGGGGCTGCAGATATAAAAGCTGTTATTTAAATTATGTATTAGATGAACAAATAATTTATTCGTTTAAGATACATATAATTAAATATAAATTATTTAAAAACCATTAAGTGGTATGAATTTCAAATGAAAGCGGAAACGATAATTACAATGACATTTGAATTGATAAAATAATTAATTTTATAATAAATATTAATTTACATATATTTAATAAACCCGCAAAAGAATATCATTAGGTTATGTTAAGTAAGAAGCGAGTGCGCCATACTTATTCTAATGCAGTTGACTTTGTTTATCTTAAGATTTTAGCACACATAATTGGTTGATTTGGAGTGCATTGGCTTAGAACGGAATCTCTTAGGGCACTTGCACCTTCACTTTTCGAATGATTGAGATCACCTTGATGCGACTATTATGGAATATTTTTCTTTCCCTTATATTATTAAGAACTGCGTTTATTGTTAATATAAGTGAGAAAATACTGGAGTCCTGTATGAACAGTGGATAAACTCTTTGAAAGGCTTAGGTGTGAAATAAGCACATAACTGTCTTAGTTTTAATAACACCCTAATTATTAAGACAGATTCCCTTTCATTGTCGGCTTTTCGTGGGAGATCTTGTCATTAATGAGTCTATTATAATAGTGTAACGAAGTATTATTTATATTAATAAATATTTTATTAATATCGATACAATTCTCAATCTACTTAAGACGTTATTTAAATGGAGAACATTTCTAAAACAGATAACATGTAAATAATGAGATGCATTTACCAGAAACTAGACCAAAGGGATTTAATTAAAATTTTCATCTTCATTTATCATCTTCCGGTCACCGGTTATTTTATAAATATATTTAAATAAAAAAATATCAACAACAGCCAGTACTCGAAGTACCTTCTCAATTTACACTTTTCGTTTTTGAACTTGGGGTAATTTCTGTACACGTTATTATTCTAATGTACGTACATTTGCTTGTTGTATTATTTGTATAAGGTTGTTTCAATAAATAAATTATAAAAAAAAACATATTACCCTTTTTTTGAGGGTGGGGGGGGGGGGGAGATTTATGAGACTTGTTATATACAAATGCCACTATCAAATACCAAAAACACGTTGTTTCTACAACTAAAGAGGACAAGATATTTTGATTGTCGAACCATTCACTTGAAAATGAATGACAGACTAGCCAGCGATAGATCAGCTCCCAGTTATTAGCTGTACGATGAATCAAAATCCTGATTTATTTGAGGAGGGGGTTCGAGCGAGGTACTACCTGTGTTCAACCGCCGTATTATGTAGCTCTACCTCGAGTCGGGATAATTTTATAAAATATATTGCCACGCCGAGTTATTAATATTAACCCCCTATAATTTATTCCTTCCATATGTTATATTTAACTCAGCTCTGCTTTTTTCTCCATTTAATCACATTTGGCCATCCGGATAAATTTATGTCTCTTTCGTTTCTTAATAAATTGCGAACGGGTATTTCAGTCTTTGAAAAAATTAAATGAGAGGTTGGCCGGGATAGAGAGAAGTCTTATTTGTATCTCGGACAGTGGGTTCTCCCATTTAAGAGAAACTGGCTGGGTTTAGATATTTTTTTTTAATACAGACCTTAGTCTCCTGACTAAATTAAATAATTTTTGGACTACTTATACATACATACATATATAAATATATACTGTACCACTACAAACCGTGAAGGATCTAGGGTTCAGTACATGGTAGAGACATTACTGTTTCATGGACAATGGTTGTTCAGGGAGGTTATTTGTGCTAGATCACGCTCAACCGCCAGATATCCCCCTTATTTTGGGTACCCACTTTTAGAGGCTGGGTGAGCTCCCGGAAGGCCCTAGATTCATCTCCGACTGCTAACAGACTAAATAATAGTCATACCTGCAGCGGACTCAGAATTTTTGATATTGGAATTCAGTGCTCTACCACTGAGCTACTCCGCTCATCCATGTCATTACATGTAATTTTCGTTCTCCTTTTTCGTCATATTTACTTGCATTTTATTATGATACAGTTATTAATTTCAATAAATAAATAAAAAACTAGTCTATCAAAATTTTAATTACTTCTTCTTCTTTCGCATCACCCTCGTGGTGCCTCTCAGCGTAGGGGAGCGTTTAACCAGGACTGCCACTCTTTCCTATTCTTAGCTAGGTTCCTCGCCTGGCGGATATTTTTGCCTCTTTTCCTGCACAACCGCTCGACGTATTCCAGATAGGACATTCTAGGGCGTCCTCGTGGTCTTCTACCTTCAGGGATGTAGTCCATCGTCTTCAATGGGTCCCTGCAGTCCTCCATCCTCAGAACATGCCCAAACCATTTTAATTGGCGGGCCTCGAGCATCTCCTTCATTGCCACGATCCTGAGTTCCTCCCTGATCGTTTCATTGCGGATACAATCTCTTCTTGTTTTTCCTGAGATTCTTCGAAGAAATTTCATCTCTGCAGCCGTGATTCTACTCTCCAGCCTGTCCGTTAATATCCAACTTTCGGCACCATACAGGAGCACAGGTAGATATACCGACTTGAAGATGTTGAGCTTCACTTTTCTGCCTTCCCAACAACAGCATTACAGATCTGGTAGTAGACCGAGTTTGCTTTTTCTATCCTATTTGATATTTCAAAGTCTAATTTTCCAGTACCGTTCATTACTGCTCCGAGGTAGGTGAGGTCCGTGACCGCTTCCATCTCTCCTCCGTTGCAGTATATATGGATTTCTTCCTGTACCCTTCCTACTTGCAAGATCTTGCTCTTGCCGGTATTGATCTGCATGCCTTTCCTACAGAGCTCTTCATCCAATTCATTCACGGCTTGCTGTAACTTTTCTGTGGAGTCTGCAATGAGGACAATGTTATCTGCATAAAGCAGAAGCTGAATCACTACAGGCAGGAGGTTTCTTCGGCCCAGGAACGTCCTTTCAGTTCGTCTTTTGCATATTGCTGCTATTTCATCCATATAAAGTATAAATAACAACGGGCTTAAACTGTCACCCTGCTTTACTCCTTTTGCCATATCAAAGTGCCCCGACTCCTTCCCATTCAGTCTAATGATACCTTTTGGGTTTTGATATATAGACTTTACAGCATCCACCAGGCTTTTTGGGTTCTTAGCTCTGAGTGATTCCCATATTTCGTTTCTTGGGACAGAGTCAAATGCTGCTTTAAGATCGAGAAAGGCGAAATACATGTTCTTGTCTCATCCATGTCATTACATGTAATTTTCGTTCTCCTTTTTCGTCATATTTACTTGCATTTTATTATGATACAGTTATTAATTTCAATAAATAAATAAAAAACTAGTCTATCAAAATTTTAATTACTTCTTCTTAATTTACAACTGTGATCTCTAAAAAAATAAACTGGTTTATGTGAAAGTCATTCAGACGCAGAGAGAAGCTGCCTATTAGTAGCTCTTCAATAGTAAATTAGAAGGTCTTGAGTCCGTCTTTTTTTTCAAAAACATCTGAAATGGTGCAGTAAGCAGCTCTACAATAATAGTATCTTAATTATTTTTTAATACTGTTCAAGTATCAAAACAACTAAAAATAAAATACTGCGATGTTATTTACTCCAAAGATTTTTTAAAAATCCATTAAGTAAATTTTCTTGACGAAAAACACTTATTACATAAACAGTGAACGTGCAGACTACTGAGCGAGCTGTAAGGACAAATGTTAATATAGTACGTGAATGGTTTCAAAACAGGGCTAACGAGTTTGTAATGAGCCTGCGTCGGGAGTGGGACTTAGACAATGTGGGCGGAATACATTGGAATAAATGTTTAACTGCTCCCTCTCCAAGGCTGTAGATGTGAACAGGACTCGGCAATACGATGCAACCGTTGTAACTGAAAAGAAGATTATTCTGATAAATCAAGTCAATTATTTTATATAATATTAAGCTGTTTCATATGAAGGAAATGGAGTTGGCAAATCACCTCCCAGCACAACCGTTGTCCATGAAACAGTACAGTCTCTACCAGGTACTGAACCCCAGAACCCGTTCACGGTTGTAGTGGAACAGGTTTTTTTTTTAATCACATTAAAAGTTTGGGTCTCCTGTGGTCTAGTGGTTAGTATAACCTCCTCTACACCCAAAATCACAGGTTTGCAGCCCTGTAGACGGTCTTATGATTTAAAAAGGATAAAATCTCACCTTGTTCTTTTCAAAATAAATTTCTATCACATAACAAATTTTATTTTATTTTTCTTAGTAGGATTTTTGATTTCTTTATTGATCAAAGTGAGACGTCATATTCTGTACAAAAATGTTATACTTCCTTTCTTCTGGAATAACAGAGAAAAGTTTAATACCGACCAGTAAACCTTCGATTTTTTTTTACTTATATGGATTTTTTTAATTTTTTCAATTCCCTAATATCGGGAAAAAAAATTTTGACATGAAAAAAATATTTTGATAATTACGAATATTCACTATAGTACCGGAAATTATAATTAAATAATTTGTCATAGAAATTGTAAATTTATTATTTATATGTCATTTTAGGTAGAGTTTTACTAATCCATAAATTAATCAATCAAGTTGGTATTTTAAGTATGCTTTACGTGATATACATATATATATATATATATATATATATATATATATACACATATACATATATATATAGCTTCTTCAAAAGAACAACAAAACAACAACAAAAATTGCATTTTTGGATTAAGCCTTCAGTAGCAAATGCAATTGGTTGAAGCTTTTTAATTCAGGATCTGATATTCCATTTCCAACATATTTTTTTTTTTAATGAAGACGTATTTTGAGTTGCATAACGTTTGAAATCGAATTTTTATGGAAATAATGACATAAATTAAAATCGAAAACGTTGCAAGCTTTTAAAAAATTTCTAATGGTTAATAAAATAATTTCAATAGCATCATTACAATAAAAATTATTATCTTTACCAATAATCAATTTTTGATTTTTTACGGAACACGGAACTTTCATATGCCTCTATTGAAAAATAAGTTGTTTGTTTAAAGTTCTGACGTCCTTTTGAAGTTTGATCTTGCCAGAAATTCGGTGCCCAAATTATACAATAATACAAGATGTACCAAAATTATACGATAATAGAAACATAAGCCACGGCTGTTGGTGGAATGAGACCAAAGGTGGTGATTAGAGCCATGCTCTGGTGCAACAGGTTGCAAATATATCTGGAGCCCTCCTTATCAAGCAACAGTTTGCCACTAACCCCGCTTAGATTTAGTGGCACTCCACCTCCGATAATTATCTCCTATTATTGTTATTGCCACTAACCAGTCTCTGTGAATGGCTAGGTTGGCCAGGGTCGTTTAGATTAGATCTTACGTGGATTAATGTCTGAGTGTGTAAGGTTTATTTTAATTACAGCTCTTCATTCAGAATGGATAATTAAGGTCATGAAAGCTCTTGTTTTAAAATTCTCTATTTCGGCAAACTATCTCTACCCATACTCCTTCAAAAGAAGGTAAGATGTCTTCAACATGGGTCAATGTCAATGTCTTCAACAAATGGCATTGATACGTTGAAAAAAATCTATACCACTTACAACCAATGAACGGTCTTGGGTCTTACATCTAAAGTGTACTGTAACTATTTCTAAGCCAGCAGTCATTCCAAACCAATGCTTATCTTTAACCTATGTCAATTCCTTAACCAATCCAAGGTAGAAATCATACCCACTTCATAGAGTATGGGTGAGCCACAAACGACTGATAACACTGCCTGAAACGAATTTGAAGTTTCACCAAGAATTTGACCTTCAGCACTCCTGTAGCTCAATATGAATATAAAGTTCAGGCAGATAAATTATGTGGTAACGCCCTCCAGTGGCTCATCCAACTTCTTTAAAATGAGGCTTCATTGTGGAAAAACCTGACAGTTAAGGGTGATCTCTGCGAAATCACCTTCCTATACAATTTCTGGCTTAGTAACAGTATGATCTTTAAGGTATACTGAACAAAAGAACCTTCATAGTCTGTCGCCCAATGATGTAACAAAAATATTTATTTTATGTTTATTTTTTTCGTATGCACTTTTAAAAAGCTTAGACACGAATATCTTATTAAATGAACTTTAAATAAATATTATCGTTTTAGTTCTTCTGGTATTAATATTACACTTAATACCTATCAAACCAAATTTTACTTTGAATAAATTATTAAAAATATTAATGACTTTTTAATTAACTATTTAAAATTTAAATCTATTTTATAACCCAAAAGTAATATATTTCAACGATTTTATATTTAAAAAATAGGTTAAAATTGTTTTTAACCCTTTTCTTGATACTTCAGAATTTAGCGTAATTTATTTATTAATCCTCTTGGCAATGTATCCCACAAGATACATGTGATTTTTATTTAACTAACCTCATGAGATTTGTTTATTTTTTTTCTAGACATCCATGGGTCTAAAAAACTATACAGGGTTAAGTGGTATGAATATTATTTTGATATTAAAAAAATAATATTCTGCCAAATTAAGGGTTAAATAACGTATATTTTTGTGGTGGAATCTTCAGTGGATACTGAAGTATCGATAACCCCCGAGATAATATATCGAAAAGCATAAATTGACTGCTGGAAATAAAATTCAAAATAACTGACATGGCAACAGTGGAAAGAAACTCATGATCGTTAAGTAATATTACGTTCTTACTTCGGCATAAGTTACTGATTATCCTAAAATTAAGCAGGAACCCAATTTACAACCCTGAGGATCATAAATACTGCATTACCAATCTTTGTTTTCATTAAGTCATTATCATAAACATTCTTAGTTTAACATAATCACCAATTTTTATCCCATCAGGCTCAATTAAAAATAGATCGATTTCAAAATTAGTTCGGGATTGAGCCATTAACTACGATGCCGAAACTGGTTCCCGTAACAGGATTGGTCGATCAGCTACTGCGTTTTAAAAATTATATAGTTCCCTGCGATTAACTGGAGATTACTCTATTTCACGATGCCAAGGGTGTCTCGACTGTATTTATCAGATCTAACTGTACATCGAGGAATTCGAGGGGGGTATTCTAGGGATTAGGTAGTAGATTCGTGGGAGTTACCAAGCTCAATGAGCTGAGTTGCCCCTCCGGCATGGAGGTCATGGTTCAAATCCGGCACTGGTAGATATGTTACTTACTCTGTTAACAGTCTATGGACTCTGCAGACCCAAATCAGACTCTCCCAAACTCTATGAGTGGATACCCTTAATTGGGGGAAAACATGGCGGTTGAGCTTGGTATTGAACAACTACCGTCTCTGCACAATTGTTGTCTTTCAAACAGTACATTCTCTACCATGTACTGAACGGATTTAACAGAAATGATAACAGGATAGATGTGTTTTTTTGTCTATTGTTTTATAATTGAAACATTGTGTTATTTTGGAGAATATTCCAATTAAATGATATACTAGTAGACAATCATTATTTTTTCTAGAATTTGAATTCTCGGAATGGAGACGAATGGGTCAGTGGTAGAGCACTGAGTTGCCTTGCCGAAAGTCCCGGGTTCAAATCCTGCTGTTTGCCAGAAAGCCTGCTGTAAGCAGCCGGATCCAGGACTCTTCTAAGGCTCATCCAGTCTCTATAAACTGAGTACCCTTAATTTGGAGGAAAATCCTAGCGTTTATGCGTGATCTTGGAGAAATCTCATCACTGCACAACTATAGTCCAAGAAACAGTGAAAACTCTTATGTGCTGAGCCCAAAACTCTCATGGGTTGTAGGTTTTTTTAATTATTTGGATTTAACAGAGATTAGGTATGGGATAGATGGGTTTTTTCGTTTGTTTCATACCTGAAACATTGTATTACTATTGGCATATTCCAATTAAATGCTTTGAATGTAAATGATTCATGAATATTTTTACTTCCTTATAAATCCTGCATTTTGATTTCAACATCCAACACGCTATTCATGCTGAAGTAAATATTTTGAAACCAGGAGAGATTAGCAAAGCCTTACGTTTCATAACCAAGTTCCCGGTCGAAACATAACAAACAGTGATCTTATTTATTATAAGCAATTCCTCATCCTTTCACCCAAATGCTGAACTTCGCTAACGGCTTTTCGTATACAGACAAGGATAAGTGTTCCATCTCAAGAATGGGAGATATGGTGCCTTTCTATCAAATAACGCTTCTTGCAAATGGTCCGGCATTAATCAAACCACGAGGGGATTGTTCCCGAAACGACCATCGGGTAGGAAGTCTTACGAAACGGCAGAATAAGCAACAAGGTTATATGCAACGGCCTTGTGGAGTCACACTTAAATCACGAGGATCGAGCATCCTTTCTAATTTTGGTGTGTTGAGAGTTGAATAAATGTTGTGGTAATTTGTTAGTTGTAAGTGTTTTTAATTCATTACCCAACGCATCAACTAAGATATAACGCTTAAGGAAGTTTCATTATCATTGATTGAGCTGTCTAAAAGATCATTTAGCTCGACTTTTCATAGTTAGGTTGTGTCATGTGGAAAAAAACCTGCATCACTTCAACTCTTGAACGGTCCTGGGTTTAATACTTTACCATTACGTATACATTTTGCCAAGTATGTACTGTTTCCACGACAACGATTGTGATTGGTGATCACGGAGATCACACTCAACATCCTGTATTTTCTCCTAACTGTACCCTCTTTATAGAGTGAGCCGAGGAGGTTTGCCAGATCCAACAGGGTCCATCTATAGCTTTTAACAGATTCAATTACTTATCTGCCACAGTCGGATTCGAATCCGAGACATTTGGAACAGTAAGGTGCTCTACATACTGAGTTAACCTTTTCCCTTTGAAATGGAAAAAAAAGTCTGGAAAGTGGTTAGTCAGTTTAGTTTAAGCATTATTCCATAGCTTTAAGTCTATATGAATGGTTTGATAGGACTCATTTTTTACTGAAATTGAATTAAAAATTTAACCTATAGATGCAGTAAATATTTTTATATATATATTTACTTATTAAAAATAAAAATAAAAATATATACATATATACACATATACATATACAGTGGAGCGTCGATTATCCGAACGTCAGTTATCCGGACGTTCAATTAACGGAACTGTTTATTGTTTTGTTTTTTTTGATCAGATCATCCAGTTACTTATTTTTAATTTTTAAATTATTGTCATCTTAAATAAAATTTGACGAAAAATAAAATGATTTTTTCCATGTACGTCAATAAAAAAAAAAAGTGAACATAAACTTCAATACGTATTTGTTTACCAAAAACTGTAAACCTAATTATTTCATTTCATTTGTTTCTCTGAATCCCTTCCTATTCATATGGTTGGTATTTATTTTTTAATGAATTTCGATTATCCTAATTTTTGATTATCCGAACCGCTCCTGACAACTTTAGTTCGGATAATCGACGCTCCAGTGTTTATACGTTTTGGTGTCACTTTTATCACTTTTGTAGAATTTCTTGAACTTTGATGAATATTACTGCTTTCTTTTATAAAAGGTATGTATTCATCACGAACCAAGTCATTACGAAAAGTTTGGTTGTGATCAAAATAACTATACCATACTATAAGGCAACATAATTCTAATTTTCCAAATAATCCTTGGCAGGTATTCCTGGAGGACATAAATACTAACCTGTCGCATTCCCAAAGAAATATCCATTTCCAACTCTATTTTTATCTTCTGCCCCTAGTCCAGGGTTGCTTTTCAACACCGGTTATAAACACGTCAATGCAACCTAATAATAATATAAAACATTTGAGCTTGCATTTTCTAAATTAGGAAAATAAAAATGAAATAAAAATTATAATTGCACGATATTGTTTTGTTAGTTATTAAAAAAAAAAGCTGTGCCACTACAATCTATGGGCGGTATTGGGCTCAGTAAATAATTTATCATCCACCTTCAGGCCAACTATTTCTATCCCTTATACTATAGAATTAATAACTTAATAAATTTAACTAATAAATCAACAATAATTTCTAATTTTTCAATCATTCCTAATGTATTGATGTCTTGAATTGAGCCGTCGTCTTGTAAACAAGAGTCGTGTCGATCTCTTGCCAAGACTTATTTAATTCCGCAGGGCCACTGAGTAACACTTGGCTTGAGCCTTTGGACTATTTTAAATTCAAGAATCGCAATGGAACCAGAACCAAACTAGAAGAAATTAGGTTGCATCGTGCCCCCGAAATGAATTCGAGTCGCAGAACAGTCTGGACATAGCTGCGATTTACAAATCGTCTGCGATCCCTCGTCAGGCAAACGTGGTGCATTAGGATTGGATTCAGACTGCATAATGGAAAAGTAATGTCGTCCGTCTCCTTTCAACGATGTTTGTAATTCTGATCTAATTTCAAAAATAGAACGTGTTTTGTGGATCCTTTAAACATTTTTTTTTTTTAAAATTTCGATACTAGGTATTTACGACGTGCTATGTGTAAGATCGATTCAGAACGTAAACACATATAATATAAAGATTATTAGAATGACTCAGTTTTGCTGTATTCCCACAGTCTGAGAGTTAATTAGTAATAAAATATAAATATAAAATATAAATACATTTAAGAAATATATATAATTATTAAAGTTTTTAACGTAAATAAAAGTTAAAATCAAACTCAAACAAAAAATTCTATTCTATTTTTATAATTTTATGCAATCTTTGGAGTATGGCCCATTAAGACCATTTTACAACCTTTTGTAATTTGACAACTGAAATGTTGTGATGAGAGAAACGAAGGAAAAATTATTAAGTTATAAATATTCAATTTTGCTTCTAAATTAGTAAAACAATATCGTTCAAAATCATTTCTCTTATTTTTATTATTATAGTTTTCAATATCATTTTGTTAAAATGCAGTTATAAGTCTCCTAATATGAACTATTGGACGAATAAAGTCATGTTTATTATTTCAAGCAAAAATAATACTAGAAATCATATAAGTAAATTATTTTAATTTTAAAACACGAAACAATAGTCCGCATTTATTGGACTTTTAGATGTCATAACTATGCGTAAAATAAATTTTCGTCAAAATTAGCTCTCTCTCTCTCTCTCTCTCTCTCTCTCTCTCTCTCTCTCTCTCTCTCTCTCTCTCAGAGAGAGATATATATATATAATTTTCTAGACTGTTAATAAAATATTATTCAGTATAATCCTCTAAAAACCTATTGGTTTTGTTCGTGTATGATTATTACAACAATTTATTCTCCGAACGTCGCCAAAACAAGGTTTAACCAAAAGACGGAATCTCAAGAATGGAAAGTAAAACTTATATATATATAATCTGGCATGACATTCTAGCTAACTGAACTGGCGATCTGCACTTCTTGCAGACCAGATGCACCCAAGGCGCCGGAGATCAAAGCGAACAAATTCTGATTACCTCCGCCCCGCACCAGAGACCATTCATCTTCCCTCTCGACGAAAGAAGAATACAATAAGAGGAATCAAAAACAACCCGAAGGAAAGACAAAAAATGAAGAAAGATGGGGAAAAAGGAGGTGTATAGGAGATGCTCCCAATGACGGATGATAGCTGGTAGCTTTAATAGGGCCACACATCTCTCCGGCGGACGGCAACGCGATAAATTCTCACTCCCTGTTAATTTATAACAGCAGATATCGAGGAACACTTAAAACTAAAGCTAATAGCTACTCGCCGAGAAATCCGAGGAAGGTGGACTTTCGCGGTAGTCCTGCTGCGTTATAGATATATATCGGTGTCCTGGGTGCAAAGCCTATGTTGTGGCGCCGTCCACAACACAGCTATTAAGAACAGAAAAGGCTGCTCTTAGGACATCGGATCAACTTTTCCAATGCCAACAAAGATTCTACAGACTTATGTTGAACTATTTTATATCACAAAACATTCGTAGATATTTTTTTTTCAATACCGTAACAACCCCTGAAGGATCTTAGGTTCAGAACATGGTAGAAACTGTACTGCATCTTGGACAACAGTTTGTAGAGGCTAGGAGAGCTGTAGGAAGAACTGTAGATTCCACAATATTCATCCGTGGCTTATTAAAGAACAAAGATTAATTTATGTAATCCATTTAAAGATTAAGTAATTTATCTGCCACAGCGGTATTTGAACTCGGGGCCTTCAACTTAGCAGCTCAGCAATCCACAAACTGAGCTACCACACTCTCCATCCTTAATTTGTATTCCAAAACTTCTTTTAGAATAGAATAATTTATTGATATTGATATTGATATTGATACAACTGTAATTATATTACATCAAGTAAATCTGCTGTATGAACAACGGACATGAAAACAAAAAACACTTGTGGAGAAACTACCCATCGGTAGTACTTCAATAAAGTTCAATAAATAGTAGAAGGTCTCGAGGCAACCTTCTTTTCAGACGCCTCGGAGGTTTATCAGGAATAGTATGGGAAGCAAATTGAGAGACCAGCGGATTCAAGTGTGTATGGAGCTTTTCATGGAAGGATAGGTATCTAGTTTGGGCCAAATCATATGGGCACATATAGACATATGGGACATTAAGACCGTGATGGATGAGTTTATTTGTGACATAATAAGGAGCATTGAGGATTTTACGAAGGATTTTGGATTGTAAGGATTGGATACGAGATGAATTGGATGGTTTAATAGAGCCCCAAAGCTCAACTCCTTATGTCCAAATACGTCTGATAACTGTCATGTAAATTAGTCTTTTGTAGTTAATTGAAAGCTTTGAACGTTTGTCCAGTAAATGCTGAAGTAGGCGAAAACGTCGTGCAGTTTCTTGTCTTTTCAGTCTTGTATGAGGACCAAAACTTCTGAATTTATTTTAAAATATTATTGTCTATCTGAATCATAATCTTTTATTTTTGCTTTACCTTCTTTATCACTTTATAGCTGTTCAGATAATTCCGTCTTTTTTTTTCATTTGTAATTATAATGCTCTTAGTATTGCTAAACCGGGGGACTTCACGTTAATCTCATGCTGACAATAAATAATGGGACATTAACAGTTGCTGTTTGAGAAGGACATTCCCTGACAATGCTTACAGTACCCGGTTATATGGTGCCATTTGATATAGGCTGTCCGATTAAAGTGAGTTTCTGTGTTTACAAATTAAACCAAGAAGATAGGTTGGATGAAAGCCCAGGCGTCAGTTAGGAATGTAGCCGCCTTCCTAATGCTTGCCAGTCAGAAGTGAGGATTTAAAAACTATTTATTTTGTCAAATTTCATCCATTATTCCACTATTTTTAAATATATATACATATATTTAAAATGTGTTTATATATATATATATATATATATATATATATATATATATATAAAAATAAATGTATTGGGTCGTTTCATATGAATTATCCGTTTTATTTTTTTCTCTTTATATATGAGCTGTTATTTTTGGAATAAGTTCATTAGGATAAAAACAAATATCGTTTATCCTTTTGAATTATTTTAATTATTATTATTTCATAATAAAATTTAATCTGATTGTAGCTACATAGCACCATTACTTATTGCCCACAGCAGGCAGATTGTAATGCTTCAATAAAGTGTTTTCAAAAAAAAAAAATAAATAAAAAATAAAATTTAATGTGTATAGGATTTAAGACTTAGCCACTCTAAGTAAAAACGTTGGCCGGTTTTTGCTTATTTTTAAAGTAATTCAAATGGAAACCTTCAGATTTCGCGAATATGAAAAAATAGACGTACACAATTTTCAAAAATAACAGCTGATATTTATCCACATCAACCAAAAATTGAAAATCGGCAGAATGGTTATCAGTAACATTATAACAAAATGGGATAAAGTGCGATTCATTTTTATGATTTCTAAAATTCAAGGGAGAATCAATGAATTTTTACAATGTTTATGTTTACAGATTGTAAATTCTCTCTTTTTTGATATATTGATATTTACTATCACTACAATTGAACGAACATAATTTATTATGCCATCAAATACGACTATGTAAACACGCAATTTTCCTGTATCTTTTTTAGCTGAAACTTAGACACTCGGCAGCCCAAGCTGCCTGAAACATTACCACTGCGTATTGTAGAACTGACCATTCTCGTTGGTATGATAAATTTTCAGTTGGTGACACATATCACTTCATAAATAATTATTTAACTAATAAATGATTTATTTCTCTTTTCTATCTTGGAGTCAAACCATCACGTCCATATCGTACTACAAAAATATTGAAATGATGCAACTAAAACTTTTCAAAAAACAAACTGCGTTGTTTAATTCATGTTTCACGACAGTGAATAAACTAAACGAGCTGGTTTACGAAGTCCTCCTACACCAAACCTATTCGCCAGACTTATGATCAGTTGGACATAAACACATCTGATCATAAATTCGGACTGCTTCCTGAAGGGTGTAAATTTGTTGAAAATGATTTGCAAGTCTATAACAGATAACATTTTTAAAACATTTTCAGACTTTATTTCATCATAATACGCTGAATTTTTCAGTTAAGAGATTGAAAATGTTATAGCCCGTTAGGAAAAAGTAATGAATTTTATGGTAAATATTTATAATAAGATCAAATATATCACATTTGAAGATCAATTTTATGATATGACTGTGTGGCTGAGGACGCCAGGAATCTGGGACTACTGGAGGAGGCCTGGACGCGCCAACGTGTTGTTGTGCCGTACTGATAATAATAGCTTATAATAAGAATATTTTGATTTAATAAATTTTTTTTTACTAAATTACATTTACTATGAAAACGGATATTTAATAAGAAACGAACCAATAATAGTTGTGTTCATGAAGCTTTAATGAAAAACTAGTTTGTTTTTTTTAGTTTTGACATTGTTCTTTTGAAGATTTTTTTTTTTTAAATTATCACTTTCATGTTGTACATAAATAGATATTAAGGGTATATTAAAAGATATCCAGAGCAGAACTTATAAATAATACTGAAGGAAGCTGGCTGGTATACTTAATCCTTTTGGCCCCCAATGTTCCGTGACCCCAGTATATCGTAGCGGGCAGCTCTATGAGTTATGACTTCCAACAGTTTTATAGTATTTTTAATCTGGCCGGGCTGCAGGTAGCTTGTGTTTAGGTTCTCAGAGAGGTAAGATATCCTTGTATATTACTTATAAATGGAATAGCAAGTTTTAATAGCTCATAGTAAATAGAAAATGACATAGAATATAATGTTATTCGAAGTTATTCTCTTTTCAAGGGTATTTCGACAAATACTCAATTATTCAAAGCATAACTTGATCTGACAAGAATTAATACACTATCTTCACTTGCCTAAATTTTTTTTAGACTCGCATGTGCTGTATCTGTCTGCATTTTATGATCTTATCTTTTTCCGGTCTGATGACTAATCTGTTTATTTTCTTCTTTTATATATATATATATATTTTTTCTAGCTATAAAGATGAATTCGGGGTGAGTGACTAATCATAACAGGAATATTCTACGCAATACCTTATATTTTCGAACACTTAATGACGTTATTCATCCTTCAACGTTCCCCTTTCATAAAGGACCTTTGGAAGTTATATAGTCATTAATACATCAAATAATCAGCCAACCTGATTGAAATATAGCATCGAATAAGTATTTTACAACTTTTTATAAACGTCTTTTGCCATTTTATCTGAAACGAATTTTAATAAGAAGGATTCAAAACGTTTAAATATATTATTACATTATTTTTACTTATGTTAATTATTTATTATGTTTAATGATAGATAGATCTTATCGTTACAGTGCGTTGCAGAGTTTGGCAAGTCTTTTACCTACAAAACGGCTTCCTAAAGTTACTTTATTTGTTTAATTTTAAACAGATACTAACTAGTTACTATTAACAAACAATGGATAAATATAAACTATGAAAGACTTTCAATTGGGAAATGTAAAAAAAGTATATGTAGTAGTGCTGTAAATATGATTTTATTAGACGTGATTCTGATTTTTAATAAAGTGAGTCTATAACTAAGGGAAAGAAAAATGAAATAAATATGGAAGACTTTGATAAATTAATATTAAAGAAAAATGAAGACATATTTTATATAATGATGGATAATATATGATATATTTACTAGGTGAAAGTTAAAGATTTATAGAAAAATATTGTTTAACATAAACAGTGAAAAAAAGAGATGGGAAACTGATATTAAATAAAATAACATTAATTACTGGTGCTCCTGTTAATAATTTCCACTTGTATATTATTATATGAAAAATTAATGTTTCTATGTATATCAAATAGAATTCCTGGTCAACGATTGAGTGTAGGCAGACATCACCTATACCATAGATTGTCTATAAATACATTTAAAAAATAAATATATTTCATCATATCATCATCCCTAGTCGTTTTTTTTATTGTATTTATTCTATATTAATAAAATGCAAAACGTGAATAAAATTCATGCACTCTCAAATTATAATGAATTAAAAGTTCTAAAAATAAGCTAGATATTTCAACAAACCTAGTCGTAAATCACGCCCTGGAATCAGGCAGTCGATCGCTTCCGAAGCGCAGGTAGACCACGAGAGAAAACTCGAAACTTTCACGATATTCCTCTGAACTACCAACGCTATTATTTCACAAGCTGTGCCGCCATATTTGGTCTCCCTGGCAATTTATTCCGTGCCATTAGAAGGAACCAGCTGGGCTTCCAATGTGACTCTTGTTGCAGCAGGTGTCTGTTGAGCTGATCAGTAGGAGTTGAAATATCTCTTCGATTTATTAATTAATCGATACCATAATTATAAACCTGAGAAATGTTTCTTCTGCGGGAAACTTGTATAGCTCAGATCCCATAAATTAAAAAAAAATAATGAGGCCATTTTAATCAGGAAATATATACCCAAGTGCTGGCGAAAGAAGGATATGAGAACAATAAAATTTTAATTATCGTAGAAACAACTATAAAGATATATTTATTTTATTAACCATTACACCAAAACTAAGAGAGTTTATGTAGTAGTTGTAGTTCGAGGACCGTTGTAGTTAGAAGAGATTGGTGGTATCGGCAACGTCAGCAGCCTTTGGGTTCACTAAGCCTATTATTACTCTTCACTGCAGTAATAAAAATCCATACGACAAAACAGTGATCAATAAACGTTCAGTCAATAAAGAGCAACACAAGCTTGATAAACGTTATCCATTCATCATTACTTTAAAAATACAAAACAAATAGTTAAATAATTTTGTTTATTAATATTAAGATATTAGGTTTCGTATCTGGCAATTGATTATGTTCTCGGCTTAATCATCTCCTTTGCACAACCGTTGGATTCAAAACAGTGCAGATATTATTTAATGCTGAATCCCAATTTATAGTGTTACAGGTTTGTTTTTTTTTATTTAAAAATAATTAATACTTTAAGAGTAGTATTGAAATCTAATTTTTAAATATACTATTGACAAAATCTTTAACATTTTCATAATAAATCGATAAAATATAATTTATATTTATTTATTCGAATTCTTAAAAAATACTGATCAGTTAAAAGTACTGAGCTGATTATTAAAGTAGGTCTAGAAGTAGGCCGAGTAGTAGGTGGGAAATATGTGATCTTAGCGAAATCTGGTTATTTGTTATGCATAATTTGCTATAAATATAGAAATTGGTAGCATCATCATCGTATTAACTTAGCCTTTTATCATTTATTTTTAATTTATCAAGATAACTTATTTTTTATATTTTCCAATCACTTATTTATATTTTTATTTACTATATAACTTCCAAATTAAAAGAGATTTGAACTGCAGACTGCAACACTGGCCTCGGAGCCTATAGGATGTTACCCATTGATTCTAATGACATAAACAGGGCCTATAATATCTTTGGCGTTCCCATAAATAAATTTTATCCCACAGATTTGAACTGAAATAGTCCCTCGCTATCTCTACATCATTGTGAGGACAGGTGCCAACAATTTATCTAATTACGGCCTATTAAACCTCAAACTTATTTTTGGTTGTTATCTCACTGATCGGATAGTGATAATGATAACAAATTTAAATAGTTTAGTTTCTAAAACTATATACCTTTCTAACCATTTGCAACATAATGCATATTCTATATAATTCACCTATATATATATATATAGAAGGATATTCTATATATATATATATATATATATATATATATATATATATATATATATAAGTAACGCGAAACTATTTATTTATAAGCTTTAATTTCTAATATTTGCTTTAATTAATTAACTTCTTGAAGTTTTTTAATAAGTTTTTTGAATGATTTATGGTTTTTAATTGTTTGTTTGAGAATTTAAGGCTATTAGAGATCTTAAAAAAAAGTAACTTTTGAAGATGTTTATTTTGAAATAAAATCTCATAATTTTGTACACATGTAATATAAATATTATTCATGCATGTATTAAAAGAAAAACGGATTCCTTAAGATTACTCTGAACTCAATCTTCCCACCTACTCCTTGGTCTGATTCTTAGATATTTACCAGTTGGGTTAGTCAAGAAGTTGGATAGTTAAATGGATTTTACAATTTTATAATGTTAATAGTAGCTAGAGAATTTTTATAGGACAATTTATATAAATAAATATTTTTCCGAACTGATGAGAACAAAAAACAACAACAAAATTATATGTATTTTAAAAATATAAATAGAGAAGATAATGGTACTAATGGAAGTGAAAAAATAATTCCTTAGTAATAATAAACTATTTATCATAATGCATCAGAACACGTTTTGGCCCACAATGCAAGTCTTCCTCAGGGCTGATTAGGCAAGATAATAAAATATTTAAAACTGAAATAACTGGAATAAACAAGATAAAAAAATAGAAATAATTTAGTATGTTTCATTTTATAAATATATTTTATTCTAATTATTTCAATTTTAAATATATTGTATATTGTCCTTTCAGCTGATTCGTCAAAATTGACCCTAATGTATTAAAAATTAGCCACATATATTCCAGAAACATATTATGTAATAAAATTGATATATTACAACAGCCCCCCTGTATTTTTATTCGAAGCTAATGACTGTATAAACTACACAATACACTTGACCCACAAGGAAGGTTACAATACAACATAATGTAAGCGATAATGTGGCTAAGACGGGGGACGAAATTTATGGGCGCCGCCGAGCCCAGATCCCTTGCCCTAAATCACGGTAGAGCCATCCCCTGTTTATATTTCAGTAGGCAGCTCACTGCTTTATTGCTTTATGACAGCTTTATGTCTTCTTAACAGTCCGGGGTTGCCTATTAGCTTGTGGCCAGGGTGTAAATGGTTATGTTTATAGGGTAGCTTATCTCTACTAACAAGCCATTAGGCTATTCTGGGGATTAAGAATCAATAGAAATGTATTTTTATTTTTATCATTTTCGGATTATGACTCATCAATATTCATTATAAGCATTCATTTTAAAACCAATAATAGATACATTTTCTCATGGTAATCACATAAGCTTATATGGTATAATGAAAGTATCCGCCATTGAGAGTTCTCCTCATCCAAATTTTATGGCATTATTTTTTTGTTTATGTGGTATATCCTAAGGATATCTATATGATTATAGATACTAAGTGTGTAGATATATGCATTTTTGTTAAAAATATTTTGCTAGGAAAATGCTGGGAAATTTAAAGTATTTTTTAAACAAGCAGACAACGAAAACAAAAATAGTGTATTAATCATAGTTTTCCTTGAATCTGATCGGATTTCGGTTTAAGCAGTAGTTGTTTATTTAAAGAGATTGGTATAGAGACTTCGGGTTCACCAAGCCTTTTATTTTAATTTTAAATCTTACTAATATTATAAATGTGAAAATTTGTATGTTTGTCTCTCACGCAAAAACTACTGGACGGATTCGGATGAATCTTGATAGTAATATAGGTTAAACATCAGAATAACACATAGGCTATAGCAAGCGCGGATGTACGGGAGGGGGGCGCACGGGGGCACGTACCCCCCCTCCTACTGTTTTTTAGGCATTGTGGAGAATCCATTATAGGACATAATTAAAGGCAAATCACCTGATAATAGTGGTTAAAGTAACAGAAAGAACATGAGTGCGACTATTGTTTTGATATCCTACTAATATTATAAATGCGAATGTTTGTATTTTGTTATTTTGCTGCATTGCATTGTGTTATTTATCATTCACGCAAAAACTACTGAACGGATTTGGATGAAAATTATTGACACATCATAATGAAAATAGGTTACACATCATGGGCTACATCAAGGACAGATTTATGTGGGGGCATGGGGGCATATGTCCCCCTGTTATAGTACATAATTAAAGGCAAATCAGGAACTTAGCATCTTGAAATTTGTAGATAGTTTCTTTGTATAGTTTAAGAAAGAAATTTGGATAATTCCACCCCAAGGGTTTCCCCTTTAATATAATAGAGGTTCGAAGGTTGTATAGTAGAATCCGTCAGTTTTGAAGTTAGGCATCTGAAATTTTGGATATACGAGTAACTTATATTTTAAAAAAATAATTAAACTATTTATTTTAAATGAGCTTTCCCGAAACTTTATGTGGCAGACCAAATTCCTTACGAGCGAAGCCGCGGGCAAAAGCTAGTACTTTCATGTTATTAGTAAATTCCACAAAATACTCGTATTTGACTAATTTTGAGTTCATTATATAATCCAAGAAAAAAATTGGATGATTTAGGAAAATAAAATAACTTTAACTGTTTTTAGGAATAATTGTGTTTATAACCATTTAGAATTTTAAGAAGAATGTTAAGAAATTTTACAAAAAACCTTTCTTAATAAGTAATGCTAATATGAATATGAACTTTTTCAAGACGAACTAACTCCTTCCTATTCAAATTATTATCTATTGTATTCATATAATAAACAGAAGAATGTCGTAACAGTATTTAATAAGTAATGTTTATAAAAGGTCTTCAAATGTTGAATTCTAAAGTATTAGTAATAAATATATGAAAGCTCATTTTTATATATGAAAGTTTGGTACTTAGAGCATGTTTTTAGGATGACAGAATATAAAGTTATATTCAAGAAAGTGTATGAAAGCAAGAAAGAGGTCTGAAAGAATATTATGAGCATATCCAACGATTGTGAAAGGAAATAAATCCAAAATGAATGTGCTATCTATCTAGAGTATTGTTTAAATAATTAATTGTTAAAAATAAATAAAATAATGTATTTAGTATTAATAATTAATTATAATTAAAACAAACATAATCTCTTTAACAGTAAAATTAATGAAAAGTAACAAACATACTCCTATACTGTATATACTATCCTGTAAGTAACAGAAATCTGAAGATACTCATTCAGAAACCAGTTGGAAGAAGGAACTGGGTTAGGAAGTAGTCATTATAAATGATCCGTGGAGGTACAACAGTTGGTAAGAGCATCGATTGGTTGCTATAAAATCGATAGTACATTAAATAGGGCACATTAGGCCGGGGTACGCCAGGGTAGGCTTCAGTCTATGAATAGATCCCATCGCCCCATCTTACACAGAAGCGTATGGTAGTTCGGTCGTCTGAGTAGCTTTATGGCCTAATTTATTATCTTTTATTAATTAAAATATATTAAATAGATTTCATAAAATGATAAATGACTCGTAATATCAATACCTAACTGGAGAAATAATTAATAAAGATAAAAATTAACTCCCCTTATTTTATAAAAAAAAAATAAATCCGAGTGTAATAACTTTAAAATAGAATATACAATATAACAACTATACAAGGGAATGCAAAATGCAAAAAAATTCGCATTTCACAATTCATGTTATTTACTCAATAATTTCTGACACTTCTAACTAACTTATTTCTAACTTCTAGTGTCTAACAGAACTGCCTTAAATTTAATTTTTCCAAATAAAGTATTTTTCTATCATTATTAATATTATTATATAAATTTGTTTGTTCTGTGCTAGCCATGCTCTTGAGCTAACTATTCTGATATTAGCACGTAGTTATTCCTTGGTCATAGTATTCAATAGGATACAATTTTGGGGCTTAGTAATGATCTCAAATGTATATAATTAAAAAATGTGTAAAGACTTTTTTTTAATAGTGAGGTTAAAAAGTTACGGAACAATAAGGTAATTATGGATTACTTTGTTCGTAACAAAGTAAGAAGCATTGAGGATTTTACGAAGGATTATGGATTGTAAGGAATGAATACGAAATGAATTCGATGGTTGAGTGGAGCCCCAAAGCTCTATTCCGTAAGTCCAGATGGGTCTAATGATTTCATGGATATGAGTCTTTTGTAATTAATTGGGAGCTTAGAGCGTTTGTCTAGTAAATGTTGAAGTAGCCTGAAACGGCGAGCTGTTTCTTGTCTTTTCAGTCTAGTATGAGGATTCCAAGTTAAACCTTTGTCAAGGTGTAGTCTTAAGTTCCGGACCTGTTGTTCTACAGGAATCAGTGGGATGTTAAAAAACGATAGAGGAGGACAGGAAGTCGTTGGCTTACGACGGAGGTTCTGATATTATGAGTTATGTTTTATGTGTTCATCAATACCCTCCATGTATCAAAATTTAATGCTGAAAACTTAGTTAATGAATAGATTAATCCTAAGTAATATATACATATTGTAAGAAATGTTTCTATATTATTTAGGAAAAAATGACCGGAACTATGTTAAATGAACTATTAGATAAATATCCTAGCGAGAGATCTTACAAGACAGCCACAACTAAATTAATGGGAACAGTTCTCTAGGAGGAAAAAATAGTCTCTGTCTTTTTATTTATTAGCCTGATAAATTATTAGTCGGTTCTTTTAATAGCGTCCCCATGTCCTAGCTCTTTATATTTAATGGTGGATTCTTAAACCATTTTGTGATAATAGTAACTGTAATTGGATTAAGGGATGGTAAATACGCAATTTCTAATACCTTTCCGATTAATTATCATGCATGTAATTTTATAGAATAGGTTGTATAACAGTACCGTAACCACCAATCACTTAACAGTTGTACCAAATTACATAGATTAACAGTAATCAAAATGGTATTATAAATTACACTTTGCACAACACTGATTGAGACTGTATTTATTCTAAAAATGTTGAGATAAGATTCGATATTTAATAATAAATATAATTTATATAAACAATTATTATATAAAAAGATTTATATGTTAGATTTTTTTATGACAATAAAGAGAAGTAGATTTAATAGAAAGTATTCTATCTATGTTATATATCTATGTTCATCACTACATATGTATATAATTAATTTTAAATTATCGAATAGAAAAAAGAACACATCGATATTTATGCTTATCATCATCTAATATGTATCATAAATAATTTATTTATTATTCGTTTGACGTAATTTTATGCTGCTAAGGCTAATCAGACGTTGGCACAGTCCTCAATTTCGCCTATACAAATATAATTAGGTTAAGCATCATTAATGAGTACCTGAAAACGTACATGTACGGAATTCTCAAATTATGTTTCTTCCACAGGACGGCATAACTAAGGATATTTTTACTCTTTCTAAAATATCCTAAGGCCATCTGCCGGCCTGCGAACCCTCGATCTTGGATGTTGGTGGTTATAATGGTGATAAAAAATATATTAATCAAATATACATGATATGTGATGTTTAAAATACAATATAGATATATATTTTAATATATCTAAAGACGTGTATTTATATAAACTTCTTACTCGGATATGGTTTAAAACGTCATTAAATATTCTCTCCAACTAGCCTGGACGCCAGCCATGTACGGCCTCAGGCAAAACCTGTTACCTGCTGCTATCTGCTGGCTACCGTATGAAGTCCACTACTCCCTAGTCTGGTATGGCATGAACTTCAGATGGGTGTTAGTCAGCTACCACACTATACTAGGATCAAGTAATTCGTTTCTTAGTTAGTTTTGCTGCTGAATGTGGTGCATATTAGGCCATTACTCTGCTGGATTAAAGTATTTTGCCCAATACTAATACCTTTTGTATTAGGAAAAATTATAGATGACAAGTTGGAGGTTTATTAACATAGAAATAATCGCAGAAAAGTACGATTCACTAATCTGTTGATTAGATAGTTTTGTTAATGGAAGATAATTGAACAATTATAAATAATTATTACCGAGTTTTAAAAATACTTAACAACTATTTTGCTTAAGAAAGGCTTTATTGATTACCTTAGAAAGGTTCAGGAATTCGAGAGCTAAGAATTCTTTTAAATTTGAAAATTATACCAAGTAGAACATTATGCTTGAAATTTCAAGGGTGTTTTGAAAGATTCCGACTCCTATTGTGTTACGAAAAAAATAGTAGGGAAATTTATTAACATACTAATAATTTGAAGAATGCTGCGATTAATTAAATATTTTATATTTATACTACAATTAAACATTAATTTATATTTTCTCATTGGGACAGATAAGTGAAATCCCAAATTCATAAAAGTTGGGGAAAAAATTTAAATATTGTATCTTTAAATATTATATTTGAAAAGAAAAGATATGACCAACTTGTCAAGAAAATTTAGTGTTTATGTTTAGTGTTTGTTCATATCAATTCAGATTTTCTATTTATATAAATCGAAGTGTATATGCTTTTACTGTACCACTACAATCAAGAATGGATAGAGTTTGTACTGTTTCAAAGCCTACGGATATAATTTGGACTAGATCCATACTCCCCACTGGGTAAGTACGCCAATGCAATTAAATGTCCATTAATTGTTATATTAATCTATTATTATTATTCCTATGGAATTAAAAATATAGGAAAAAATTGGTAATTTTCAACAATAAAAAAAAACCGTATGACTAAAACCTATTTAGGATAGATAAGATCTCCGTGGGATAGGATCTAGGTAATGATATCGAATTTATAAATACTAGGTGAGCCCCAGAAGTATCTATAGATCAAATCAGGGAACTTCGGTTGAGCAACTCAGACTCTATACACTTAGCTACACAGCTCCCTCTATTTTTGCCTTACAGAACAGAAAAAAAACAACAGAAAATCGTGTCCGAAATTATCCATCGTACACACGAGCGGCCCAAAAAGCTCCTACACCTCCTACCAATACATCGTCGTAATTGATTCGCTTATGTGTTGTGACAGGAATAGCAGATCTGTTATAGAATAGTTTCACTCTTAACAAGCAATAAATCTGTGTGGGATGATCTGGCGTAAACAGAAGCGAGAGAGGTTTAGGCGCCTCTACAGCATGTGTTGGTCGTCGAGGGCACGCTGTGCTTAGTGTAGAGGCAAATTTATTGTGTTTAAGAGTCCTATGTTACTGTATACCTGTGCATATCCGCTGTAAACGTTTCTAAATTATGTTCATTTAGTCCAATGTATCATTAGGCTATCATGATATAACTCAAAATCAGACGAAGCATTAAAGTTTATAATATATGTATTAATATATATATATATATATATATATATATATATATATATATATATATATATATATATAAGTGTTATCTATATATTAAATATAATATTAAGTATGGTATTAACCTTTTATTAAATTGGAGGAGTCATACTATGCTTAGTGTTTGAATATAAAAGTATCGTATTATTTATTGTATATAGCTGAATTTTAATATTGTGGAATTTAGTTAAAGATTTAATATGTTTGGTTTTGACTTGGTTTTATTTATTTATTTACTTTTTTTTAATATATTGCATAATACTTCATTATTTTTTTGCATTGTCGAACTATGATAAATTTAGATTAAATTATCATAGCATTATAGTAAGTATTTAATCATTAATAATCTTATTAATATCAACAATTTCTACAAATTATCATTAGAAAATTCGGTATTTTGAGATATCCTTTCAAATATATATATTTATATGTTATGTATACTATTCATTGGCGCAGAAATAATGCTTTATAGAAATATTTATTTTGAGATGACTATCAAATATAAAATATTTAATTGTATTCACGAAACTTGTTAATATTTTGGATACTATGATGATATATTCATGTACCAATACCCATAAAAATCTCAAGACTGGCTATTACCATTTCAAGAAAGTATGGAATATTTTGGCACATCAATGGCTACTTTCAACAACGAGAGATGATTCTTGTTATGTTATGGAATTCATATTGTCACTTTTGGATATATGAGGCTCGGAAAAAAATACAGTTCTCATAAATCACTCAATCACATTTCTTTCTAGCTCTCTTCAACCAGCGCCCGAAATCACATAAGCCATTGTTTTTTAACATGACGGTGGGTGAGGATCTGGCAACCACATGTTCTGGGGCGGTGTACCTGCTGAGGTCTTCCTACTCATCACCTTATTCTTGTCCTAGAAGATGTCCTCGAAAGAAAAATGAAGGAAAGAAAATACATTCGAAGTTGAATTGGTGTTTAAGATATATCTTTTTGAAATATATATTTCGCGTACATTATCTCATATGATTCACATAAAATGTTATTTTTCTTCAATCTACTGTAGAATTTATACATTTATACTTCAATGTTGTTAGCAATACATATCGATATATGTTTTTGTTATATCGCTTGTAATAATTGTTTTGTTTTTTAGTTAGTTAATCATTTTGTAAAAACACTTGAAGTTTTTATCAAAGTTAGGATTTGGCTATAATAACCTTTGAATATTGAAGGAATAAAATGCTTATGAAAAATATTTTTTATGTACTAATTATCAAAATAAACAAAAATTTCTTGTTTTTTCACTTCTTACCGGCTGACATCGAATTTAATTTTAATTTTTAATTGTTGGTTTAATTTAATTTTTTTTTTAAGTACTTCTATTAAATTCATCTTCACTCTAACTGTATTTCATTTAAAACAGGTTTTTTTTATATATGTAGTTGTTCTTTTCGGATATATAGGTGTATGATGTAAGAGCCAATATTTAAATATCTAGTATTCTCACTAGCATACGACATATGAAATACATATATCATAACTTTTATTAAAATCGTAATATTCTCTTTTAAATTGTCCTAAATTCAACAAATGGATATCCTATAAAGAATAAAAACATCTACTGCAATATTTTAAAAAAACAGCCTAATAACTATTATAAAAGAAAAATGATAATTAAGAATGTACGATTTTTAAGCTAAAATGATCTGTTCGTTATTTTATTGAAAGCTACTAGTTTACTAGAGGAGTGATAATAAATATCGCCGTTAAATAAATAAATTTTTAATTAAATGATAACTTAGCTATATAATATAATTAATGCAATTTACTTATACAATATATATCATGAACAGTATAAACTGTAAAATAATATATACAAAACGATAAGTATTCTTATTTTTTATTATAAAAGCATTATATTTCACTTTGGATTTATATATATAAATATATATATATATATATATATATATATATATATATATATATATATATATTGTTTATTTTTTTAAGTGCTTACACTGGAAGTTACTAGAGTATTGTATTCTATATACAAACTAGTAATGATCGTATAATATTTATTTTGAAAATCAATAATCAAAATCATTTAGCAATGATTTTATAAATTGTTTTTGTACCTTCAATTTTTTTAAGCACTTTATTCACTAATGGCGAGAGGATAGATCTGAAAACGCGGGCTGAACCCTAAGAGCTGCTCCGTTAGACCAATTTGGACTAAGCATCAATCTCCAGTAACCGGGACCAGGCCTGAAGACGAAGGGATGTTTTCGAAAGGGTGTGATCTGGGGTCATTAGTCATGTCTGAGCTGTCCATGACCTCATGTGGGAGTATCGCTAGGAGAAAATATTAGTGAAATTCATTGATAGAATATTGGTTTGTTTAATCATTATGCTGCAATGGCTAATCAGTGGGAATCCTAAAGTTTGCCTAACCAGGTGTAATTCGTATAGAGTAAATCTTTAAAGAGTACCAGTCATCTTACAGGCTTGGGACTCCATTTTACGACCCTTCCAAAGCACGGGATAATTAAAGATTTTTAACTCCCTTCTAAAAATCTGTATGGCCTTGGGATCAGTAGGTTTAAGAAAACGCAATCTTTCTATTAAAATAGTTGTGTATTAGACCGAGATCACGCTTAATCACCAGGTTTCCCCCCATTAATAGTACCCACTTTATAGAGGCTCGACTAGCCCCAGAGGATCTACAGGACCCGCAAGGCCCATCCCCATGGCTTTACCAGACTAAATATTGTATCTGCCATAGCCGGATTTGAACCTCAGCCTCTCTTGCATAACAACTTTAATATTGTTTTAAATAATTTACTCGCTTAAAGAAATGACGCAATAATTTATTTTTATTCAACCAGACTGGATATGGGTCAGACAGACACGACCCCGGACAGGTTTCGCTTCAGACAAGAACGGCCACGTGTCAAATCTCGTTCTTCGGAAAGGTTTTTCCCTCGCGCAAATCCGCTGGCGGCGTTCTCTCGCTGACAAATGGGATGTCGCTGGGATTGAGACAGCCTGACGGATGGGATATTATAAATTCGTCTTGGTCTTGGTCGGGCATCGGTGACAATCCCGGTTGAGGAGTTAAAAATATTTAGTATAATTCGTCATAATTTAAATTGAGAGTGAAGCAGTGTTGTTAGGCCCTGCCAGCGGAGCTCCTTCAGGCCACGCTAAACGGAGCAAATGAAGATGGATCGTGCCGTCCCCATGGTCCTCATCTTCTTCTTTACCAGAGCGAGAATTTTAAATTTCAAGAGGCTTTAATTTGTTTTCATAATGAAAAAAAAAAAGGTTCGTAATAACACTGTAGGGAAACATGGTTTACACATTAGGTAATCGTGGAACGCCTTTGAACCAACACTCATTCAGTCAAATACATAACAAAACATAAACTAAGACTTATCTGTGAAACAGGGTTACATCTAGAGTTCCTCTGGGTGAGGAGTGTCTTCTCCGGATCTCACTGTCTTCAGGCACTCCTCCGCCCACATCGTTCGCCACTTCCTTCCTTCTTCCTCAGGATCTGTTCAGAGAGTCCCTCTAAAATTGGAGTCCTCGACCCCCCCCTCTTTTCTTATCTTTTCACCCACTTTGACTATATCTTTTGGGTATGGCCCTTTTACCCGAGCGACCTACTTCTAGCAAATCAAACATTACTTTTGTGCAATAAAGATATATATTTTCATGATGCCGCCTTGTACGATACATAGCAATTGATTTAACTTCCTTATAATTCCTTCATTATGTACTTGTGTCTAGAGGTAAGACGAATAACTATAATATAGCCCTATCAAGGTTGTTTAATCATTTACCGTCACTTTAAGCTGCTATGGATAATTGGGCGATACCATCGATGTAGGAGTTCTAAATTAGGATAGAGATGTTTAATGAGTACCTGACAAGGTACAGGCTCCGGTCATCCATTTAACGTTCCTGTGGAATAACGGCATGACTATGGTTTCTTCCCTTTTAAAAACTCCTTGGGCCGATTAATGTTTGTTATGCTAATCACTACATCAAAGGTGACCCTATAAAATACTATTTTCTTACTTACAATCTCTACTCTCTTGCAAAAACAAAGGTAAAAACTAAAAAAATATCCTTCTGTACTTTGCCCTTTTATAAAAAGATTGCACAATCTTTCATTGGCGGCGAGGCCAATGCGGTGGAGATGGGCTTGCAAGTAATCATGTCCCGTGGCCAAACGGAACCGTGCCACAGATTCTCTTCTTTCTAGCTCCGTTGGGATTGGTCCATCGGTGGCAATACCCTCCCACTTCTTGCCAGTGCTCAGGGTGTTAAGAGTTGCGTTTGTGGCGCAGGTGACGGTGATATCTATCAAGGTCTTGGCTCTGTGAAGAGTTAGCGGAATGTCGGGTTCGGCTGAATAAACAATAACATGTATCAAGAATGGACAACGAACACCTACCGAACTGCCAGGCCCTATCGTGCCCGACTGATGACATCATAAAGCGCTACTGGGAGGCTCGACGACGAATCGTTGAGGAACCACGTACGGGCGTTGGATAAAGAAAGAAAAAAAAGACTTTCATAAAAAGCAAATGAATTCATTTTAAGAATATTTACTATCAAGAATGATCTGAGGTTGGTTGTTACCAATGTAGAGTGAAGTATAATTTTAAAATATAAGTGAATCATTTGTACATTGATTGATATGTGAAGGTAGGGATAGAAATATATATTCGTGAAGCAACACTACATAACCATTACTGCCAAAGCAGTATGATATCTATGACCATGGACGTGGTATTAAGAATACGCCACAATAAATGATATATCTCAGAGCATGATAGTTGGTAAAAAGTTTTGGAGGAGGATCGTTAAGGTGATAAGATATCTCAAAGAATTTTAGACACAAAGATAAACGGTATAATACTAATATAAATCCACAGACGGGTGAAGTATAATAAGACTATAATAAATATATAGTCTAATTAGTTCAAATCAGGTAGGAATTAAAGTTATTTCCTTGGAACTTTATTGGGTTATTCATTTCTTATCGAATTTGGGGTTGACAAGCGTGAGAATATTCTCATAAACGTGATGCAGGAGAATCTGATAGCTACAAACTTAGAAACATTTACGAGTGGGTTGTGAATTACGGATCTGATGAGTCGTCGACTAACTCATTCAGATTGATTTCATTTACAACACATCCACGTATGAATGGGTCAAATGATATATTTTCACAAATAACACATACACGTACACAAATTAAATCGGTCACACGATACGTCTCAACCTGCCACCACCTCATGACCGCCATCCATATCTCCCTCCGGAGGGAATAAATATTATGTACACGTATAAGAAGACAGGAGTCCATTTCTCTTGAATGTTCTTGTCCGCCTGCATGTCCTGTGAGGGCAGAGTAAAAATAGTAAGGATCGAAGAGGCCCTTTGAAGACATCCTGCCGGCCGAGATATTCAGTAAGGATTAGAAGAGACTTGGACATGTCTCCTGTCCTCCGTCTTCTGAACGCATTAGTAATCGTCCCCTTTCCTATGGCTTTACATGAATAATATATCCAAGGACCGTTACGTCAGGAAGGATTTATAGAATATTTAATATAAACAGGACGTCTTGTTCTCAAGGATAGGTCGAGGAAGGGTTAAGGGTGATTTTTTTGAGAAATCGCTAGGCGTGGGGTAAAGGTGGATTTGTATCAAGGATGTCTGAGGAAATGGGAATAAATGAACAATGTTATGCAATAGGTTGCTTCCTCTGTCTTTCTAGATAATCTTAAATAGGTACGTATTTTATTGTTAAAATTTCAACAATAAATGTATAGTAGATATTTAGAAAATTTAAATATACGTAGATACATTTTTTTAAACGACATAGTTATAGTTAGCGTTTATGAATATTTTAGAACTACTTCTGATACTTGTTGATAGATCGACTATGAAATTAATTATTGTTTCTTCAATACATAAAGATGATACCTACCTACTTTAATACCTAATTTCAGTTTCGAACTTCTTGTTACTTATAATTACTAAATGCGTACAAATGATGATTAAGATCTAATGGCCCATTTGGGAAGATTTATACTTTGGTATAAATAGGTTGTCTCTTAGAGTTGTATTACAACAGATTTTAACTGTTTATTCGATTAATTTTTAATTTTTTCCTGAAAATACAAGTTATCATGAGCTTTAATATGGAAAAGAGAATGTAACTATGAGTAATGAGTAGATTTTGATAATCATTTCTTCAAGAATAAAAGCTACAACTGACATTTTGAAGTATAGATGGCATATGTTTGTTGAAACGTTCTTTCCTAGATGAAAGAATTACCGAAGTATACACATTTACCATAAACACATTCTCTTTTCTATACAAAAGCTTATGATAACTTGTATTTTTGGAAAATATTAAAAGTGAAACGTGACTCATATTGTGACTGACAATTTTTGCCTCAACTTGAAGCGACAACCCGCGGAATAATTACCAAATATAATCTTCATTCATACAGCATATTACATAAGAATACTCGAAGTTCAACTACAGGAATTGCATCTAGTCTATAATAAAATGCGTCAATTAATCCCTCTAATTAAGTTTATTTCATAATCTATACCACTGCAATCAATGCAGGGTCTTGAGTTCAGTAAGTGTTAGTAACTGTAAAGTTTTTAAAGCAACGGTTGTGCAGGTAGATGATTCTACGAGTTCACACACAACTCAAGGTTTTACTCCTAACACAGGGTTACGAACTATATAGAGGCTGGGGGAACCCCATGAGAGTCTGCTGATACCACAAGGTATATTGGCTGTTATTTTTTAGTCACAACTGGATTTACACACTGAGCTACTTCACTACCTATTTTTTATTAAAACAACAATATTATATCCAGTTCGAAGTAGAGCTTAAACCGTTCTCGGAACACAGAAAATTAGACTCGTCGACATGAGAACGCCAACACCCATGTGACGTACGTCATCAGCTTCAACGCGACTCACTCTAAGAGACAGGTCTTGAAAATTGTCAGTTAAATATAACTCCTCAAAGGACTATTTATACCCAACATTCCCTGACGACAGCTCCGTTCCTAAGTCATTTTTTCTCTTGTTCCAGGACCTTCGCTCCAGATCTGATGGGTACGCTGGAGGGGGCGCACAACCCCCTGGGAAGGGGTGGTTTCTTATCAATTATTCGGGTCTCTCCAGGTCAACTGTAGGCCTCTTAGGGGGGATTACGATCTCTCTTATTTCCCAGTTTACCTTTTGTCCTTCCGGTCATCTCCAGAAAACGATTCTACTTAAATGATTAATGGTTTTACATAGTTATTATCGATTATTGTTTGAATTTTATTTGAATTTGAAATATTTTAATAAAAATTTTCAAATAATTTCGCTTCTGTTTGCACGGATGTTATATGGACATGATTTCATTAAAAAAAAATCTTTTTCACTAAAACCCATACATATGTATCATCGTTCTCAACACAGACATACATGACGAGCTAATAGAAAATATCAGAATGAACTAATTAAAGGCACACAGTAAACAATGGTATGGAATGTGCCAATAAATAACGCACATTTAGGCTTCTAAATTCTTCTGTAAAAATAAAATTTTAAAGGGTCGCTCTGGTACTGAAAGCAATAAATTATGCACAAAAGAGACAGCACAAAGTGATTTATATCCATCTTTTCACAAAATACCTAACTATATCGTTTATAAAATTCAATGTTAGGGAAGAATAAATTTTGAGTTGGAACGAGCGGAGGGCTGTTTCAAATAAATCCCTTTGTTTGCATAGGTTTATTCCAAAACTGAAAGCCAATTAATAAAATCTACAAATTAGTTCAATAGACAAAGAAGAACATCCATTTAAACATATAATTTATGACTGCCAAATGTATGAAAGACAAAGGTCTAAATTAATTATTTCTATAATATTAAGAGGGAAAGATTGACCAGTATCTGAACACAATCTATACAATACGTTTTGGCCCGAATTCACTAAATTTATTTATAGTACCTATCGATTTTGAAAAGTTAACATCCATTTAAGAATAATCATACAATGTAAAACATAAATAATCATTATATAAAATCATTTTTGTTAATTCTAATAGTAAATAATTTATAATGTTTTTATATATATTGTTTGTATATGTAATTTAAGGCTCATAGTTTACTATAGTAAAGTAAAGGATTACTTTGAAAGAAAAACAAATATGTAACGTCGTTTTTAACGATACATTAATAGAAAATAATTTTTTTTTTCTCTAATGCAGTTTAAAGCTCGGAATGTATTCGCAGCTATATATTACGTACATACCGCATTGGACTAGTCCTGAAACACTTGAGTTGACTAATGTCCTGTTTGCAAAAGGTCAACTGAGTCACTTCAGATATCTTTTACCCGCTACTTGCACTTGACTCCTAGCAATGCTAACTAGGAATTTCAAACTGACTTAGACTTGCCATCTGTTACGTCTAAGTCTGCTTTTTATAAGTTCATATTTCAAATTTATTTTTCTCGTAAAAATAATTTATTTCATAGCTTTTAGCGATCCTTTTATAGTTTATATTGCATTAGTAGTGCACTGGTAACAGGACACGGATAAACGAATATTGAAAATTAACAAAAGTCATATTTGTTAATAATAATTGAACATTCATTTGTTGTGTATGACTTAAAACAAATAAAAACTAATAACTAAACTTATACCCGGAAAAAAACAGAGCCATTGTCCAAATATTAGGAATTAATGTAATAGCAATATACTACCTTTTTATATAACAGACAAAACCCGTTCTGGGATCAACTACTAACTTCTATCAGCTACTAATTTGAATTTCTAAATTAAAATGTCACAAATATAAATAAAAAAACAAATGACATGTTTCAGTCGTTTCACATCTGGTAGAGAGGTCAGTTCTATTTGTGTTCTTAGCATCATTACATACTTCTACAGTGATGCCATTCCAGCTTGCAATATTCTTTTTTTGGGAGTATTTCAACAAGTGTGCTTTTTATTAATTATTTTTAAAATAATATTTTGTCTTGTATAATCTTATATAATTAATTGAACTATTGGACTTTTTAAGGTTATTTCGTATGTGCTGTTTAATTACTATATATTATAATTAGAACAAATTTGTCAAAAAAGATTAATTTCAAATTGACGGGAACTTTACACATCTTTCATTGCTATTGTAAACATCATTTACCATGAACCAAAATTCGTAAAAACAATTAATAAACTGAAAAGTATATTGTTATTCCATTACACTATGATAATTGAATAAAAATATAACAAATTAAATAACGAGATTTAAAATACAAAAGGACTAAAACCGCTGTAGAAAATAGGGAAAATCAATTCAGAAATATTCTGGGTGTTTTGAATAAAAAATTCTTCCAAAATGTATTAATTTTGATTTTTAGCTTTTATATTTTATTCAGATTAAAAGAAGAAAAATTGCACACACCGCATAAAATAAAAAAAAAATCTGTTTTGTATTTATTTACAATTTATTAATTTTTATTGAACTGATAATGTGCGATGTTTAGTCGTTAAGTGTATTACTGTTATTAAGAAAATTTAAATAGAAGAATGTTTTTCTGGTCATCCTAACATACCTTAACAAATTGAAAAATATCAACCAATGAATGCATTTTGAAGTACGTTCGTTTTTCTTTTATTTCTGTCCCTTTTCATTTATTTTATTCTGTTGACGTGGGATTTGCTATTATTACTAGTTTGTATTAATAATACTCGTTGGTGTTCAGTCTTACGAAGCATTAATTGGTTGAATCATAAATTGGAAACTTTTTTACTTTACATTTATTATTAACTTATTTATTTACATAAGTTAGACTCGTTTTCGCTATCTTCTGAATTATTTTTAATTAATTAAAACCACCTAAATAATAAAAAATTCTGTTTCTATAATGCCCTTGAGCATGGTAACGTGTATTACTTCTTTAAAATAGTAATAAAAAAAGTTCAGTTTATAGAGCGCTGAAAAAGACAGAATATTATAACTGTTAGAAAGAGTCAACAATTAACTTAATATTTGCAAGGGATATAAAACAACATCAAAATGTGTAGAATTTTTATATTACCGATTATTCAATCTGTAATAGGTCAGATTGTAGAGATCATCCTTATATAAAATGCTTATTGCAAATATATATATTGAAACCTTCTGACTTGATGAAAATCGCAATCTATATAAATACATCACATATTTGTATTCAATGATATACGGTGTCAGAGCTATTTGTAATGCTAATGATTTATTTTATGCACTTGGAGAACACATTTAAACCATTACACAAATAGCCATCATCCAATTACACAAACAGAAGCACCCACCACCAGCGCTAGGCCCAAGGTTCAAAGCAGGAACGGGCTGAGCAATGAGTTTGGCCGCCGTTGCGCTATCATTATAGAGTTGTGATTTATTTCTTATAAGTCTCTCTTTAATTAAGAGGCCATAAGTTCACCGTGATTTGTCAGTGAGCACCTGTGCCTTCCTTTGTCGAGGACAGGGCGAGTTTTGATTTAGGCCGGATGTCGCCATGGTACGTTTGCTCCAAAAACTATAATTCTATCTATCGCACGTAACGGCAATAATTTATTTTAAAACATTTTATTTAAAGCTTTGTTTTGGGGCCTTGAAAAGGGTCAGTATCAACTTATGAGATATAGGATTTTTTTTTTCATTAATCCCTATAGTTTTGCCATTTATGATGTTTGAAACATTTATCACAACAAACAAATGATGTCATGCTAAAAACATCCATTGAAAAAACAAAAAACTATTATTATATACTATGCCTTTGAAATTGCTCCAATAGTAGGTGGCAATTGAAAAAAACGAATGATAACAAAAATAAGTTTAGTGTTGCAGCTATATATCTATCATCTGCATCCAAAATTCAATTAGACTACTGGATTGATAAAGGATCAAAGAAATCATTACAAGTGAGAACTGTGAAGTATCGCGCGCGGTGGAGGGATAAGTGCCGCCATTTTGAGGCCATTTTGCTGCGTATCGAGATTTCCATTAAGTATAACTTTTGACTCGGAGAAGCTACGACGTTCGTTTAGTTTTCAATCGTCAGCTATAGCCAAAGTCTATCGATTCTATATAAAACAAGATGTTAGAATAAAAAAAATATCAAAAGTATATAATGTGGACATATACCCGTCGAAAATCCAAATCCTAATGCTGAGGTCGTATACGGTTGGAAAGGCCTTCTCAAGAACGTACATCACACGGTTGTGTCCATTTACGAACGAGAAATAATGACACTTTATACATATGAACCTGTCTGAAGATTGAACACACAATCACCAATAAGTATCCATTGGAGTGAACCATATTAATTTATAATCTGCTGGGTATGTTTAAAATTGTCGTACATTCTGATAGGAGTTTGCAATTGAATAGTTATAGTATTGAGAATTGCGAAAAAATTCAGAGCGTTTAATTATTTAATATCGATTGACTAAATAACTATACATTAGAGCGTCGATTATCGATTTTAATCATGGCAGAACATGCATAGTTAATCTCAAAACTAAGGCGTAGACAGCTGAATTGCATTAAATAATTTTCCATAAATCTAATATTCAATTGCCTTGCAATACCACAGATAAAAACTGATTGTATGCCAAGATATTAACAATAGTTGTGTAATCAACAGGAATTTTATTTCAAAAAGGCTGGCGAATGATTTTAAAATAAACATTTTTGTTTTCATTACGTACGACTGTCAATAGAATGCCCACGAAGGTGAATTAAATATAAAAAAAATAAATAAAATGTGTTGATGTAGGTCAAAGTTGAAATGAGGACGCACCCAACCTCTATAAAGTCGGTACCCTAATTTGGGGGAATAACCTGGCGATTGAGCGTGAGCACAAGTCACCTGCCTACACAATTGTTGTCCTAGAAACAGTACAGTCTCTACAATGTACTGAACCGAAGACCATTCAAGGGCTGTAGTGGTAAAGGTTTTTGTTAGAATTATATTATTAGTATGCGAATAAGTATCTTCAATAGTTGTGAAAAGCTTTAATGGGTAATATATCATTAATAATAATAATAAAATCTTGAATAATTCTGTGACAAAGGTCCTTTTAGAATAACAATACAAATTATAATATATAAACTATAATGTCTTAGAGTGGAATATACTTACGATTAATAATTGATTATAATTTAATTATTAAATGAAAATAAATTGCGAGTTAGCTCTAATAACAATGTTGAAAAAAAAGAAAGAATAAAAGTAAGAGAAAATAGAAATGAGTGAACAATAATAATATATACATAAAACCAATTAAGGTGTATTGTTATCTACATTTTTAATTTAGTAATGTTATGGATTATTTCTTTTTTTTTAAATAAAAGTTAATTAAACACTGTTTAAATCCAATCAACTAATCTCGAGTATGCACTGTATGATCTCTTGTTTTTCCCTCTTTATACCATTAAAGGAACGCATCCATTATGAATTAAGTGATTATTGCTAATAACTAAATTCCAAGTAATTTCACCTAATATGTAGAATACCATACAAGTACCTCCCAGTAGATAAAAATCTGCGATAAATATTCAGGTCCGAACTAGTCGCTAAAACTCACCCAACAAGCGTGGAAATAATTAAGCAATTTCAAGGGTAGTTAAGGGGGGCGCTGTGAATTTTTTTTTATAATATATAAATTAGAGGGGCCTTAAAAAGGCGATGTCGGAGATTAGGACGAAAATAACTGTTATTTCACGAGGCACCATAGAGACCGACGACCATACTAACATAATGACTCCATGATCAGATTCGAGGCTCGGAGCTCTTTATTTCGCGTGTGGAAGGGAACGCCTGTTTGCTTACGCTTCGTGTTCTGTTCCAACAGCGGTAATTTTTTATCTGTTCAGAAATCTAGAAAACGTATGAGGTGAACACCATTGAGTTAGGGGCCGACCTTGGAGGGTGTTTTCCAAGGATCAGTGTTACGTAGCTTCTAAATATGTTCTCTGGTAAATGCATGATTTAATAATAAGTATATATGTATATGTTTTTGTGTATATCTATCTATCTAAGATCGTTACAACGAACCAATAAATAATTGCAAAAATTATAATTTACTCAATCAATACTATATTCTCTTAAGTTCGTTTTTTTATATCCATTACTATTTATATTATATAAATCAAGTATTGTGAGAGTCACTGGCAAAGTAATATAACAATTGATCTTTATCATGAATCTTCTACAGCCATACAGGATATGCTTTTAACAATATTTATTCAAATAAATTTTAAAAACTAATATATAAAAATCAACAAATTAAAATTATTTCTGTGTTAAGTCATTATTATATTTATTAATAATCTGTTTTCAAACATTTAATTAATGCCGGAATTAATAAATAGTCCAGTTAG
Organism: Arma custos; assembly: GCA_037127475.1. Classification (NCBI taxonomy): domain Eukaryota; kingdom Metazoa; phylum Arthropoda; class Insecta; order Hemiptera; family Pentatomidae; genus Arma; species Arma custos. The sequence continues at coordinate 58,486,253 of CM073763.1, read as the reverse complement.
TAATAATGAGAACTATGCATGTATATGTTTCTATTGAATTCTAAATACCAAGGTGTAAATAAATCATCGTATGGAGGATTTTGTTACCATAATCCATGATTCGATTAACTACCTTAACACTATACTTTTCACTCTCTTTGTCATTCTTATGAATGAATGAACTAAGCATATAATTGGAGTATGGAATTAATTAATTAAAAAACATGAAGGGCATACGCCCCGATCTTATCATAGCATCCTGCATATATAATTGACTTCCACTGAATCCGTTTATATCTGTGAGAAGTAAAATGTGTATACCTGTAGCAAAGTATATATAGGCAAACTAAAATAATTATAAAAAAAAAACAGTATAAATTCCTTGATAGAACTAAAACATTTTATGTTCGTGGAACATGATAATAAAAATATTTTTTTGTTTTAAAAAAGACTGGTTCAACACATTATTAATTTTCTTATCGATCACTAGTAATAATATTAAGAAATTTTCAGACTACTTTATTTGAATATTGACAATTAATAAGTATGAAATATGTTTTTATTACTGACGCATTCCATTTTTTTCTGAAAATGCTTAATTCGTCATATTCAAAAAATGATTAGTCTATTACTTGTTGTTTTTAAATAATACTTAGTTATTATTAACCAATCACATACATAAGTATCAAGTACTCGTTTTTAAAACTTATAATATATAAACGATTTCTAAAATATTTAAAAAAATCGAAACATCAGTTGTGTATCAAAACCAAAATAAGGCGTTTTCAGTAAGTGAAATGAAGTGTATTTACATAACAAAAGCAAAAATAAATAATATTATAATTATATGAATATATTGAACATATACATGTATACATAGTTCTGAAACAAAAATTTTTAATTTTGTAAAACAATTGGTATTATTTGTACAAATTTCATTTTATTTCTATATGAAAAAATAATTCATAATTGCATTATGAATAAAATGCAATGTGACCCCTTTTTAAAATTAAAATTTTGTTTGTGAGCTTAACGTTTTTTATATCTTTGGTATAGTTTTTGTTTTATTTGACATGTTGTGATTAGTAAGTGAAGACCGATTGTTATAAACATTATTATAAGACAAATTTTTAGGTTGTATATGAAAGATTTCAAGTTTGATTAGAATTCACTAGTATAACTCAAAAGAAAAATTTTTAAAAACGATTTTTTAAAAATATTTTATCGAAGAACTGACGCCATGCGCCTACTAACAAGCTTCTGAAGTATTTTAGTGGTGCCTCTGGCGGCATCTTTCGGTCATTATGTAAATTCATAATCTTACAGTGAAGAACTCCATTAGAACAAGCTGGGATCATGTATATTGAACCTTAATTTAACACAGAAATGGTCAAAGTATGCCGGCCTTGCGAGACACCTGCGCTTAACGTTGTGAAAATGAAATATAGCCTGAGATATAATCTTAGTCCAATTATTACAGTTTAAAAAAAATATCCACTAAAGCGATTCAGCTTAAGAGAGTAATTCTAGTATAAGCCACAATAACAAGAAACATATATTATATGTACATCATTTATGATTAAAGAATATTTCAACAATGTTTTTAACATTAGATAATGTATCTGAACTTTATTATGTTTTTATTATATTTTGATTGCTGTATTATAAGTAAACTTTTTAAAGGAATGGATGTATTAAATTGTCTATCTCATATTTCATATCTATACATGCTATAGCTATAACACGTATATTTCATTCCAAGAAGTAATATAAACATTAATTTTTATAAATTAGATCAAATGTTGCAAATTTAATTTCTAATGTTTCTAAAATTTAACGTCTCAGTAACGAAGTTAAACTCTATTCTACTCTTCTATTGTTAAATATATTATTCATTAGTGTCCAAAATATTCCAACAAAAAGAGTTAATGTTAATATGTAAAAACTTATTAGTAGTTGCTCACGGTAAATAATAGGTAACTTCTATGGAATAAATATATATGGTTGGACAGCATTTCAAGCAGCATTTTTAATATTACGTAGGAAATATTAAATGTTCACTTATAGTTACTGTAATAAGTTGGTTAAGATGAGATACTATAAGAAAGTAAGAATATATAATGAAAATTATAAAAAAAAATATACATACCAATATCGTTTAAAAGTTTTGAAACCGCTAGAATATCCCCAACTGCATTCGATCAGCCATAACTTATTCTCAGCCCACATATATAACATTCTATAGATCTTTGATTTACATAAATACCAATTAATTTCTAATTTTTTATCTAGCTTTGCGTTCTATTGCATTGCGACTGAACATGATAAAGTATGAGGATGATTTATTCCTGGTAAACAGGGATAACAAAATTTAAATTTTAAATTTGCAAAACATGAAATTTTGAATTCGTAAATACAGGCTCATTCATCATTCATTCAAAGACTTTGCAATGTGGGACGTAATGGCCATTTTGGATACTAATCATTGAAATTAGTGAAAGTGCTTGTAAATAAATATAATTTAATTAATAGTTAAAGAAATTCACAATTTATCAAGTACTAAAAACACCAAAGTTTTATTTTATTCGATTATTTCAGAAAATTTTACGAAAGACATTTTTTTCCCTTTAAATATACAATTATATTCTATATTTTAAATGTCTCAACCGTAAAATTATATTTTAATACTTCATCAATATAATACGATCAAATTTTAAACATTTTTTTTTAGATCCATTATAGCAGACTGTAGTAATGAAAGTTTGAACATTATAATTTATACTCCAAAATTGCTTAACAAACCGGTTTATTAATTCTTTCTAATAACCGTGGTTAAATTTCATGTCGAGAAATGAAAAAAATAATAACACTTTTCAAATAATATTATTAGTAAATCTTTGTGTAATAATTATAAAAATTGCTGGTTTCTCAGCTAAATTTGTAATGGTGTATTACATCAGGTGTAAAGCAGCAAAGTATATTTTCTGTTTTTAATATTTTGTAATATTGCAGCTTATAATAAAATACAATTATTTATCCATGGTAAAAAATTAGATAAATAATATTTTACAGGGCAAATTTTAATCATTTAAATTATATTTGTGATCGAGAAATACCGTTGAAATGTAATTTGTTTGTAATAATATTTTTGTAACTACAAGTATTTTGGGATTTACAAAAACCTTAAAACTATTAATTCATTATGAATTTGACATTAATACTAGGTTGTGAAAAAACAACATGAATAGCTTGATTAATGCATTTGAGACATTTTCGAAAATATCCTTTTTTTAAAAAATCATCTTTTCAAAGCTGCTTACGAATCACTTAATTCATTATAAAGAAATGAAGGATCTGAGCTCAGAGAATAACTCGAAAAGTTTAGCAGGAGTTTTATATGACCATTTTACAGTAACAAAGACATTTTATTTATTTTTAAATACTTATTAATCCTAGCAATGTGACTATGTGGCACAATTTTACAATCCAATATTTAAGGGGTCCAATGTTTAGGGTTAATATATTTTATTTCATCTCAATTCAAAGCAGAATTTGCTAAACGAATAATTTTATATTATTTTATAAAATAATACTAGTTACAAATATTTTTAATTAATGTACAGCGGCGTTTTTGTTTTGATTAAAATTTATATAATTTCAGTTTTATTTATCGGTTATAATGTTTATCAACATTAGTTTCGGATTTATTTAGTTTTATTTTTTTTTTAATTCAGCCTGTTGAGTAGTTTATCTACTTGCCTTTATTCACAACATTATGCATCATTCCAGCCAATATATTTATTTGTTGTATTGTTTCAGTTGTAAATTTCAATAAATAAATTAACAAAAAAAAATTAGCCCACTGCTGGTACTTTTTTTTATAATTTACCGTAGTTAGTTTCGATAATTTATTTTTCGGTGGCTTTTTATTTTTATTAACTTGAATGGTTTAATCTAACGACATCAATAAATTCCTGATTAAGCCCAAAGCTCGCATCGGGAGACTTGAACGCCGCGAATCCGCTATAAAACAAAGCACTTATAACATCCAGCGGTCTCGCTTAACCTCGGAGTACTCCCCATCAGGCACACGAACCCATTGAGGCGAAGTGGAAGATGAGTTATGATGTTGAGGATGATTTGTGATAGGGTTCATTGATAGTGCCTCGGGCTTTTGTGGTCCTATGGCTTCCTAATTATATTGACTCGATTATGACGTTACTCGTTAATTGGCAACCCACCACGGGTTCATTCAGTCTTACGGAATGATTTTTGTATCAGGAGTGGGCGTTCCAAATTTTAGGAGAAAAATTTAAATCCTGTTTAAATATTTTCTAATATGCACTAGCGGTAATTATTAATTCTTATTTAATACAACATAAATTTTTTTTTGTTTAATAAATACATAGATAATGGATAAGAACATTATTTTTTCAAAAAGTTTTGATTTATTGTCATAGAAAATGGTTAAATATGCATTATGTAGTAAATAGCCACACCCTTTTCTGTGAAAAACATATTTTTTATGTTTTAATTTATTATTTAATAATTTAAATATCCAACTACTTAACATTATTCGTATATAAAAAAGTTTTGAATCGCAGGATAAAGTCATTTTGGTGAATTTGATATTTTCATATAAGTCATTTTTATGAAGTCATTTTTATAAATCATATTCAAGCATCCAGTTGAATGATAGAAATATTAGGAAATTATTTTCTCAATTTAGGGTATAATTATTGGGAGGACATTATTAGAAGAAAAAAAAGAAATTATTCTATCGATTTATGAGGGAAAATCGATAAAATACAATCATGTACTTTGATTGTCTATCAGATAGAGGTAACTGAACGTGAACGTGTAGCTTCCAATCTAAATATAAAGAAATCATTATCGATCATTTGTTTCGCGATTCTGTGTTATCACGAAGTATAATTTCATTGATTTCATTACAAAAGCTTTATCAATGAAGATAATAAAATAAACCATGAAAATTTTAATAAGAATATACAAACTTAAACGAAATAATGTAGAAAATCTAAAAATGTTTTAATTTTTTTATTTATAGTTTAAAATTGTTTATATTCAGCAACTTAACATTATTCATATGGAAGAAAATACTGGAATTGCAGGATTTTGAAGTTGTCATTTGGGTGAAGACAATAGTTTCATATTACTCAATCTCAATATACGGAAATTATTTTCGAGATGTTTTGCCGTCCTTTCTTGTCATGAAGCATATTTTCATTAATTCGATTAGAAAAACCATGAACTCTGAAGATGTAGAAAATCTATAAAATTTTTATTTATAATTTCAGTGTAGATATTCAGCTACTTAACATTATTCATATGAAAGAAAATACTGGAATTGCATGATTTTGGAGTTGTCATTTTCGTGAAGATAAGTTTCATATTGCTCTATCTCAATATACGGAAATTAATTTCGAGATGCTTTGCCGTTCTTTCTTATCATGAAGCATATTTTCATAAATTCGATTAGAAAAACAATGAGTTCTGAAGATGTAGGAAATCTATAAAAGTTTTATTTATATTTTAAGGGTAGATATCAGCTACTTAACATTATTCCCATGGAATGGGAAAAGTTTTGAATTCCATGATTTTGAAGTTGTCATTTTGGTGAAGATAATAGTTTCAAATTATAATTTTTATATGAATAGGATACTTTAATGACAGAAATGTTAGGATATTATATTTTTTTTTCGGTTTGAGGAAAAATGTCAAGAATATAAGTGATAAGATAATGTACTCACTTTGTCCAAGATGAACTCTCTTCATCCATGGATATATCTGCGGCGGGTTTTGTCCAGGTTGGGCGGGACTCTTGGCGGCTGTCCCCTGTGTCGTAGACGACGATGAGGATATCGAAGAAGCCGGAGAAGAAGATGTCTGGGAAGTCGGGGCAGGAGCCGACGGGGCGCGCGCTCCGGACGGCGAGTGGAGGCCGGTCTTCGGAGGCGTGCTCCTCGGACCTCCCGGCCCGTTTGAGGACGTTGTCAGGTCCTGTGGGGAGGCGATCCCGGAACTTGTCGTGGTGCTGTCGGCGAACTTACAGGAGGTAGATCCCGACAGGTTGGTCACTGTGTTGTTGTTGAGAGCGGGGGACACCGGGCCTGCTGGGTGCCCTAGGGGCTGCAAGTGTGAAGCTAGGCGCTGGTGATTGCTGCCGTGCAGCTGGGTGTAGTCCATCATCCCGGAAGGACTCTGTTGCATGTAGCCAGAAGTGTACTGCTGCGGGGAGTAACACCCGGGGTAGCTGACTTGGGGGTAGTAGTCTGGGCTTTGAGGGCCATCGGGGGACGGGCGGCCGGCCTGCTGGTAGCACGAAGCCAGCGAGTTGACGAACTGGTACGAGCTCATCTTGTCACAGCTATCAGAGGTTCCACTCACATCACGGTCTCACCCCGGACAGGACTTGAACTCGACTCGAGGCTAGAGGCGGCCCCCCCTCTCTCCTACAGAAAGAAGGTGGAGGGGGAAGGGGCGGGGTGGGGAGGAGCCCCGCCCCCTCCACCGCCATCCCCACTCCCCACCCTCCTCCCTGCCACCCTTTTACTATATCTACATATTTTTTATTTCATACATTTCCATTTTATTCTTATCACGGGCGGTAATCCGGGAGCCGAGGACTTGGTGTATCGAAGCAATATGCACTCTCCCTTGTTTAATTTCCAAGGAATATATCTACAGCCCCGGTGAATAAGTGGTAAAGTCGAATTTTCTCCTCTGTGAGTTTCTTGAACTTAGGGAAATGGAATTGTGTTGTGATCCTAGTGAATAAAGGTTAAGTCAGGCATTGACTAGACATGCAGATATTGCTTGTATTTCTATTCCATTTCAAGCTATGACACGATTCCGCTTCCCTCATTTAGAGAATTACAGTTAATTCTCTCTGGAGAAAATTCGACCACTTATTCACCGGGTATGTAGATATTGTATTTTGGAAATATCTTCTAAACTATTTTTATATTTTTTAAGAATTTGTAATGATTCTATTATTATCAATTAGTATAATTTATAGTCCAGGCTTTACGCCTTTTAAAAACAAAAAAAAAGTTATGAGACCCGCATATTGTCGCTTCGTCAAGATATGAATGTATCAACAAATAATTTAAACAAGTATGGATGATGTAACCTAAATAGTATCAAAATAAGTAGTATCCTTGTTAAATAAAAAATAAAAACATAGCTTGGATCCCTCCAAACGATTTAACATCAAAAGAATGCAACTTAATAAGGCTGAGAATCGGACAAAGGTGACTCATCTCCATCTCCATTTAGGACTGTGTCAACCAACCTGCCAAAGTTGTGATAGCATTACGGCGAAGTATGTATTTTTATGAAGGAGTATCAAATACAAAGCATGAATTTGAATATCGAATCATGTCTATCGTTTAATGGAAATAGTAAAATACAGAAGACGCTGATGTATTTAAAAGCTAGGAAGTTAATTCAAAAAATTTAAGAAGAGCAGTCATTGCTAATGGTCCCGGCAGTCGCATTATATCTTGTATCAGGTCGCATATCATCTTCGAACTGTCAGATCCCATTTTTATTATCTTAAAATATTATTACAAATTAATGTAAGTTATGCTACAGCCTTCACACCGGCTTAGAAAGTACCTACCTATTCTGTCATACAATTTTTAGATTTTCTGCTTTATTTAGTTTAATTTTGTCTATTCATAACCATATTTGCCTTCGTCTTGTATTTTATCATCTTCAGAGCTCATACTTTTATAGTTAAACCTATGAAGGTATTCATCATGATAAAACAGAATCGCAACACATCACGTAATAATTGTTTTATATTGAGTTTGAAAGCATTACTTCTTGGTCATTTCAAAGTTGGTAACAAGAATATATCATAAGAACTACCTTTACATCTCCTTGCTTATTTTACCTGATTCATTAAAATAGACAAATTTAGTATAGTACTATATTAATGTACTGTATTGATATTTTCCCATAAATTGAGATAATAATTTCCTAATATTTATTATAATTATTGTCATTCAAGCACTTCATTCATATAATAATGGGATTTAGAACTAATTTGAAACTATTATCTTCACTATAATGATACATTACAAATAATATATAAATGGTAGTTCTATCTTGCAATTACAATTTTTTATACCGCATGAATATGGGTTTTCTCTATGTTTTTTATCTATCTTCGATAATAAATAAAATAACTCTAAATTTTAGAAAGTATTCTGAAGTTTCTGAAGTATCCTCTCCTACGTGAACTTCATAAATCATCCTTAGATGAAAACAATCCTGGTAGGTTTGAAATTCGCCGAAATATTGTTAGGTGTGTTATAATAAAGGCCTGGGTATTGATAAAATTATAATATTTGCTGAAGATAAACGTAAGTGGGTATAATGAGAGAATTATTTATGGATTACGTTGTATAAAATTCAATAAAACATTTACCCGAATTGAAATTATGATATCAAGTACCTAAGCCAATAATTATGTAGCCATCCGTATCGTCATGTGTGGTTTTCCGAAATTGGGCTATAGATAAATTAATTCTGCATTAACTTAGCTGAAAATTAGGCTTGGTGGATTAGTCCAATTTGTTCGAATTTGAATTTTAAAACTCCCTGCATTGCTTTGCATTGGAAGCAATACCACAAAAAATACGTAGTTGATTATAACTCATACAGTTAGCCGAAATTTACCACCAGCACCTTAGTAAATTCATAAGCTATGGCACTTAATCCTTGGAATAGACAAACTCCAGAGGATTTGCTAACATGTTCTCAATCCAGGGCTTACTAGTCGATACATCGTTATCCGAATTCACGATGTAATGGAACAATGTTCTGAATTATGTAGTTGATATCTTTTTAGAGCTTAGCCGCAGATGGCAAACAGCAATTGGATGAACCATGAGTGCCTTTGCAAGATTCAAAGAATACTACACGAAGTTGAGAATTCTCGTCCTTTTCAGTAGTATAATTGGTGTTAAATGAGTTGCCAATTAGTCAATAATCATATGCTTCAGTGATATGTAATATGATCTTTTCGTTGCATTTGAATTAAGCCACGCTGCAAATTAACAAGTTATATTATGTCTGAATTTTGTTTTACCAGCTTTGCTGTTTTGCCAGTATTTCTGTAATATATTTGTACGTTTTGTTGGCTAGGGATCCCTAACGTTTCATTGCACAATAAAAGTAGTAGCAATGTTTTTGGTTCTTTTAGTTAGGAGTGTTGTTAATTTTTGAATGTCATTTGAACACATTTGAGCGATACGGACTCCTTATAACATAAATAACATTTCTGTAGCGAACCAATTATAATACCAAGTCAATAATAGCATAATAATACTCCAGAAGGCAGGTAGATATGTAAGGGTACATATTTATTAGGTTATGCACAGTATACCTAATGATCATTATGATGCAAAACTCGCTGGAAAGGAAGCAGCTGAGAAAAGACCGAGAATATTGGCAGCGCTGGATCGAGGAGGCACTATGCCAATAATGGCTCTAAGAGGAAGATATAAAGGAAAATGAGAAGGATTATTGAATTTTTTTAATTGATCCTTGAAGTTTAGATACTCTTTGCTAATAAAGAAACATGGTTTCCCAATTCCCTTGAAACTCAACTGAAAACAACCCCTGAAAAGTTGGGTTCAGAAAATGGTAGATATTGTAATGTTTTTAAGAAAACGGTTGAATTTGAGAGAGGTGACTTTCTGAGATAAAGCATAATCCGCTAGGAGTTTCCAGCAATTGAGGTTACCCACTTGAAAGAAGCTATTTGAGCCCCAGGAGAGTTTGCCTATTCCGCAAGGTTCATTTGTGGCTGTTAACAGACTGAATAACACAGGCCAACGAAGAAAAAACTTTTGTACTGAAAATACCTTATTCCTATAGTCTTTAGGGTGCTGAATCCAAATATGATATTAAAAAAACCTGAGTCACCCACAGTTTCTTCACATTATATAGTTAAATTTATTAAAGTAAGCGATTTTTAAAGAATTGAACAGTTTAAATATTTAAAATGAATAACTGAAAAACTAGGTCTATTGGTGTGGATGAAGTTGGTAGCACTGCTGAAACACATTTTCTGGCCAAAAAAGGTTGATTATTTTTTCTGTTAACAGCTGATGTTTTCTTTACTGTCAACCTAGCCTCACTTTCACGTTTCCTGTACATGTGCTCAGTACGATTTCTAATTGCGGTCGTAAAAACTCTGCTGCTGAATGAGTTTGTTATTGAATACAAAAAGGATGAAAGGAGGTTGATTATTGATTGAACGAAAACTAGTTTTAAGGCTGTTTTATTACACAATGGTAACATGTACGCACCTATTCCTGTTGGTCTTCTGTACATACGAAAGAAAACTATGAAAACCTGAAAACAGTGTTAAATCGAATAGGCTATTCTGCTCATAGTTGGATGATATGTGGTGATTTAAAAATAAAATACATGCTCCTTGGCCAGCAAGGTGGTTTTACCAAATTTCCATGTTTCATGTGTGAATGGGACAGTAGGGCTAGGGATCAACATTGGTGCAGAAAGAACTGGCCTGTGAAGAAGTTTTTAAAACCTGGTGAGATGAACATTCTACGTCAAAAACCTCGGTGCTTCTGCCACCTCTACATATAAAGTTAGGCCTCATGAAACAATTTGTAAAGGCTTTGCCCAAAGATGGACCATGTTTCAGGTATCTCTGCCTAAAGTTTCCACGCCTTTCAAAAGATAAACTAAAAGAAGGCGTCTTTGTCGGACCTGATATTAGAAAAATAATGTTTGATTTTAACTTAGAATCCACAATGACCTTAAATGAGAAAGAAGCATGGGTATCATTCGAGCTCTCGTTACAAAGTTCTGGGGAAATGAAAAAGACCCAGAGTATGTTTCTATTGTATCCGTAGCTAAAATGTTACAGAAGTTTAAAAAGTTAGGATGTTTGATGAGCCTGAAAGTTCACTTTTTGAACAGCCACCTTGATTACTTCCCGGACAATTTGGGGAATGTTAGTGAGGAGCAAGGCGAGCGTTTTCACCAGGACGTTAAAGTGATGGAAAAACGCTACCAGGGCCGCTGGAACACCAACATGATGGGGGAATACTGTTGGTCACTTCATCGAGAAGTTCAACAAGCGACTCATCGTAGAAAAAGCTACATACGAAAAAGAGAGAAAGAAAGTATAGACCAATTCCAGTTGACAACTGAAACCTGTATTAGCACATTATATCAGCCACTGTAAATACAAACCATGCTTATGATGTAACATAGTGTTTCATTCATTCCCCCATATACGAAGAGGGGTTTAGATAGGGGTTTATATTGTATAATACAAAGCATATTGCTGGAAATCTATGGGTGATACAAAAAAACTAAGGCTAGATTTAGATTCAGCACATAAAAATATATAAAGATAAACTTTTAAAGTTAAAAATGTTTTCAAAAAATTTTGTTTTGTTGCCTATGTAATTTATCTGCTAAAATTTTATTAAAACCCCAGAACCTTCAGCACAGCAACACAGCACTCTACACACTGAACTACCTCGCTCATTCATATTTCATATTATTTTTTACTAGATATAACATTTATTCTTTTATGTTTTAGCGAGTATTTTATTTTATTACGGGCTCGGCTAGGGTTTTCGCCTAGGAGGGAAAGGCTCAATTTTGTTGTCTGTTCTTTTACTTTTCCCTTCTCCATCAATAAAATGTTTTATTACAATATTATTGGTAGCATATTTCGAATTTAAAATAATTTTGAGTACTCAAGCTGACTTCTAATTAAGAATTGGTATTCCTCACTTTGTCCTCACATTTATTATTTCTTTTATCGAATCACCTAAGGATTTAGAAAAGTATATATATCTATATATTTTAATGTTCAATGTATCATTATATATATTATTTGCTAAGAGGAATATAATTACGATGATATCTGCATAAGGATATTCAATTAAAATCAAGTAAAATGCCTTTTGATGTATTCAAAATTTTTAATTTCTTTATAATGTATTTTATGATTTTAACTGTTGCATCAGATTTTTGAATAATTCAGAAAAAAAACATTCATATCTCAATTCGTTTAAGCATACCCAGTTTTGTTTAAAAGCATTTCTGATCGTTTCGATGTTTAATGTTAAATATTAATAAGTAATATACGTATTAATAAACCAATTAATAATTAATAAGGACATAATTGTTAAAATCGAATGCTTTATTAATCATTTAATCTTGCCAGTCTATATAAAGTATTTGGCGTAGGTCCTCACATGCTTTATCATAGTACTATAGGTAATATATGTTGAATAATATCAGTTGACCTTGTTGTATGAAGAAGAAAAAGGTCCGGGTGGAGGTCAGGAAAATTCTCTTATATTGGGAGCATTGTTTATTGGTACACCTACGTTTAGAGCCACATTGCTGTTCTTCTTCAGGGCTAGTATGATCGGAGGATGTCTAGTCTGACTCATTCTATTGTCAACCCCCGCCGATCATACTAGCCCTGAAGAAGAACTGCAATGTGGGTCGAAACGTAGGCTTACCAATAAACAATGCTCCCTAAATAAGAGAATTTTCTTCCTCTTATAGGTAACATACTTAACATTCTCTTTTCTTTTTTTTTCTTAATATCTTCTAGTTCTAATCTGAAACTAATAAAACTATCTATTTATTTTTGATAAAATCAAAACAATTAATATAGGTATCCATAAATTTTATTATGTCATAAAATAATGATTATTTGCTTAGAAAAATATTCCAACGACATTGATGGCCTAATCATACTTAATGCAAAGTATTTTAGTTTATTTAATATTTTAATTCGCTTTATCATATTGTTGGTGGTTTTAGGGTTTTTAAGTATTTTCTTCGAATAATTGAGAAATAAATGAGTTCCTTAATTGTTGTGTAGATGCTTAATTAATATTTTTTTCATCATTTCATTTATAATAATATCTGACGACGAGGCCCCGTGCCCCGTGCGAACTCGTATCGTTATCGCAACGATCGCAGCTGCCGACGTAAATGGTTTTTACTCATTTTTTCTTCCCGTCAAAGGAACACGCCTACTCGATTGTCCGCTATTTAGTGGCTCTGAGCTCTCTTCCTGCAACTGTACAACTGAAAATGTGTAATGGTCTTTTTTTTTTCTTTATGTTGAATCAGCGCTATATGATTCATAGTAACTCGAAAGCTGCAGTTGTGAGAAACGTTTCAAATTTTATCTAAAACTTATAAATCTTTATGACCAACAAAAACAAAAGATACACCGAAAATTCCTGATATGTGTAATGAAGCCCTAATCACTATAAGAAGTTGAGGAATTGCTTTTTATTTACATTTCTAAACAAATGATTTGGTAATGACCAGTTAGAGATGTGATATTGAAGTTACCATTATTTTGATATATGAGTCATTATTATATAATACAGTTTAATACATTTATAATGTAAAGAAAGAAAAAAATTCTGAAATTTTTGTTTTCTTGCTGTTTCATGGTAATCAGACAATTTTACGTCAATGGCCTCAATGAATTATTTCATTATTCTGTTATTTTTTCATATTTATTTATTTACATTATAAACTATTAGAGTAATATATTCATAGATAGATTACTAGAAAACTAGTGAGGCTAGAGTATCAAAACATACGCTTCTCTATAACTAACCATCTTGAGCTGACCAACATAAGTTATTCATCAAGTTCACAGCTGCCGGAGGATAATCTCTCTGGTAATAAAAGACAACCGGAGTCCTGTATCCCAGAGCTTCTGGATTACGCAAATTACACCAACAGTAGCCGTTCTGTGTGGCAGATAATAAATTGAATCGTTAATTACCGAGGATCTGGGATCGTCAAGATGGTGTCATTCCAAATTTTTTATTTTTTTTTATTTACTCCATTCCAAGTATCCGTTGCTTGTTTTGGAGAATCCTGACCAATAAATATCAGCCACAAAAGATTTTCATGATTTGGTGGATTTGTCATAAATTATTATTTTTAATTAATAAAAAAAAATAAACAAAAACCAAAACCTACTAAAATGAAACATTTAATGTCCTAAAAGGCTAGACAATAATAATAGTAGTAAAATATTGACATAATTCATATATGTAACATTAGGCAAATATTTTATTTGTGATCTTTCGAAAACCTTCAATAAGGGATTCACTTGGAAACTTGCATGGAGAAACCTCCTATTGAAAGCACTCTTAGCGTATTTCAATCTCGCAGTAATAGACCTATGTTCCAGAGACGTTTCAGTCTCCTTGTAGGATTCTATGGTAATGTGTCTGTCAGTACCAGTAAGTTTCAGTGTCCAGCAAGTGAGTCAAGAAATTTTTAGTAGCTTTTTTTGATCTTGTCAGTAACGAGTGGTATGTCCAGGTCATTGTGTAATCCTTTAATGGGTAGACAATAACTCAAATATTCATCACTCTAACAAAGTCTCAAAAATAATTATATTGTAACTGTAATTTAAGAGCTTAAAATCCCTTGATAGTAAGTTATTTTTTTTTTTTAACTCTATTAGAAATTATACCAATATAAATTAAGGAATTGATGACCAACAGGTTTTACGCCTTAACTTAAAAACAACCAATCAACGATTTGTTAGAAGTAATTATCCAATCAAAATACAGATAATTATAATTGGAATCTAGTTATACAAAGTGGTGTAATTATTTTAATTATAGCTCAATTATATGTTTGGCATTTGCACATAAAGAGTTAAATGTGCATAAAGTAATAGCTATGTCCCAAAAAATACTGAATAAAACTCACATCTTACATAACGAAGTGTAATAACAATTTATACTGCTCAAAAAAATAGGGGGATTACTAATATTGTAGTATATACTTTACCTAGCATTTATATTCAAATTATATTAAAATTTTTATACTTAACAATTAATAATAATTATTAATAATTAATTATTGTTGTATAATTTTTAATAAATATTAATGTTTTTCATAATAAAAATAATATTAAAATGCTAGGCAAAGTAAATAAAATAAACTTGGTGGTATCGCTATTAAATTTTACGCAGTTTGAAATCAGGAAACCGTAAAACTTGAAAAAAATTGTGCAAAATTTTATAGAAATCCAAACTAATCGCTCATATATCCAATTTTTTTTTTTGTTACTTTAACGAAGGAATCAAGGAAAAACATAATCTTGACAAATATTGGTTCAAATTGGAAATTTTAATATTTTTAATGGACTAAAAAAAATAAATAAATACATAAAAAAAATTGTCTATGTTAAATTCAAAGGAGGTAGGTTGCTCAGTATTTTATGATAAAGGTTCCGGTTTCAAATTCGGTTCGACATATGAATCGACATAAATATACTTTGTTTTATAATATGTATAAAGTCGGTGTTTGTTCGCGGTATACTCAGTAACTACTGCACGGATTTTCATGCGTTCTTCTCCGATAGATAAAGTGATTCACCAGGAAGGTTTAGGTATATAGTTTGTCGAGGTTTTGTACATGGGTTGGAATTCGATGTATTTCACCGAAGACACTGCCTAATCCTGTGCAATTATCTAACGTGCAAGATAATAAATTCGTATATAAAGAAATATTTGGTTTTGTTTTTATTTTTATAATTGCTATATAATAAAGTTAATTAGCTGAAACGGGAAGAAAGAAAATCAAGAATCCCAAAGAAGCTTAACCAATGATATTCGCGTGGTTCTTAGTGGCCGGTAAGTGATACCAAAAAATATACATCACACAGACAAATTATGTAGGCATAATTTGGCTTATTACTCGAGCAAAGCTGTGGTGGGTCGTAAAAAATAAATAAATTTAATCTGTTTTTTTTTTTTAAATTTATTTGTACTATAATTTGCTAAAATTCATAAAGTTATATGCTGTACCAAACAGACCAGTCTCAAATTTCAAAAACTTGGATAATTTAAATGTATCTATACAGAATCATACATACAATGAAAGAAAAAATTGTACAAAAAAACTTTCAACACGGAAAAAAAAATTTTAATAATATAAAAATAAACAATAATTGTAACTATACATTCTTAATAACTTATATACATATATATAAATAATAAAGATAAAATAAAATAAATTGTTTCCTACAATAACAAGTGCATTCTTTTAAGTACATACCGCTTTGTACTATTTGTTGTGTAGTTCCCAATATCTTTTATAAGTGGATTTTTATTGTGTTTACACTTAAAAAAGATCTTTTTACATAGTTTATTGATGAGTACATTTATATACGATATACATAATTCTTTATGCATAATTTTAACTTTAGTGCAATATGCATAATTTCCAGCAATTCTAAGGCATTTTTTTTTTATTTGTAGTTTTTTAAAAATGTTTTTCGACATATAACTAAATATTGGACATGCATATGTTAGAATAGGTCGTTATATAGCAATGATAACTTATTGTCTGTAATTTAGAATTCCTTTTAAAGTATGGATATATAGTACACAGAACTCTGCTAGCTTTATTGCACACATAATCAGTGCGGAAAGTAAAAGTTAACTTTTTGTCCATGTTAAGTCCTAAAGATTTAATCTGCGTTTATCTTCAGTTGGGAGATATTTTCCTGTCGTCTCTTTGTAAATGATACAGCTTAGGAAATTTAACCTGTTAACATTCATTGATAGAGAGATCTACGGGTCAGTTGTACTAGTGGCTGAGTGGTATATGTGCTGAAATGCCGTTGGTCCTGGGTTCAAATACCAATGCTTCGCAGAATTTTATTTGATCTGTCACTGGACGGAGATTGGTCCTAGGTGTAGGACCCTCCTGGGGCTCACCCAACCTCTGTAAAGTGCGTACCCTTCATCAGGAAAAAATCTGGCGGTTGAGAATGTCTCTGGACAAATCACCTCCCTGCACAACCGTTGTCCTTGCAACAAACACCCAAGACCCTACATGGGTGGTAATAGTACTGGATTATTTTTATTACTACGGTGGCATGCAGGACACAAGGGTTTTGGAAATATTTGGTGTTCGAATTTATTTCTAATGACTCCTTCGAATTATTGTCTCAGTCGAATCAATTATAAATACAAATTTTACGTCCCCCCACAAGGGATGATATATCGTGGATTCAAACCCTAACAGATTTTTCGCTGTTAGTAATATTAATATAGGCTACAACTCCGATTAATATCTGCCTTAACATCAGGAGAAAATATTTGTCTTGTCTTCTCAGGAGGCAATCCTAAAATAAGCAAATTTATGACATAATTTAAAATTATTGCTGCCTCAGACATGACAATATAATTGATTAATTATGTACCATGAGTTTGTGATGTATGTTTAATTTTTTAGTGTTTATTGTTTACAATTAAGCATTAATTAAACACTAAACGGGACTACAGAATAAGCATATCATATATTTTTAAAATTTTGAAAAAACAAAAACACTAAAACTTATATGTTTTGATTCATAGAACTCAAAATTAAAAAACCTGTAACACTATTACCCATGAAGGGTCATGAGTTTAGTGTACAGTAGTGATTGTGCTTGTTCATCGTTTGTAGCTCACTAGGGTTTTTAGAGACTCAGGAGGGTCAGTAGATACCTCAATGTCTATCAATCGCTAGCAGATTAAAAAATTAATCTGCCACAGCCAGCTTCGAATCCAAAACATTCAGCATAACAACTCAGCAATTTATACAGCACTCCCTAGACTCAACATAGAAAAACATGTGCGTACGTATATCCCTGAAGAAAGATCCAAGATTAAAAAATATATTTTTATTTATTATATTAAACGAAAAACATAAAAAGGTTAAGCTCTTACCTTGAAGTTCTGAAGTGTTGATTTTTTTGGGTTGCGTAACATATATGACAGTAGAGTTCATTTATTAAAATTTCTGAGTTCAGCCTGATTCTCAATATGTGTCATGATTATGCTCTTCCTTTTTTTACCGATGTTATTGTACCATTTTGTTACTGAGTTTGAACTTAAATTGTCCGATTAGCCAAAATATCATAAAGGGGGTTAAGTAAATAACCAAACAATCCGACTACATAATACTGTAATAATGGTTTAATCATCAATTTCCTTACGTGGCTAATGTGGAGACGTATGAGGAACATAAATCATTCCATTTATTTATTCTTTAAATAGAGTAAATGGTGTATTAATAGGAGGGGGTGGAATGGCTCAGCGGTAGAGCACTGAGTTGCCATACGGTAAATCCTGGTTCAAATCCCGCTGCGGGTAAGACTTTTATTTAGTCTGCCATCAGTCGGAGATGGATCGTATAGGATCTAGGACCCTTCTGGGGCTCACCCAGCTTCTATAAAATGCTATAAAAATAGGGTACACAAAATGAGGGAGAAAAATCTGGCGGTTGAGCGTGACGCAGGACAAGTCACATCCATGAAACAGTATCGTCTCTACCAAGTACTGAATCCCAGACCCGTTCACTGATTGTAGTGGTACAGGGTTTAGGGGGTTTTATTAATAGACTTCTCCTCCCTTATCCAATCTTAAAATACATAGTGATTTAGGTCATTTCAATTGAATGTAAAGATCTTTAAAGTGCCAAAAGTCAGGGATTTTGTTTTACACACATTGTTGGGTTTTTGGCCTTAACTAAACCCTAAATTTTCTCAAATGTTCGAGCTGATGAACCAACCATGAGACTTTTAAGGTGCAATTCCTTCGTCACTTATATTATTCCGTACAATCCGTATATTATTTAAATAGAAAAGAAGATTCGTGCTTTAACATTGTTAAGGAGTCATACCATATCTGTATGCATGCTCAATAATGAGTTATGATAAGAGCTCTTGGTCGCGAAATGGAGTTGTCAACAGTTAAATTATATCATTTACTAAAGAATGTGTCACTTCTAAAGCTGGCATAATAAAAACATGAAATGGAATAAAAATAGGTATTAAGGAGGGTTGTTTATTAATGACTTATAAGGAAAATTAAATTGAACACTTCCAATAGGGGATTTTTTTTTTTATTTACTTACTACTTATAGGATTTAAAAATACATTATACCTTCGAAGCTTTATCAAAGACTGTTTCTTGGCATTTTTCTTTCCTGCGATGTCTTTTTACTCTTCCATAAGACTTCTTATAATAAAGCCACTTTGAAAATAAGTACGAAAAATAAATAATATCCGCGACTGGAAAGAGGTCTCCTCATTGGTCGAGGAGGATAGGGAGGGGGAAGATATAGTGGGCACTGGCTTCTGTTTATTCCAGAAAAACTACTTTATTAATTAGGCTAATTTATTTTCTGATGGCGTATCGTTTTTCATTTTGGGACAACCGGCGGGGAGAGAAAAAGAGAAAAAGAGGCAAGAGGAAGAACTCCGGGGCCTCTATCTCTTCGTCGTCTGCATTTTTTATTTCATTTCTCCACTGCGAAAACATTTATTTTTCCTTGGGTATCCAGTTAAATGTAAATAATTTATAAATTTAAATACTTGATTAACCTCTTATTTAATCATTTGAATACTTTTAAAGCCGGCAAATTAATAAATATCGGTCATCCCTGTGCTGTCTATTCATATATAGAGGAGATTAATAAGGAAAAAATTCCTGTACCACTAGCATAGCAAAATATTTATATATTATTTTAGGTATCTAAAATCGATGATTCGTTAAAAACATTCAAATATTTATATAACTTCTATTTCTAGTTATAAAAAAATTATAAATATAAACAGAAGTTGTTTGTTCAACGTCACTTGATGCTGCTATGGCTAATCAGTGGGAACTCTAAATTTTGCCTATCCAAGTTTAAATAATATAGGGATTTTTAAAGATTAATTGAATAAAGTCTTATAAGAAATAGAAGTTATAATGACAGAGAAAAAAATCCTGTACCACTACAACCTATGGAAAGTCTTGGGTTAAGTAGGCACAGTCACCGGTCATTGAAACAATTTTATTTATTTTTCTTACATTCACGCTACATTTCTACCATTGTAAATTTGTATGTGAAAATCGCACAAAGGTAAATTGTATATTGGTATGGGTGCACAAGATAGAGTGATAGAGAGAGAGAAAGAGAGAGAGAGAGTTTAAGAATTTTTTTTTTAGAATAGAATAATTTGTTGATATTTACAACTGTAATTATATTACGTCAAGTAAATCTGCTGTATGAACAAAGGATATGAAAAAAAAAAACTTGTGGAGAAACTATCCATTGATAGCACTCCAATAAAGTTCTATAGTAGAAGGTCTCGAGGCCATCTTCTTTTCAGGCACCTCGAAGTCGATCGTTATCAGGAATATTATGGGAAGCAAGTTGAGAGACTAGCGGATTCAAGTGTGTATGGAGATTTTCATGGAAGGATAGATATCTTGTTTGGGCCAAATAAGCAACATATGGGATATTAAGATCATGATGGATGAGTTTGTTTGTGACATAATAAGGAGCATTGAGGATTTTACGAAGAATTTTGGATTGTAAGGATAGATCAGAGATGAATTGGATGGTTTAGTAGAACCCTAAACCTCAACTCCGTATGTCCAAATAGGTCTGATAATTGTCGTGTAAATGAGTCTTTTGTAATTAATTGGGAGCATTGAACCTTTGTCCAATAAGTGTTGAAGTAGGTGAAAACGTCGAGCAGTTTCTTGTCTTTTCAGTCTTGTGTTTAAGAATTAAAAACAAAAACCTAGCCTACCCCAGTTTATGCATAAGTTTAGTATACAATATAGACTGTACTGTTTCTTAAACTAAGTTCTTAAACTAACGGGAGATGACTTGTCCTAGATCACGCTCAACCGACAAATTTTTCACTCTCTTTTGTTTACCCACTTTATAGAGGATGGGTGAACCCCAGAGTGATCCTAGAACCCATTGGATCAATTTCCGGCTTCTAACAGATTAAATAAAAAACTGCCAATCAGAGGGATTTCAACCTACGGCAACTCAGCGCTCTATTGAGCCAGTACGCTCTCTAAGAAAGAAAATAAGAAAAATAAAATAAAATACTAATTAGCAGTTGTTCTAGCAGTTGTATCAATATCTCAAAGGTATTTATGGTACTTTTGTTTTGGTGATAGTTAAGATATGAGTTTTCCTGATCAAATTTAACTGTAGAGAAAAGTTATGGTAAATATGTTTATTCATTTTTATGATTTTGTTAGTAATTTTATTAAAATCTGTCAATTGGTTCAGAGTATTAACATGTAATGCTCTAATAAACCTCATTAAAAAGATGCCCAAGATCGGGGGTTCGTAGCCCAGCAGGTGACCCTAGGATTTTTTAAAGGGAGTAAAAAATCCTTAGTTACGCCGTCCTTCGGAAAGGACGTTAAACGGGGGTCCCGAGTCTGTACGATGTCAGGTACTCGTTAAAAATCCCTATCCTTATTAAACCTGGATAGGCAAAATTTAGAGCTCCCAATGTAGTATCGTCCGATTAGGAATAGCAGCAAAAAAGTGACGTTAAATGAACAAAAAAACCTCATTAAAAAAACTAAAAATATGTCTAATATTATTTTAGTAGTTTTATCTATGTTTGAGAGATATTTATGGGAATCTTTGTTCTAATACTGATAAAGAGAAGCCGTTTTGTAAAAAAATTAAGTTAAGATAGGAGTTTCTTTTTTGGATCAGCTTTATTCCAGAAGCATGATAATATATCAGTTTTTTGCTAGAATATACAAGGAATTATTATGTATAATTCGTCCTTAGACGAATAATGAAGACTTAATGTCTTTAGATCCTAAATGATTTGATGAAGGGATGTTGAAAGATGTTCAGGTTTAACAGATTACAAAAAAAAATTAACCTAAAAAAATGTATCCATACCACTATATTCCACTAAGAGCCTTAGATTTAGTGTATTTTAAAGAATGTACTATACAAAACTAAATATTATGCAGATTTATGATTTGGACGAAGTTCGTTATCGGGGCTGGGTGAACCCCTACATAATTTGTAGATCCGATTCTTGCCAGTAAACAAATGGATTTAAAATAAACTAAGTAAACATTTCATTAAAACTAATTGCATATTGTACTGTAAATCTTCAATTGTCCAACGAACAGCATATATCCGATTAAATACGATAATAGTAGTCCATGTCTATCCATGCCTTTAAGCAATTTATTTATTTCTATTTTGATGCTCAAGTAAACAAAGCGATATATTTTTGATGGAGTTAATTTTAATTATTTAGGCTCGTGGGAAACTCATATTTAGAACACACATTTTGAGTTAATTTTAAACGGCGTGCTGACATATGAGATGGCCAGCAAATGGCCCAAGACTAAGTCCTTGCTACGATCCCTTCATCTGATTTACAGGCACACTCCCATAAATTCTACACACGAGCATTTTATCAAAGCTTTCGGCTCTAACTGATATATTTATGTATGCATTTTTTTATTTATATTTTTTCCTTTAACCCGATGTCCAGAAATATCATCAGTAATAAATATCTGTTAGTATCAGATCAGTTTCATCGTGACGATTAATTTTGAAAATATTAAAGAAGTAGCCAGCTTGTTTTTGGAACAAAAGTTTTGGGATTTTTGGAATGTTTTTGCTTTGGTTCGGCAATATATATTCAATGAAAACCAGATTGGAAAACGTTCTACTAATGACGTTTCAGTTTTAAGTATGTTCTTGTCAGTTTGATGAGAGAGGAATTCCATTAATAAAAATGTTGATAAATGGTAAAAAAAAAAATATGTCATATGATTTTCATGATTATGATATACTGATTCTTCAAGGGTAATCTATGAAAATAGCATGAGTTCATAAGTTGTATGTTCATACAATTTTTCCAATGTGAAGAACATGTAAATCCAGGGTCTATCAAACACCTTAGGATCTACATACTATCCTATTGCTCACCCAGCCTCTATAATTGGATCCCCTAAATTGGCAGAAAACCTGGGGGTTGAGCATGATCTCTGGCATATCACCTCCCTTCACTACCTCTGTCAGTAGATAGATCGATACATATCGGCAATATATTAATAAATTATTTAGAGTTTTTTCTTTTTAATTTTATTTACAACTTTAGCAACCACAGCATGGTACTTTATACCGTCTGCCGGGAGTTTGATGGAACTAATAAAGAAGAACAAAACTAAAAATAAATAAATTTCCTTTTGGCATTAATAATTAAATTCTGAAATTAAAAATTTTCTGTATTGACCTGCATTTCTTACAAAATTATATAAACCTATTAAATTTTCCACATTCAGAATATCTATTAGTTTTTGTTTTGAGATCAGCTCATCGTTTTCTATACGATTTTAAGAAAGGACATGCTGCCAGGAAGTGAAAACTATATTCAATTTCGTTCAAATTACACAGTGAGCATAGCTGTATATTTTGCGAATCAAATGGTTTGTAATTTAGATTCAGAAGTTCCCCTCTACATTTTATAACTAAGCTAAATTTTTTTGTTACTTTCAAATGGCTAAGGTAATATATTGTTTTATCTAAAGAGCTACAGAGGTCGTGGTCTGTGCCCTCTGATGCTTTTGCATGGCAAACTTGAATAAAATAATCATTGTACAGTTCTATAATTTTGGACATTTCTCCGTCCCAAGTACCCACGGAGTTTAAAGTTATATTTCATTTATAATTTATTTTGTTTGCAATTTCTCCCCACTCTTTAAACCGTGACATATTTTGTTTTATTATTTCTCTTGCTATAACTGTACATAATCTATATTCTTTATAATCTAATATTTTTAAAATATAATTAAATTGCATTTTTAGTGTGTACATGTGGACTAATTTTCTATTAATTTTTAGTTATACAATGTTATTTGGAGTATTAACCGGTAATTTAAAATTTTTTAATGAAATATCGTTCCTCCTTTTCGATCTTCTCTTAGTATTTGTGGGCTCAAACTTGACATCCGTAGGTTATGACATTATTAATTATAGACTCGAATACTTTGAATTTTGACTCCTCTGGATTACTGAAAAGTTCTCTCCACATCATATTAATTCTATCTTTTCTTTGCTAACTTTTTCTTTAATGTCATATTTCATTTTTAACTTATAGCACACCACCACCCCTAGATATTTGTATGATTTCACACATTCAATTTGCTCATTATTTAGGAACCATTTTTTTTTTTTTTTTTTTACCTCTGTCTGTATATTTATATACTATAAAGTATATAGTATAGTTATATATACTGAACCCAAGGACCTTCCCTTGAAAGTTCTCATGAAATGGTAAAATCCATATTTTACTGATACAGCTTTTGTTTACAGAACTAGTTGGTTTAAAAAAGGTCATAAAAATGATGACTGAATGACTGAAAGTAATTATGATCAAACCTACTTAATACCTACTTAATAAAGCCTTTAATCAAGCCTATATTAGTATTCTCAGATACAATTGTATATTTCTGCCTCCTTTGAAAAAAATGAAAATTTTTTTTTATTTTCCTTTAATAATTAGTAAACCATTCCATTTAAAAATCAAAATAAATATTAAGAAATTCCGTCTCTGGTAAAGCTGGAATGTTCAGAAATGTATGCTATTGCTCGAGTTAATTTAAAATAACTTCATTAAAACATACGCATATTAATTGGATTGAGCAATTTTAAATGGATCTAAATTATTATAAAGGATAATCTATTAAACAATTTTATGATGGAGTACAGAAAAAAATGGATGATCTATTTGGATGGTGTACTTTTTTTTCCTTTTAAAAGAAAAAACTTGTTAAGTTTTCTCATCAATTAATTCCCTAATAAAATAAAATGGTTAGATACTGGGCAGATTTTTTTTTAAATTTCAGATAAATACCCATACCAAAACCTATTCTTGTCTTCCGGCAGAGCTTTTCAGTTCGAGGCCTATCTGTGACCTGGAAGGTTGAAAAACATACATCTGGTTCTCCACAACTAACATTCCCAATTGTGGTGCAACCTAACAAAGTGTGACCTAAAGATGAAGCCCCCGCGTAAATCTGATCTTGACAGGGGACGCGGCACTTGCCACACATGTGACCTCACCCCATTGTCTTTTACATCCTCCGCTACGGTAGTCTCGGTAAGCTTATAAAGGATGTTTTTTTAGAGGTTCACAACTTTAAATTGAAATAAATTGTAGAAAAATATTTTTGATACCATTAAAACTGCCTTTATTGGAAAGATAATTTTATGCCATTTGTTTTTTTTTAATATGATTTTGGCAACGTAGCCTCCGTGGCTGACGCGTTGATAACGAGATGTCCAATTTTCATTCACTTTTCGAAACTATAGTGGCCACATTTCGTCAAAAACCCGCTGAATGTTGTGTACCAAGAGTTCAATCCTCTCTGGTTGATAGGCGTATAAAAGTGCCTTGACATATACCCTAGGAAAATAATCCAACGGGGTTAAATCGCAATTTATTTGAGGGTAATAACATGCCCATTGTGTGCAATAATTCGTTCATTAATTGATTGATTCTTTGCGTAAATAAATAGCTCCTTCCTGCATTTCGAATCTATGGTCAAATGATATCGCAGGCCCATAAATTTGCACCTTTCAGTGAGTTTCTCTGGATGCAAGATTGTGGATTATCCTCACTGTGGACAATTCAGTTTATTAACGTTGCTATTCAAAGTAAAGTGAACTTCATTGATGAACAACCCTTTTTAAAAATAAAAATCAGCAACATTACCATTATGGGTTTCAGATGAAATCGGCGTCTGCTGGCTTTATTTCAGGCTCTTAAAACTCTAAACAAACGATCTAAGCACCCAATTATATACAAAGGTCTCAAATGCATGACTATTGTAAGACCTATTTGGACATATGGAGTAGAGCATTTGGGCTCCACTAAACCATCGAATATTTCTCGTATTCGTATTCCATACGATCCAAAATCCTTAATACTCTTTACTCATCATTCATATTGATCTCAATGTCACAATTGTTGCAGATTAGGCCCGGGCCCGATATTAGTCTTATCATGATGAACTTTATTCCCACTCAAACCCACTATTTTCAAAACTTCTTCAATTTTCGATAATCCTCCTAGGCGTCTGAAAAGAAGATTGCCTCGTGACCTTCTAAGTTCAATTAGTTATATGACTTGGCAGTTTCTCTACTTGCCTTTCAACATGTCTTTAAATATCATTCATTATATTTATTGACGTACTGGTATAAAACAGCTGTAAATTTCAACAAATAAACTAAAGTTGAGTAAAAGAAACTCTCATGCAAAGGCTGCTTCACGTCACGAGCATGTCGGTAACACCAACCAAGAACTTTTTCCTCTAAAAAAATTCCTTAAAGCAGCTAAAGAAGTTTCAAAAAAATTAGCATGAAGACATGTTGCGTGAAATTAAGCTTATGACCATCAGAAGGATTTATGGAGCAGTTTTTGGATAAGGCTGGGTTGACTTGGTGGAGAAATCACACCAATCTTGAAATCTTAGGCCTGTATCGAGAGTTCGATTTAAGTTAAGTAATCAAGCTCTGTGGATTGCGCTGGGCAGGTCACATACTAAAAATGGATGTAAGTAAAATCATAAGGAAATGTCTAGAAGAATTAGAAATTGGGAAGGTAGGAAGGCCGAAACTAAGCTGGTTGCGTGGTGTGCAAGAAAATGCCTGAACTCTACTCGGGGGGGTGAAGATGGAGAAATCAGTTTCTTCTCTCAACTCAACAGCTGTTGCACAAATGGAAAGCTTAGAAACCAGTTCTTTAAAATTATTTTTCTTTTCGCATAACATTGATATTACTTTGTGGCTTTAAATTATAGATAATTAACGAATTTTAAAAGTAAATCAAAGCTTTTTTTAAATATGAATCTTATTGATTTTTAATTACTTTTATTGATTTCCATAAATCGAAAGATTGCATGGTGAAAAAAAAATCGTGTCTTTGATGATGCTATCAGAAATTATTCCGTGTTACCGTTTTTACTATTCTAATTTTCTAATTGAAATCTGATCCTGAGCTACATTAAACTATAATGTCTCTGTAGAGTGCGTCATAATCTGCTTTTGCAAAGTCGGTCTTATTGAGACAGCTTGAAATGTTCTACTTTGAAGTGATGATTTATTTAAAGTTTCCGCAAATGAGTCTACAGCAAAAATAAGGCAGTAGGAGTTTTTGTTGCTAGAAGCAAAAATATGTGGTTTTACTTTCTTTTCATATATACAAACGTTCGAAATTATTTTTTATATATATTAAGACCGTGGAAAAATTCCAATGAAAAGCCCTTATGTCTCCAAACTAAAACAGAAATTGAAATTATCTGTCCCAACATGGCCCAATTCCTATGGTTTCAACAACTACCCAAGGTGTGACCCAAGCCTCCGGTGGTGCAATTATTTCTTGATCGTTTCCATCTCCTTCTTCCGCATGGGCACTAAGCCAAGTTCATTCTCTTCTTCTTCGGATTCCGACTCGGCTTGCTTTTGTCGTGCTTGATGATTATTTGGAAAAGTCTTCATGGTCTTTGTAGTCAGCCATACTGACGAGTCCACTGCCGCTTTCCCAAACACTGGCTTCAGGTGATTAATGTGTACCACCTGCAGGTGCCCTGTCTCACTCTTAACTTCATAGGTTACCTTTCCTAGCTTCATAGCGACAACGTATAGCCCGGTCCATAGGCAGTGGAATTTACGGAAATGACCGGGTTTAATCTCAGGACGTGGAGATAGTCCCAACTTCAAAGTTCATCTATTTCCTGGTCCTATTGATCCGTTCCGTTCGCCGAGTCCACTCCTGATCTATTCTGCTGATCGGTTACTCTCGGGCTTTTTGAATCCGGGCCCTTGTTGTTGAGCCGCATCTACCATCTCCCCAGCGCCCTCAACCATCCATGGGTGGCTAATTGCGCGAGCGTCTTCAGCTATCTCCCGTACAGGCTGTGGGCGAATGGGGTATCACCCTTTAGACTCTGTCACCCCGATGGCTCTCAATCCCACTCTCCTTCCATATAGTTTCCACTCCTAGGGTCTGCTTTCCGTCCCAAATTACCTCGACGACAAGAGCAAGCCGAGTCGGAATCTGAAGAAGAAGAGGATGAATTTGGCCTAGTGGCTCCATATGGAGCTCGGATGCGGAAGAAGGAGATAATTGCAGAAAGAAATAATTGCACCACCGGAGGCTTGGGCCACACATTGGGAAGTTGTTGAAATCGTAGGAAGACCTAGTATGATTCTTCGAAACCCGGGGCAGGCGGTATTGGAATGATATCCCTATAACCAGGAGCCCATACAACCTACGGATATCCAGAAAATGATAAATAAGATTGTGTTTCAGGTGGAGATCTGACCATGTTGGTGCTGTATTCACTCGCATCCACCACTGGTAGAGAAGGATGTTTGGAATTTCTAGAAAAACAGGAACTGTTCCTTACAAACGAACAATGGCGGGCTGTGGTAAAAATGAACTTTTCCAGTTTATGCTTGGATACAGAGCGGTTAATGGAATCGATGGAGCAAACGTTTTAGCAAACCGTCTCTCGTTTATCAGAACTACAGAGATGTCGATTGGAGGTAATCAGGGCATAAGAAACTACCACGAAATGCATGAATATAGTCATCAAATTGCGAAATCTCCTGCCCACCGATCGAAATAAGAGAGAGCTAGAGATGCAAAAGAGACTTCAATTAGCGGAAAGCGACCATGGTCAAACTGTGCACATTCTAGAGGAACATTTAATAATGACCAGAAAATTGGGACAACGGGTTGCCGATAATTCACGGGGACTATATAAGATAGAGGAGATTGTCAGGAACACTCTGGAAGCTACTGACGTCAGGAAGACGGGCCTGAAACGGAAACTGGACCCCTTTCCTCCTTCTTAAACCTCTCCCTAGAGTTAACCACTGACCTAAGACACTTAGAAATCACCGCTTTTGACCCGAAAATCGAGTTACGCGAAATGTATAGGTTCTTAGAAACAATAGCTCGTGGTCACTTTAGCCACACCATTCTATCTCCTGGGGAACTGGAGTGGAACTCTACCATTAAAACTGTAAAGGCTTCTCTTCTCCCTGAATTAAGTCTGATTGCAGGAACCCGAGCAGACGGTGCCTACCACCACTTCCTAGCCGCCAAGTTTCACGGCGTAGTGGTCCCCGATGTTCTACACATAGTCATGGACTAAAATCCGGAGGACAAATTTTCAATCTAGATTGTCTACAAGCTCTATCCCTACCCAAAGAGGAATTAATCGATGTGGTTATCTGTTGGTCGGCAGAGACCAGGAAATCACACCCACAAGGTCTAAGTGCGGACCAGTTAAATGTAAAATAAAATATATAATTATTCGATAACCATCAAATACTAATAATTTAAATATTAACTAATCCATTGAAATGGATCAATTATAAAACATTAAAATACTCTTATTCAAAATATCACTTTAATTCATGAAAACCTCTAAGTCTTATTAAACACGAATTATAATAAGTTATTAAAGACGATAAAGATGAGTAGAATAAAAAAAATTTGTTTAAATAATCAAGATTTATTTAATGGATAAAAAATAAGTATTAATATTGTTTAAATATGAATTTTAGCGAGTTTTTCGTTTGCTGATCATAACCTGTGAATGTTAGTGACAATTTTAATAAGAATAATATTTATGATTTGAAAGATAAAACTTTTTCTAGAATTAAATTAATCATTCTTATATTATTTTTTTCCTTTTTTTTTATAAACTGGATTTATTCTTCATTTATTTTGGGTAAGAGAAAATAAAAACCATTTTCCAGTTGTTGTTTATTCAGTTATTTTCACTCCTTAGAGACGTTTCGACACTATGGTGTCATTCTCATAGGTATTTATACTTTATAGTATGTTATCTTTGGACATTTATGTTAAATTATTTATAGTATTGTTTTTATTTATTTATTTAAAGTTAAAAAAATGCAAGAGAAGAAAGGATTGAGAATGACACCATAGTGTCGAAACGTCTCTAAGGAGTGAAAATAACTGAATAAACAACAACTGGAAAATGGTTTTTATTTTCTCTTACCCAAAATAAATTAAATTAATTTAATTACTAGTAGTTAAACATTTTATGCAGGATTGGGTTTTTAAATAAATATGAAACAACAGTTTTCGATTATTTATTTCACATTAAATTTGGCTTGGTTTCCTTCTAAATCTCCAACCTGAAACAAAAAAGACAAATGTCAATAAGTAAATTAAAAAATTGGTTCCTAATTCTGTCGAAATCGTTAAAAAAAAGTCTAATAACTATATTCCTAAAAACTATTATTATTATTTACAGCAATAATAATATTTCAAGTTATAATTAATTAATTAATTATCTTTTAGATACAATGATATATTTTTGTTTTCCATCCTTTCTTCTCTTGCATTTTTTTGTTTTCCATTTTATTATTAATAATATTCTTTGCGATATAGATACATATACAAAAAATAATAATATCCAAATGTACATATAAAATAACAGTGTGTTCATTTTAAGGCTGATAAGCAGTGATTGGGCCCGGACTTACCATTAAGCCCCTAATTATTGTAATCGTTCAGAAACTGTTTATAAGGTGTTCTCCCCTCCCCCAGTGGACTTTGCCTGCTTAGGAATTTCCGTTTTTTTAAACCTATAATCATTATAATTATAATTTATACCTAATTGATAAGATTTTCTTTAATTAATACGAAAATTTGATGTTATTATTCTTCTCTGTTACGAAAAGAGAAAAATAATAACATCAAAATCATTAGTAACATCACAAAAAAAAATAGAATAAATATCGAACCGTGTATTACATATGGTACTTGCAAAACGGTGTCCTGACTTTGAAACATAAAATTCAACAATGGCAAAAATAAAATAGATATAATAAATTCTTTATTTATTACGGTACAAATTCTTTAAATAACGATTAAATAAACTCGAAACATGGACAATAGGGTCTTAGAGTAAAATTGAATTAGAATATAGTTAATTAGTTAAATGAAAATAAATTATAATAGCACCAATACGATAATTGTCTTATATACGTACATGGTAATCTAATAATACTAATTCTATATTGCTATTATAATACTTATCATATAATGCTATTTTATAATTAATTATGATGAATTAATGGGCGCGGAGTGGTACCATGCCCAGCAAGGTCCTCGCTTTGCTGGTAGACTTTAATTTGGTCTTAATTAGAGATGGATCCTATGTAAAGTGCGTAGGTACTTAAAATAAAGGGGGGGGGGAATCTGGCGGACAAATCGTAATCTAAGTCAAATCACCTCTCTGCACAACCTTTGTACAAGAAACAGTACAGTCTCTACCATTTACTGAACCCCAGACCCTTCACGAGTTTCTAGTGGTACGAGTTTTTTTATATTTTTTATGATGGTAATTAATTTTATTGAACGAATTGGAAAAAAACTAAGGAATCAACGTTTCACCAATTCAGGCATTATTTCTGAGGCAGCTGAACAGAAGTTTTTCGTTGAAACAGACTTTGAAAATAGCCTTTTTCTCCCTTGGTCGTGCAAGTTAACAATTTTCCTAAGCCCCAAGTTACTCCCGTTAATCTCTGAACGGGAGGAGCTGGCCATTCCTTCACACACATCCATTTACCATCAAGATAGCAGAACCTTGTTCAGATTCCGATCTGACTTCTCCTTAATCTTTACTAATAGTTCCTCAAGAGGAATCTAACAAGAGAGCGGTTATCGAATGTCGAGACTATCAACCATACAGTGGAACGAATAAAAAGGATTTTATTATTCTAGTTATTCTCAATATGTCTCAACCGCGGCTTCTTCGGAATTAAATTAATTACACATAATGATTTAAGAATACAATATAAATACAATAAATTAGGGAAGAATCAATTACGAGGTGGAATGAACGGTGGACTATTTCAAATAAATCTCCTAGTTTGCATAGGTTCATTCCAAAACTAACAAACAATAACTACAAATTAATAAAATCCACTAACTACAAACTAACTCAGGTTTTAACTGAACATGGACATACCAAATCATACTTACACAGATTTCACATAACCAACGATAGTACTTGCTCAATAGACAAAGAAGAACAGACATTGAAAGTTTGGCCAGTTGCTGAACATGACCTATACAATCACTTTCGACCCGAACTCACTAAATTTTTTTATAGTATCGATTTTGAAAAGTTGACATCCATTTAAGAATAATCATATAATGTAAAACAAAGATAATCATTATGTAATTATTGTAATTTTAACTTAGTTAATTTGTTAATTGTTAAATTTATAATTGTTAATTTAATTTTGTTAATTTTGTTAAGTTGTAACAGCATGTATATAATAATGTCTTTTGGATATATTTTAGTATTATCAAACTGTAGTTAATTATTTGTAAAATGAATTTATAAGGCACATAGTATACTCACGTATGGAATGTGCTAATAAATAAACGATCCTTTCAAAGGGTTACTTTGAAAGTAAAAAAAAAAAAAAATGTATTCGTTTACAGTAAAAGAAATAAAATATAGTTTTGGAAATTAAGATAAAACTGTAGTCTGAACATTAAAATAACAATTATATATACCTTGTAAATAAATTGTTAATACCTGAATTTTAATTAAATATTGATATTCAAGTTTTTCATTATTACACACTATGACTGTATTCAACTGTCGTGTTTCATTTAAATATTACGTGAGGCTGCAGTCTTGGTGTGTTATGCATTAACAGTGGTTTTAACCATCCCTAATATCCAAAATTGTTTACTGTAATTCATTGGCAGTCAGGATGTTTTTTATTAGGGCACGAATATGAAAAAAATACTCAATAAAAACATCTTCAAAATATATTTGTTGATTGATTGAAACATAAGAACCTAAAAAACGTATAAGGTATAAATACTGTTGTTGTTTTTTTGTTGGCTCCACAGACCTTGTAGATCTTTGGCCGCCTTTGGCCAGCATTCTTTTTCCGGTTAAGGTATTCGAAAACAAGGTGTTACTTATAATATTCGGTAAAAAATAGGATGACACTATTAGAGAATTTAGGAGATTACACAACGCGGAATTGCAAAGCATTCCTCGGTAAATATTATTCAAGTAACAGCGTTACGAAGATTAAGATTGCTTGTAAAATTGCTGAGCATAGTTTTGTACGAATTTCTATAAAGTTAATAAACGATGTGCCGAAAGGGAAGCATCTGAGGGGTAGACGAGGCGTAGGTGAGAGGATTGCGTTAAGAGTGATTTGGTGAATTAGGGTTTGGGTGTTGGTCCGTGGGCGGAGGTGTGTAAGCAGGGATTGGTCGTATCGGCATCGAGCCTTCAGGTTCGCTAAGCCTTATTATTATCAATTGATAATACTTGATGGGAAAATTGTCCGTTTGGATGTAGGTGAAAGAATTTCGGTGAAAGTTGAACTATTTATTTGAAAGCAACTTATTTCATACTATTAATTGGTTTGATTCGACACTTTCCACCGGAGGTATGGTATGAACGGTGTGACCTATACGATTACGATCAATCCAGTGCACTCAGTAGAGCACGCGACGGATTCGTAAAAGGAAAAAAAATTCAAAATGGGCACGAGAAGATCCATCTTTGGGTTTGACAGAAGGGTTGGAAGAGGGAGTAGGGAGGAAGAACCATTAGTCAATAGCGGGGAGGAGGTGCCGCCACAACCGCAACCAAATGAAAGACAGTCCAACCCTTCCTACAATGGCCACCCACTCTCCAAACCTTTTATTGGCCCCGTCCAAAAACCTTTTCACTCTCTTTTCTACTTTAATGGCTTTTGTTCTACTTCGCGCTGAAGGTAGGAGGGATTATTTTAATTGATGCCTCCGAAAGAAATTCGATCAATCCTGGGAAGGATCAATTGGCGGTAGGAGTCGGGGGAGTTGTGCCGACTGGGTCTCCATCATTGTTGAACAAGTCCACCGTAAGCTGAATCCAGAGAAATTCAATTGGCATCTTGTTGAGAAAGTATTGAATAGGATTAATTTACGACTTTAGTTTAGATTATGAAGCAGATATATTATTATTATATATTATATCAGTGGTGGAGCACTGAGATGCCGTGCCAACCGTCCCGTTCTCAAATCCGATCAAGATTATCGATGTAGCCAACAATGGGGGATGGATCCTTTGAGATCTGGGACTCTCCCAGCCAAAATAAAGCCTTCAATTTGACGGTTGAGCTTGATCTAGGACAAATCACCTTCTTGCATAGCAATTGTACTTGAAACAATACAGTTTCTAGATCGTTCAAGAATTGTAGTGGTACAGATTTTATTTTTTTAATGTTAAGAAATACCAAATATAAATTCTGAACTGAATTATTATCGTACAAACATACGTTATAGATTACGTAACTCAGTGAGGCCTTTTATTGCAACCACCATTTAAACCTTCTTTTTTTTAATTCTTGTTTTTGCTTTAAAGTCTTCTTAATCAATCTGTGGTTTAAACGATTTGTTTCGAAACAGGTCAAGATTAAAAACGCCGAAATTTTTTTCGTGTTATGCTTAAGTCAGTTATTCTATGTTTCGGAACACACTGGTAGATATAGTGCATTTTAAAGTGAAAGAGAAGTCATACTGTGTTCAACTAAATGCTTTGTTAAAAAAGAAACATATTGTATTTTATTTGAATAGTTTAGATGACCGCAATTGCCTGTATGTAAGTTTGCATCAACATATGTGTATGTAGTTGTTTATTCATTTAACACCACATTATGCTGCTATGGCTAATCGATTGTGCAATGCATGCATATTTCGTGGTTTTAAATTGTCGTGTATTTTATTTTTCTAAGTATGGTTTTTGTACTTATAAACACAACATTATAATTGCTGCTTAGAGACTTAGAAACCGGCAATTTCAACCTACATCGCAGCCCTTCTTCAGGGCAATATAAAAAATATTTAAAAATGAAATAATTGAAATAGAGGGAAATATAATAAAAATAAAATAGCATATAACGAAAAAACTAGTCGAGTAAACCAGACACAAAAATAGGAATAATTTAAATTATAAAATATAAAAATATTTCTTTTTGGCCTAATTTTACTTTTGTACATATTGTTTTATCTTTATTGTTCTTTCCTTATATCCTATTGTTTTACTTCTGAATTTAAAATAATACTTTTATGTTATTTTTATCTTATAAGTTACTATTATTACAAATTTAAATGATTAAATTAAACGTATTTAGTCAATTAGAATATATTCTATAAAGGCATTTTATTTTATCTACTGCGGACATTGGACCATACTGGTCGGTACAGGTTCATACGGAGTGATGAGTTCTCAGTGTCTGCTGAGCTATGAACTGAATCACATCGGAGTAGTTATTAAAACTATTGCTTATATTTCGAGTTTCGAAATCTCAGCAGTTTACATCTTACTAGTTACCATGTGATGATTTCTAAAATAATTAATACTTCCTGAATGATTAACACAATGCAGCATTTTTAATGATTTTTAAGGTTTTTATTACTTCAAATAAAAATTAAATGATTTAATAAAATGTACTTACATTGTCAATTAGGGTATATTTTAAGAAGCTATTTATTTCCTTTGAACATTGGACTCGACAGGTCTGTGCAGGTTCTCAGTGCTGGCCGAGCTATGAACTGAATCACATCGCAATAATTCTTCAAATATTTACTTATGTTTCGAGCTTATTTAATATATGATGCAATTATTATAGTTAACTAACAATAAACTCGCTCGAGTTTTCATTTTACAATTAGAAATGTGAAGACTTCTTAACTAATGAAGACTTCGTGTCTGATTAATATGCTACAGAACGTATAATGATTTTTAGAGTTTTCACTTCTATATATTACACAATGAAATGAATACATAAAATGTATGTATGTCAATTAAATTATATTCTAAGAAGGCATTATATTTTCTCAACTTTGAACATTGGATATCATACGCAGTGCTGAGTGTTGGCCGAGATACCGAGTGTATCAAGGTAATTCTTAAAACAATAACTTATATTTCGCGTCTTAAATAATTAATACTTCCTGTACGATTAACAAACTCCAGTTTTTTTTTCTCAAGAAAATCAACGATTACTTAGAAATAAACTTGTAGTATTTATAAAAAGGTTTCAAAGGTTTATTAAAATATCTAAACAATAGTTTCACTCATATTATTTCTGTTATTTTATTCATATATTTTCACAAATATCATCACATGATTTGCCTATAAGTATTTACTGTAATGGATTCTCCAAAGTACCCAAAAAAACGATCTGGGGGGCACGTTCCCCCGTGCCCTCCCTTTGGATCCGCCTATGTATGAGAAAGTAAATGGAGAGTGTAAACAGTATTATTCAATTTTGTTATACTTTTTATAAGAGCTATTTATAGATTCTGTTACCTTTTGATTTGTTCATGTTTTGGTTCACAACTAGTACCTCTGTGTTGTTCTATAATTCAATTCCCCTTCTATTATAACAATAACTATCTTATTTAACTATTGTAACATTACTATAATTTATCCGCAAACTCTTCTATAATTTAGCTTTAAATAATACCGATTTTCTAACATTTTTATTTTCTATTTTATTAATGCACCTTTTACAATATTTTATCAACTATTTCTTCTGTATCACTAATATTCCCAATATTTCTTAATAAATTTCACCATATCGAATTTTTGTAGTTTCAAATACCAAACACTAGATTAATTTGTATCATCTCCTTTATTATTTACTTGATAGATAATACTCTATAATTATTCCTCTGTTTTTATATTTATCTAATGGTTTATCACTCATATACTTGATGCCTACATGTATTTAATATTTTCCACATAGAAACATATTTTTAATTTTAATTTGTCTGTATTTTGCGTATTTAGCCCTGTAAAAGACCTGAAATGAGTTCGAAAGCTTACCAATCTCTCCTATTTAAGATAATTTTGGTACTTGTGTCTTAATGCAGCCCTGGTTATTTTTGCCTACTTGTTCGCATGAACGAGCAGTTACATTTTGTAACAGTTACATTTCTAACAGCTGATTTGTTCTATGTTTCTTCTTGCTTACTAAGTTTTGATTTTGCTGATTTATTGTTTCTTGTTGTTTGTTATTAGTAGGCAAAAGTAACCAGGGCTGCGGTAAGACACAAGTACCATAATTTTTTTTTCCTCCTTCTGGACCATTTTCTTCCTCATAATTACACTATCTTATCCGTATTAAAGCTAACGCGATAACTTAAATTTTTGAAAAATATTAATGAAACGAATAAATAGTTAGAACTTGTATCTCAATTCGAAGCGACAACCTGCGGATATTAAATAATACGAACACGAATTAAACAATGTGACATAGTGTCCGTTACCTCCGTGGTACAGGAATGTATAGTTGTTATATTTGTTTAAAGGTTATGGTTTTCCAATCTATGTTCCTCTATTCAAAATCGATTACTTCCGCGTCACCCGACACCATGGCACTAAGAAAACCGACTCAAGTGGGGGGTGGTTCTACAACTACAGTAATCTGGAATGATTGAGCCGGTGTCACAGTTAATATCTATTCTTCTCTACTAACGAACCCCGTCACCGTCGCAATTAGAATTTACATTTAAATTGAAAGACAATAAAATAATTACTTTTATCTCCTGTAATTACGGTGATAGTGACCTTTTTAATGAGTTTATTATTCCGAGCTCTGGAGGAGGTCTTAGTGCGAATTTATTTTTGTCTTGATTCTGCATCTGTCCTCCATTCCATATTATTTCTTTCCTCTGAGCAATTATTTTTCTTATGAAATATATTTAAACTTTTCGTAGTAACTGATTTTTTTGTTTATTGGATTTTAACATTATGCAATGAAATATTTCTATAGTATTCTTATATCTATACAAAAACTTTTGCATTTTAATAGTATGATAAAGGCATAGATACTAGGTTTAGTGTTAAACTGCCATTGTGAGTATTTTGTGGGCTACCTATTTTACATAATTTAATTTACTTTGTTTGTTAAAAAAAAAATCAACAATGTATCCTTGCATTATCTTGGAATACATCCTATGGTTTGTTTTTTTTTCTTGGAAAAGTTAATATATTATATATAATGGGGTAGCTCTGTGTGTAGAGCGGGATACATATTTATGGAATCTGCAGAAAATCCTAGAGCTCGCCCATTCATTATAAAGTGGGTACCTACAATTGGCGAAAACTTAGTGGTTGTATTTGACATCGATCAAATCATCACCTTGAACAACCATTTTTTTTTAAACAGTATCGCCTCTATCATGTACTGAATACAAGACCCTCTGTGGGTTGTAGAGTTACAAGGTTTTTTTTTAATGTAAAATAAAATGCTCTAGGTGTACAGAACAATTGCTAATATTATTTAATAGATATTAATTGAGAAGATTAAGTCTTAGCCGGGATTCGCGAACCCTTAAAAAAAAAATTAAATAATCAAATATATAGTAATTTTTGTTACTAGTTTTAGTTTTTACTAATTAAACTAGTTAATAGTAAAACTAAATATTGTGTCTGTGCTGTTCTTTTGAAAAACTGCCCTAAGGAATTCATAATGGAACGATTGAATGCACTCTTGGCCTAATTCATCACTGTGTAGTAGATCCCTGCTCTAGAGACGTTTTATTCTCCTTGGATTTAAGATTGCTATAAATTTCTGTTTAAATTTATATTACTAAAAATAATTATTTTATTTTAATAAACAGTATAATTATTTTACTGTAAGACACTAAAAAAGAGAAATGTGAGATGGAATGGAAAGACTATTTAACTATAAACTAGTTAATAGTAAAACTAGTTAATAGATTTTACTAATTTTTAGTACTGAAAGGAAAAATGAAAATATCTTTTTAATAAAATTTTTAGTTTCGACTATTTATTTAATTAAAAAAAAACAACGCTGCACCAGTAAAAACATAGAAGGGTTTGGAGTTCAGTAGATGGTAAAGACTGTACCACTTCTGGGACAACGGTTGTGCATTGACTTTGGTTACCCACTTTCTAGTGGTTGGGTGAACCACAGGAGGATCCTAAATCCCATTGGATCTATCTCTGGTCGCCAAGAAAATAAATAAGAGTCTGCTAGCGATCGGGATTTGAACCGAAGACTTTCGGCACTGTAACTCAACACCTTTTAAATAATATCTAAAAATATATTTGGGGATATATTTATTTTAACTAAACTACAGTTATAAAAATAATCGAGTTTCTATTATTATTATTATTAATTCTGGCAGTATTTGTTCAGTAGGGCAAACTCCCCGAAGCCATCTGCAGATAGGCGTTACTACAATACAACTGTACATTGTGGATCTGTAACAGGCGGTTTCTTCATCGCTCTGGGGCGCACGATACACACGCTAACAAAGAGACATGGAGGTAATGATTTCAAAAAGAAAATAGAAAAAAAAAACAACAGTTATAAATTATAAAGGCATGTCCACCCTCCCACCCCCTAGGAAGGGTGCAGACTTTTATCGTTCATTCACGGTTTGATTAATGGGATTTCCGGTAGCGCACTCCGCACGCGGCGCTAGCAGTTCGGATTACCGTCTCTTCAATGACGAAGGTGAGAACTGTTCGATTCGGGTTGAGGAGAAGGATTAGTCATTCGATACTGTTTAATGACGTATAATAATTACATTAATACAATAAAATGAAAATAATATAGAAAATTGTTCGGATTAGCCGTTGGAACCCAATGAATGAATCCAAACATACAATCTTCTGTTGAAAACGTTCAGACTTATTCTATTGGTTATCTCAAAACAGATAAAAATTAGTTGTGAGGATACAACATTGATAATAATAATAAATATTTACTTGAGAAATTATTCAAATTCCATTTGGCAAATATTGTGTCTGTGCTGTTCTTTTGAAAAACTGCCCTAAGGAATTCATCATGTAAACGACTGAATGCACTCTTGGCCTAATTCATCACTGTGTAGTAGATCCCTGCTCTAGAGACGTTTTATTCTCCTTGGATTTAAGATTGCTATAAATTTCTGTTTAAATTTATATTACTAAAAATAATTATTTTATTTTAATAAACAGTATAATTATTTTACTGTAAGACACTAAAAAAGAGAAATGTGAGATGGAATGGAAAGAAGTGGTATACAGAACTAAAAAAAAAATATCAAATCATACAAAATATAATCATTATATGTGGAAGAAAGTGGTCCGGGTAGAGGTCACAATGAATTTCTCCTAGGATTGGAGAAAAACTTTATTGACTTTATTTTAGGATTATTTATTTTATTTTATTTATTTTTATTATTTTATTTTTCATTATTTTATTATTATTTTAGGATTGGAGAAAGACTTTATTGACTCCAATCCTACGAGAAATTCATTGTGACCTCTACCCGGACCACGTTCTTCCACATATATTATCAAGGTCAACAATTATCATTCAATATAAATTTAGTCATTATTGCTATTAGAGCTGAAATAAATAAAAATAAAACATGAAATGGTATCAGTTCTGCAGGTCATCGGTTCCAGTTGAGTAAAACAAGTTTTAACCTTTCATTCTTTCCTTTCTAATATTCTTGAAAATAATAATAATTATGAGTTTCAGTATGAAGAAAGGAGTAAAGTTATAGAAAATATTTAGATTATGGTAATAATTTAATATTTAATGTTTAAACGTTTGATATCGTGTTAGCATGCTTATTTTCATATTAAAACTCCCTATAATTTCAATTGTTGGAAAACATTAAAAAAAACGAATGAAAAACTTGTTGCCACTCAACTCTAAGTGACAAAATCATGAACTTATGCTCATGTTATTTATGTTGTATCTAATGTTAAATTGATAATTGTGTCGATTAGATAGCTGCCTCAGTATACAGTCCCTGGTCATATTAATGTGACCAGTGGATAGATTCGTTCTTGTTACATGTTTGCATTATCTTTTTGTATTACGCATACAAATCTACAATGTAAATCGAGTTTAAATATTGGTTTTATGGGTAAGTTAGTTATCTGATAATAATATGAAATTGAAAAAAATAGTTTCTAAAATAAATCTTTATTTTTTTTAAATATTTTATGGTGTCACCCTATTTACACCCTAGTTTACATATTGATGGAAAAAAAACTATCAAAATAGTTAAAATATATGATACAAATAATAAATCAATAATAAACTTACCGAATCCGACTTGTATTTAATGAAAAAGAAACAATAAATCCACAAAAATTTCAAACACAAATTATGCACATCGTCACTCGTAAAACAAAATGGCTGTACTAAAACCAATGCTGCCATTACTAAAAAAAAAACTTTAAAAACTTATAACAGTGTTGCCATTACTTAAAACAGAAGACACGCGAAAGTATATAAAAAAATTAGGAAAAAACAAAAAGAAAATAATCTTTCTTGGTGGTCACATTAATATGGCCAGGGACTGTGTATTTAGGCCATACAGACCGAGAATAAAGGAAAAAAAAATATCTTTAAAAGCATAAGAAAATAAATTGCCCTAACACATGGAAATATTTTTTAACAGCTCACTAGTAATTTAATGTTTGTTAATCTTTCTACCAGCCGCGTATCCTTCTAGTACATCCAGATTATTCCATACCTTATTAAAGTAAAAATTCTCTAAAACAGATATTCGTCATTATGGGCAAATCACTGTGAATGTAATTGAAAAAATATATGCTTTTTTGCATAGACATGATTTAGTTTTGACAGTATCTTATTTATACCCAACCCCAAATAAATATCCCGCCTTAAGTACTTTTCAATTTTTGTTAACATTAATTTCGAAGTCAAGAAATAATTAAAAAAACGTATAATCTTCTAATTCTATTAAAAATACATTATAAAGTTCCGACAGTCCTTAACGCATAATTGATGAGGCCACTTCCAACATAAAACTAATACTGTCAATGCTGTTCGATTCGGGTTGAAAACTTGTTGGAGTGGCTCGATAAAAAACTAATAAGGCCTGAACTGGTGAGATAACGTCAGGTGGTTCGATTGAGACGATGATAAGAAGGTCGAGTCAGGTTTGTGGGTTTTAATTTTTTTTTTTTTTTTGAGCTCCGTGGAGAAATATAGGTATACTTGTTGATAGTATAGGCTCCGATTTTATTATGAATGAGCTTTTCTATCGCATATTCTAGCATAAATTATGACTAATTATGAAAAATATTTCATTTCACCATAAAGTGTATTAGAATTATTGGAAATTAAATGTATGGAATATAATATGTTCCTGGCAACAATAGTTGTCTCTCAGAATTTCAGAATACACTTATTAGATGTTAACGCATATATTAATGTTTATTTTTATGTACATTTGCAGCATTTAAAATATTTACTAAAAAATAATTCCTCATTAAATTAGAAAAAAATCTTAATTAGGCTTCATAATTGATATATTTTATTAATGATTATATTCTACCTGTTGTTTAGAGTACTGATTTATAAGGCTTATTATGATTTATACACTTCTGAAAAAATGACGTCCAAGAGTTCAATTATGACGTCCACACGTGGATCAAGTTAGCTATAGTTGTTTATTTTATTGATCCTGTTTTTTTTAAAAAATGAATCTTCCTATTATATTTCCATGTTCGATTTAAACATTACCAAATTTGTTTATTCGTAAAATTTCAAAAATAAAACATACTTTGACGATTTAATTTATTTATAATTAATTTAAATTAGTTTTTATGAATATCAAATTATATGATTGGAAAACTGAAAAAAAAACGTAAATCTCTATGATATTCGAAGAAACTTACAAGTGTCTTATGGAATCTTCTGGGGTGATAAACTATGGTGTATTTGATTGATAAGTCTGGTTTGGGCCGTTGATGAGAGATGAATTTTATCTTCATTGATGTTATTTTTTTTTATAGATTAAGTTCTGAATTAGTGAAACGTGCACTGGTTATTTCTTTTCAAGTATTTTAGAGACTCAGAGCTTTGTTTTTTGAAAAACTACTATTGCATTGCTATTTGATATGCCTATTTTGATATTTGATACGCATTGCTACATACAATTTGATATGCATACAATACATATGCATACATATGCATACAATTTGATATGCATTGCTATTTATGAGTTGTCTCTAATATAGGAGTACACAAGCTATTAAAGACTGTGATGGGAGCGAGGTATCTCGTTGGATAGAGAGCGCTGAATAGCTAAGCCGAAGGTCCCGAGTTCAAATCCAGCTGTAGCAGATCAATTATTCAATCTTTTAACACCCGTGGTTGGGCTGTGGGATCTGACGGCCCTCCTGCGACTTATCCAGTCTCTATAAAGCGGGAACCTTAATCGGGAGAAAACCTAGTGGTTGAGCGTGATCTCGAACAAATCACTTCCCTGCACAACCGTTGTCCTGGAAAAACTACAGTCTTTGTCATGTACCGAACTCAAGACCATTGACGGGCAGCATATCCTACCCGTTATTCACAATCATGATTAATAGGACTGAATCATATCATGTTTAAAACGGTTCTGTAGAAAAAATTGAAGAATGACTGCTGAACTGTACCTACACCTACCTACAGGACAACAGATGGCAGTGTTGCCCGCTACACCTACGTCCCCAAAGCGTCCTCGGACGAATCCTAGAGAGGAGAGATTAAGACGACCACCACTCCTTCAGGTCGGAGTTAAGCCTAATAAAATAAGAATGGGCAATGCATCACGGCGCATTCATTGTCAACAGTCTCGTCCACAATGAAGGTGTTAATTCCGATGATATATTAACTGAGGTGACTTATCTCCCCTGATGAGCGTGCGCACACCTGTTCTCTTTTCGTGTTCACAGTATGTCCGACAATGTTCGAATTTGTTTTCGCGACCTTTATTCTGGAGATTTATGGGGCTTTGATTGAGGTGAGTGTCTCGGGCTTAAACCTTTATCGACACCCACACTGTTCCTTTTTGATGTCAAATATCCTTTAATAATGAAGAAATATGTGTCTTATTTACGTTTTATTTTATTTATTCATATTTCTCAATAGGGGGATTGTCCTAGTTTTTAGACATTTCTATAATAGAAATGGTGGGAGCGGGATAGCTTAGTGTGTACATAGCTGAGTTGCTATTCTTTCGGTTCAAATCTGGTTATTGTAGATAAATAATTTAATCTAATAACAGCCTCAAATGGGTCCTGTGCGATATTCAGACCCTCCTGGAGCTCATCCAGTCCCTAAAAAGTTAGTACCCTTTGTGGGGAAGAAAAAAAACTGGTGGTTGAGTGGGGCCTCAATCAAATCACCGCCCGGCATGACTGTTACAGTAGTGCCACCTCCAAGAAACTGTACAGTCTTGAACAAGTACTGAAACCTTTATGGATTGTAGCGATACAGTTTTTCTAAGTAAAGAGGCAAAAAAAAAATCCTCATATAAGTTGCCTTGAAAGCATTTAAAACTTTATACTGTGCATTAAAAACATTATTCAACAAATGCATTGAACTGTACAATATTTTGTTTTGTTTTTAATATTTCAATTTGTTTCAGTTAAAAATGTAAATATCTACAATATGTAGATAATGTAGCTTTATTTTATTATCCGCTGGAATTTTTTTTTTGAAAACTTCACTGCATTTTATTGTGCTTGCAACATGTGGGTCTTAGAGAAGGATACTGGCTGGATCGAGATCTAAATACTAAAATTAAAAATCAATTGAAAAAGTTGAAATAATATATGTATAAATATTTCGATATTTTATTTATTTCTTCTCCCGGTTAAGTCGCCCTGAAGATGACCTACACTGTAGATCGAAACGTCGGCACTTACTAAATATAAGTCTAGTACTTATTTGGTGTTTTTTTTACTGCACCCCCCAACTATCGTCCCCCCAACCGTTTAAATTTTTAAGTCTATCAAATAGGTTTATATTTTTTATTTTATTAAACATTGTTGCTTTATTTTCCTAATTTAATAAATATAAAA
Organism: Arma custos; assembly: GCA_037127475.1. Taxonomy (NCBI): domain Eukaryota; kingdom Metazoa; phylum Arthropoda; class Insecta; order Hemiptera; family Pentatomidae; genus Arma; species Arma custos. The sequence continues at coordinate 58,441,428 of CM073763.1, read as the reverse complement.
TATATACAGGGTATCCCATTTCAAGTGGATCAAACGTTTTTAACTTTTAAACGAAACAAAATTCAGAAAAACGATTCCGGTAAATGTTGTAGTTATTCAGGCATATTTTGAAGAAATAAAAAAACATTTTTTGGTTTTTCTCTTTATATGGTCAATATCGACCTTCAAAAATTTATTTTATTTTATATTATCTAAATTTAGTTTCCTCTTGACCCCCATTTATTTTTATTTTTCTGAAATGTACAATACAAAATATGGAAAAATATATATAACATTTTTTTCTATCTTTCTTAGTTTAAGTAGAAAAAGCATTCATAGTAAAAATTTTATCTTCATGGTATGTAAATATTGTTTACTTCTAATAATGTAAACCTTTGGCCAGGATATATTTTTATTCAATTTTGTACACATCTGTTATTGTTAAGGGGCCCGGTCCCAGAATAAAATTATTTTTTATTCTATTATATTTAATTCTGTATATTATTATAGTATGAAAATATTGTGTATTTTTTTAAATGAAAAACTGATATAATCTGTATAAAATTTTATTTTTAGTATTTCATATGTTTTTCAACAAAAAAAAAGAATTTATTTCTGCATCATTTAGCTTCATATTAATTATCATAATTATTTCTCTTATTATATGACTGATTTTTTTTTAATATCTTATTACTATTCTTATCTTCATATTAGATTTTCTTATTATTTTGTTATTACTATTAGGCGGTCCACTATAAATTATTGCTAAGTGATATTGCTGGTTCCAGTCCGGACCATATGTCCATTAACAGATGAGACCTACTGATACAGTAATCGGATGATTGGAAGCCTTGGTGAGGGAGCAGACGTCACGACTAAAGGGGCCCATGTTGGTACAGCACCAGAGGGTTGGGGATAATCCACCCCCGGGGGAGTTAGCCATGGCAGCCCATAGCCACCCCATAGCCTCACCATTCGGGTCTCCAGCCAATGCAAATATTTAATTTGCTCCTCAATCTTCCTCTCTCTCGACTTGTTGATTCCGTTCTGATTAATTCCTCCCATGCATTCTGTTAGTTAATTACCCTTAGAGTCGTTGATTGAATTACTTGTTACTATAATCGGCCTGGCCATAATGGATTTTATTATGATTATTTAAGGGTATCGTATTGGAACAGTAAGAACTCAATATCCATATACTATTCGGTCGCACTGGCTGTCATATTGTTTATTAATATAAATAAATAATTAAACTCCCAGCTAAATTACTTTTTAAAATCTGAACTGTGAATATATAATGAAAAAATATTGTTTTATATGAAATTTTATACTTTGTCCCCTTTATTTAGTAGAAAGTGGTGGTAATAGTGAAGTTTTGATTTTTAAATAATTATTTCGTTTTTCAGATGCATGTAAGTTATCCCAGAATATTTCTTTATGCAATATTTCTTCTGAATTTTTACTTTCTTACTTTTCCTATGCATTAATATTTCTATGATTTTTTAGTTTTTTATTTTATTTTGAAGATAGTAAATTAGAAGTGTAACCATGAAATCATTTTCTATTTCATTTCATTTAATTAAAAAAATATTCCATGTTTACATTACTAATCAGACCAAATCAAGACAATCGTAATGCTGCGGATTTAGTTGAATAACGAATATGGAAAGTTTAACTAAAATCAACAAATTGGAATTATAAAATAGCCCGCAGCATCACACCTAATAACGGTTATTATTGTTACAATGCAATAACCTGATATCATAAGATAAACCCTCTGCCATTAATAGAGGCTGGGTGAGCCCCAGGAAGTTCTATAGACTCCACATTATCCGTAGTTGTTAACAGTTTAAATAATTTATAAGCCAAAGCTGAATTTGAACCCCAGATCTTCAGCCTAGCAACTTAGTGTTTTACATACTGAGCTAAGCTGCACCCAAAAAAGATAGCTAAATTTAAAAAGATAAATCAAATATTATTATTATTGTTATTACTAGATGATTAATTTAGCAGGTATTATTTCCTTAATACCATTAAATATAATGAAGTACTGGACTTCTATTATAGCATAGTTTTATGCAATAGAAAAATGTAACATCTTTGAATCTTCGGAACTAATTAAAAGTTTGATTCAGTTCACGAAACGTTAGTGATGTGGACATATACTTAATTTATTTATTGGATTACACAAGGGAACAAATTTTTATTAATTTTTTGTTGCATGGAGTTTTAGGCCTGTTGTTTACTAATTAGAGGTTGGTGATTACAAATCTAGCCTCAGTTTTTCTCCAGCACCTTTTGTTTTTGGCAAACAGCTGATAGACATATATTTGTACTAGTCACATTCAAACTTCAATTCAACTGAGTTGTTTAGTGAAAAAGTTTGTGCTCTTGTGTTAAATAACAATGTCCAAGTTAAGAAATATCTGTAGAAACGATCCAAACTATTTCTGTAACATTTGTGGTGAATATACATTCAAAAATTGTAGGCTAAGTGTGTCAGAGTTTATAACACAGGTATATTTTGATTACTTTGGATTCGCTTTGGACATCCGTGACAAGTACTGGATCCCTCATATGGTATGTAAAACATGTGTTGAGTCTTTGAGATTATGGGCAAATAAGAAAAGACCCCATTTTAAGTATCAAACACCAATGATTTGGCGGGAACCTAATAATCATCAAGATGATTGTTATTTTTGTGTGATTGATATTAATGGAATTAATAAAAATAACCGGTCGAAATGGTCTTATCCAAACTTGTTATCTGTTACTCGACCAGTCTTGTTCTCTGGCGATGCACCAGTACCCCAAGCTTCTTCATCTGTACAAAATGGTCATGATATAGAAAAACAAAACTATTCTTCAAGTGATGAAAGTCGGACAAGTGATTCTTACCCTGATTTTACTTCTGAGCCCCAGCTCTTTAATCAGGAAGACCTCAATGCATTAATCAGAGATCTTGGTCTTTCTAAAAAGACATCGGAGATTCTAGCTTCTCGATTAAAGCAAAGAAATCTTTTAACCCCAGAAACAAGAATTTCATACTATCGTAACCGAGAGGCAGAATTGCTGTCATTCTTTTCTAAAGATGACGACTTTGCTTTTTGTTCAGATGTTCCTGGTTTATTGAAAGCAATGGGAGTACAGAAGTATGATCCAAATGAATGGCGTTTATTTATTGACTCCTCTAAACGTAGCCTGAAATGTGTACTTATGCATAACGGCAATAAGCTGGGTTCGATACCGATTGCACATTCAACTACAGTCAAAGAAGAATATGCTACTGTAGCTTCTGTAATGGATAGAATCAAATACAACGAACAAAAGTGGTTGATAAGTGTTGATCTAAAAATGGTGAATTTTCTTCTTGGACAACAAGGTGGATATACAAAATATCCATGTTTTATTTGTTTATGGGACAGCAGAGCTAGGTCTGAGCTCTGGATTAGAAAAGATTGGCCTTCCAGGCAATCTATGGTTCCGGGACAACTGAATGTAATAAATGAGCCCCTTGTGCCCACGGATCGAATAATACTGCCACCTTTGCATATCAAACTAGGGCTCATGAAACAATTTGTCAAAGCTTTGAACAAGGGTGGTGATTGCTATAAATACATCTCTAAGAAGTTCTTTAATTTGAGCCAAGAAAAAATTAAAAATGGAATTTTTGATGGTCCCCAAATAAGAAGGTTGATAAAGGATGAAAACTTTATTAGTTACATGACTGATATTGAAAAAAATGCCTGGAATGAATTCGTTTGGACTGCTCAAAATTTTCTGGGAAACAAAAAGGAAGAAAGCTATGCGGAGCATATTGAACTAATGTTGTTACACTTCCAGCAGCTTGGTTGTAATATGAGCATCAAAGTACACTTCCTCCACAGCCATTTGGACCGTTTCCCTGAAAATCTTGGTGATCTGAGTGAAGAACAAGGGGAACGGTTCCATCAGGACATTCGAACTATGGAGGAACGTTACCAAGGTCACTGGAATGCTCACATGATGGCGGACTATTGTTGGAGCATTAAAAACAGCCCCCGTGAACCGAATCAAGCCAGAAAATCTTACAAAAGAAAATTTTTTGATATGTAGTGGTAATTTTTTTAATAGTTTTCTTAATAAAAAATATTTTCATCTTAAAAAACAGTTTATAATTATAACCCCAAAAGTAAAGCTGATACAAACAAACTGACTTCAGATCTTAAATCAGCACCTCGAGGAAGTAGAATATTAGTCAAAATATTTCATGCAACAAAAATGTTGTTCCCTTGTGTTATTAATATATTAGAATAACTCATTAGTACATTAAATTTCATAAATAATAAGATTTTTTCGATTTCATTTTTAGTATCCTACAAGAGTACATACATTTATATTAGTATTCCATTTTACATTTCGTTTAATGTTTATATGATATGTGTTTTATTTTTTAATAGCTGTTAAAATTAAAAAAAAACGTTTCATTGTATAATTTTCGTTGTACAATGTACTGTCAATAATGGCGCATATTTTATAAATACTTACATATAACTTTAGTTGTTTTAATAATCAAGAATTTATTTTATCTTAATTAAGATATTTTTACATTTAATTTGTGAATATATTATAAACAGACAAAATAGCAGTACGAATTGAAAAATTCTAACGAAAAATCTAGACCACTATTGATTAATTGGAACGGATTATTAATTCTAGATCAGATATAGACCCGAATTTATCATCCGAAATTATCTACAGAATAAAAAAAACAGGAAAAAAAAGTTTCTAAATCTATTTGGACCGCTACACTTGGGAGTTGTCTCTCTGATTGATAAACAACTTTCATTCAGAAAGGTTGAATGGTACGAGTCAGATGTCCCACAAGGCTTACAAATAAAGACATAAATCTCATTAAATGTTCTGAACTTTTATGAGACAAGGTGTCATTAATTATTGGTATAGTTAATGCCGGGTATTAAAATGAACAGGGGACCTAATGGGGGGGCATTAGGCATCACCTACTTGGCATTATTTTTAGTCATTCCTTTCCTAGGGTTCGAGTTTTTCTGCTTATCTTCTTATTTTCTGTTTAAGAAAGTCGAAAAGGTATTAATTGTATCATATATTAATTGAAAAAAAATACTTCAGCTATTTTAGCATAAAGAACTCAAGAAAGATATATTTTTAAAATGTTTATCAAAATTCACCGTATCATTTCCACAGTTGTAGCTTTGAGTTAATTCATAATGAGTTTTAAGATTACATTCCTTTCCTTTTTAATATACTCGAAAATATAAATCATTTTATTACTGACCGCATATAAAACCTGTACTTTTACAACGTGTAAACGGGGTTCAGTACATGTTAGAGACTGTACAGTTTCATGGACAACGGCTTTGCAGGGAGGTGATTTGACTTAGATCACGTTCAACCGCCAGATTTTCCCCCTTATTTTGGGTACCCATTTTATTGAGGGTGAGCACCAGGAGAGTCATAGATTCCATGTGAACCATCTCCGACTGCTAAAGAGACTAAATAAAAGTCTTGCCTGCAGCGGGATTTGAACCAGGATTTTCGGCATGGCAACTCAGTGATTGACCGTATGCAGTTATTGTTAATGACCGAATTTCGATCAGGGAACCGACTGAAACATACGGTTACATCATCATCTATATTTCGAAATATTTTTTGATATAGTATTACGAAATATATAGAATTTCACATAATTACATTCTTTTTTCATACTAAACTAACTGTTATTTAGACTTTTGAGATTATCAAAAAGGAAAAGAATGAAAAGTTAAAATTTGGCCTGGCTTAACTCGAAGCGGAAATTTGCGGAACTAATTTCAAATTTACAAGTGTTCGAAATGATATAATAATTTAATATCATGAATGACATATAATACAAGTAAGTTAAGACAAGTAGAAACCCTGCTAGTACTTAGATAACAGATTTAATTTTGGTCACGATTTGAAAGACTTAAGTAAGTTTGAAACTAAAGGTTTTGGGTGAGTAAAGTATTTTATCGGGTTAGGACCAAATCGGCAACAAACGGGACATTAACGTCACTATGGATGATTTTATTCGTAACAAAGTAAGGAGTATTGAGGATTTTATGGAAGGATTGGATATGAGATGAGTTCGATGGCTTAGTGAAGCCCAAAAGTTCTATTCCCTAACTCCAAATAGGTCTTATTATAGTGATTATATTATATATGACTCTTTTTAAATTAATTTGGAGCTTAGAGTGTTTGTATAGAAAATATTGAGGTAGCCTGAAACGGGTAGCAGTGTCCACAGAAATATTTGAGTTAGTATTTGTAACATAACTTAAAATTTAACAAATTTAAATAATTTAAATGATTAAAGAATAAAACCGATTTTCTATAAAATTATGGTTTATAATTCTTATAATTGAAGGAGAGATATTGCTTACTGAATATTATTTATTATTAACATTTATATTTAACCAAGTAAACGTTTTTATTTTGTTTAAATTAAATAGTATAAATATAGCTACTGTGTTTATTTGGACAATCAATGGATTTAACAGATCCAAAGCATAACACAATGTTGCATACTCCCTACGGTCAATTTGTTTTGTAGAGCAGCATGAATCATACTATCTATCTATTTTCTTAAAAAAAAATACATAATTGAATATATTTCACTTATGTTAACTCAATTATTTAAATAAATCTTTTGAGTGTAAGAATAATTAACAGGTAATTTAAATACTAAAAAATTATAAATTACTTAAATTATTAAGTAATGCTTGGCTGTAGCAACACAATCTATTAAAGCTAACGAATATTTATCTAATCTAATCATGAAATTTAGTTCATAAGCGACTAATATATAATATGTTTGCTATAATAGTATAATAAAATTTATGACTTTTTTACCTATTCATTTTTTGTTTGTAATGTATTGGATTTAAGGTATATAAGCAAAATTCAATAATGTTAATAATATAATTGATACTTTTATAATGCGAAGTTTTTATATATTGAAAAAAAGTTTTTTCAATGAAATGTTCACATGACCATTGATATCAAATGATCTAAAGATAAAAATATAAAAACATGAAGTATTGGCAGTTATTAATATCACAGGGTTGCTCTAACCCTTAAATTTATTTTCATTGTTGGATATAAAAATAGTTTATTTGTTATTGATAATGGTTTCATAATATTTTAAATATCATCATAAAATTTACGATAACGAATAACTATTTCTTTGAATTTGATAATGATAATAGTAAAATAAAAATAGAACAGTTTTACATTCACACTATAAAGAAATAGTGAATTTTGTTTAGTAAATTATGTAAGCTATCGATTTTATTGTATTTATCAAGCGTCAATAATATCTTTAATTGATTTTTATCAAATGTCGTTAACACTACACTAGTATAATTTTAACACTTTTCCGCCAGTAATTTTTTAATAACTATTATGATAGTTATAAATATATGTAATGCACAGTTATCCTTTAATTTTTATTGTCCTGCATTGAGATGAAGTTTTTACAACTTATGCTTTAATAGCGTTTTTTAGTTAAATATTCAAATAAATTTTATGAGTAAATATATGAAAACGTCATTACTCATTTCATAACCGTTTCGATCGATCACTTTTATTTTACATAATATTTTAAACATTTAAAAACTTTTAAAAAGTAATTTTCAAACCAGCGAAAAATCCGTATTAGTTTGTTGTGGGTAAGCAGACAGCCATATTACCTTCCCCTAAACCCTATCTCTTGATAAAATGATTTTTTAACGTTTCTAAGCCAAGTATTATTTCCATACAAAGGATACCTAAAAATGCACTAAATTACTTATTACATAATCACAAATTAGTCAGTTATCTCACCTTTTTACGCTGAAAACTGAAGCAGACGTAGCTTAACGTCCATGATGCACGCTGTGAAGGTCGCCATATTGCAAACTACCCCTCGATAGACAGCTGATTCATCCCCCGACAGATGTTCAGTCCACCATGGCATCCCATCTCAAATGGACCTCCTGCCAAAAAATAATATTTGCTTGTTATTATTTATTTAAAAAATGTATATTATTTAATATAGTATTTAGTATTATAAATTAATTTGATAAAAAAAAAAGGTTTGCCTATTTTTATTTATTTTAGAAATAAATATCTTTTTTAGCATTTTATTATCTCATATAGCATTGTTTTTAAAAAACACTTTATTTAGTATTTAATATTATAATATATTGGTATTAAAATATATATATGTGTGTATTCAATTGGTTTTATTTATTTTATAACAATATACCTCAATTTCCTTTCATAAAATATATATTTATTGAAAATACAACTTTATTTAATCTTATAATACAGAGTAATTAGAAATTATTTCCGAAGTATACACCTTTCCCTTAATTACATTATCTTTTCGATATTAAAATTCACAATAAGTTATATTTTCGGGAAATATCGAAAGAGAATTAAATGTTGATTTAGCATTTTTACATGTTGATTTAACATTTATACAGATCAGGACTTCCAAAGTATCGGAAAAGGTGTTATTGATTTGGGTAATAATTTTTTTAATAAATAGGTTATAATAAATATTAAAAAACTCATTTTGTATATCGAAAGTATCCTCGTTAAATTTATTTTTCTTAAGTAGAATATAATAATAATAATATTACCTCTTATAAATAATAATTCCTACTAATAATTTCTAAAAAATAAGCTTTCAAGGGAATAATTTTCTTAATGCACCCATTACTGATAATAACTTTGTTTCACTCAAGTTCAATATTCATGAATCAAATTAATTATTTTACAATTAATTATAATTTTATATTATATAAATTATAAAAAAATATAATCGTTTTTATAATTATAATTATAATTGTTCTTTAATATTTTTTTAATATAACATTGATGTTTTCAATTACTTATTTTATTCAATTTTTGTTTTATTTTTTATTTCTTAAACTAGACTAATGGAGTATTTATAACCGATAAGTAGTCCTATTTTTAAGGATATTTAGGCAATTAAGTTCCAAATATTTAAAAATGAAAAGAAAAGAAGACAATTTAATGCAATAACTATAGAGTTCCTTATTTTTACATTTATATCTGTGCTTCAACCCTTTTGAAAGCATTAATATGAGTGCTTTAACCCGTTTACCGCAGTAATAACAGGAGAATAAAAATATTCTCCTGATATGAGTAATAAGTATTTACATCTATGAGTACGTACAATATGTAACGATATTAAATATGAGTAACCTTACAATAATATTATCTCTTAATATTACTCATCTTCGAATCCGGAAGTGATGGATAAATTATTTAATCTGTAAATAGCCATAGATGGACCCAGTAGGGTCTACAAACTCTTGCTTCTCATTAAGTGGGTACCTTTAAATGAGGAGAAAACCTGGACTGTTGATCGTGATCTTGGACCTATCACCTATCTGCATATCACAACAGTTGTCCTAGAGACAGAACAGTCTCTATCATATACTAAACCAAACTATTTATGCGCTGTAATAGTATAAGGTTTTTTCTTTGTTATATCGCTTGACATCTAAAAAAGAAACAATTTTAATTCGTTTAAAAAAGCAAAATATAAAAAAAATAAAAATTGAGTTATGTTACAGTACGCATATTATTACTATTGTTATCATTATATAGGATAGAATATAATAGAAAAGTAATTTTATTCTGGGACTAAGTCCCTTTGGAATAACAAATATGAACAGAAAAATAAACATAATATTTATTTGGCCAGAAGGCTAAATGTTACCAATCATAAAGCGTATAAAAAGAGACAGAAAACAATTTAAAAATGAATATTTAAACAAAAAATAATAATAAGTAAATAAACAGTACAAATCTTGACTAGATATTAAGCAATTAAAGGGAATAGATAAATCCATAGCTTTTGTTAAATGCATGAGCTAGCATGCAATAATTTCTGTACATGATGTACATCTTCTTAAAAAACAAAATTAAAAGGACTAAATAACAAAATAGTAATAAATAAATATTAATAGTAAATAATAAAAAAATATTCAATACATTACAGCCTAAGCAAATGACTAACCTGCTAAGGGAGCATCTTTTTGGGAAGCTAGATGTTGGAAAAGCAAGGATTTAAATAACGATAGTGAGTGACTATGACAGATATTAGGAGGGATTGAGTTCCACACTGTGGTGGAGCGGGCGAGAAAGGAACGTTCGAATGCTTTAGTTCTGTGTGATCGTATATAGAGATCGGAAAGGCGGGATCTAGTTTTATGGCGTTGAAATGAGGATTTGAATTGGAGGAGACTGTAGATATATGAAGGGTGTTGAGAGTAAATGGATTGGTATAAGAATGTACAGAGGAAATATTGTCTTCGGGAGGGAGGGAAGAGCCACTTTAACTCATCATAAAGGTGGGACACGCGCGATCGCCTCGGAGTACCAGCACAAATCTTAGAGAGCAATTCATTATTCTCTTTAATGAAGGAGCATTTTAGGAGCATTTATTCTGTCTTCGAGCATTTTAGAAAGGCCTCCATTTGCCACGCTACAAAAGTGAGTGGGGGGAGATGAGAGAAGATACGAAAAGCTTACGGGAAGATTGTGGAAGGAGATGTCAAGGACGATGGAATAACTTCAGGAAAATAATTGACCGTCGGGATATCTGGGCGATGTGGGGCTTCCAAGAAAGGTTTTGGTGATGCCTAGGTTTTTCACAGAGGAGTTGACCATGATAGGATATATATACAATACAACATGAAATTATTTATCTGATATAAAGGAAAATAACATGAACTTAATTGAAACAGTATTAATTTTTAAAACTATGGTTACTTAAAATATTAACTTATTAATGTGTGTCAATCACTAAGTCATCTACACTGTCGTTACCTCAATGCATCACCTACTATATTTTGTTGGAAATGTAAGTAAATAATATTATATAAAACACTAATATTAAAAAAATGTTATTTGATATGTTACCTTGTTAATATATTCATGTAAATATTCAAATTAAGAGTATACCTACATAGCATCCCTAAAGCGAACGTTCCATTGATTCCTAGATTGCATAAATTTTCGTTCATTCCTAAGAAATCGTCTAAACTTCAATGATCATAAAAATATTTTTACCTACTGAAAATGAAGAAAGAAAATAATAATAAATAAATTATGTTTGAACTTTTATTTTATAGGAAATGTCTACTATATTATAAATGAAAACCTGTAGTTCTTTATACTTATTTAAGTTTAATGTAGAATAATGGCTACTTAAATGATTTTTAATTTCGATATCAGTTTAATATTGATTTTGAAGTTTATATTAAAAAATGTTAAATATTAATATTATAAAAATATGAAAATCTACAAGTAAGACTTATTGATCACATTTAAAGATGCAGCTTGTGAATGATTTGTTGTTAAATGTAAAATATTATTATAATTTTGTTCACTTTTATTTTAAATATTGATTCATTGTTTTTGAAATCTTAATTATCTCTACACCTATTTCATCAAATAGGTGTAGAGGTAATGGATTATTATTTGTTGTAATGAATGTGAAATTAGGAGATTAAAAACTAGATATACTACTTCAAAATTTAACAGAATGTTCTTTAATATTTTAAAATCATCAATACTTTTTTACAAACAAAGTCATCCATAATGACCTTAATGCCCCAATTGTTACCGATTTGGCCCGAATCCGATATCAATCTTCACTCAAACCCACTAGTTTCAAACCGAGCTACTTTTTCAATTCCCAATACTCCTCCGAGGCGTCCGAAAAGAAGGTGGCTTAGCGACCTTTAATGTTGAATTTATTTGAGTTCTAAATGTAAGTAGCATTATAAATCTTTCATTCTATTTACTTAATGTATTATTATTCTAATTTAAGTACCTAGGATCTACAGTAAATAGAAAAACGAAATTCAAGAGGAAATAAAGATGCCATTAAAGGCGGGAAATGCTTATTATTATTCGATCTCAATATTTAATGGTTTATTAATATAAATATATAAGGCCATTAATAACAATATATAAGCCCGCTTATTTTGTTCTGAAATCTAAACATTATTATTTATCGAAAGATCGTCCTTCCAACACATCTTTACGGAGGTACAACGTGGCCGCTAACGTTGAGGGATGAACAACATCTTAAGGTATTCGAAAATTATGTTTTGCGCCGAATATTCGGTCCGAAAAAGGATGAGACCACAGGAGAATTTAATAGATTACACAACGCGGAATCGCGAAGTATGCTCCCAGTTATTATTATTCAAGTCATAGCGTCGCAAAGATTAATATGGCTTGTAAAATTGTTGGGCCTAGTAACGAACGAATTCATAAAAGTTAATAAGCACTATGCCGATTGGTAAGCGTGAGAGGCGAGGCGTAGGTAGGGCGATATGAGTGATCTGGCAGTTTTGGGTTTATTTTTATTTTTATGTGTATCTTATTATTATAAAGTTGTAAATTTCAATGAATAAATTAAATAATAAGGCTCAGTGAACCCGAAGGCTCGATGCCGATACTATGCACACACACACACACATATATATATATATATATATATATATATATATATATATACCTAAATCCGCCAGATCACTCTTAACGCAATCCTCCCACTACGCCTCGGTCTACCCTTCCCAGTAAATACAGCGCTTATAAACATCTTATGAATTTATTCATTACCAAGCCCAACCACTTTAAAAGCCCATTTTAATCTTCGCTATCACTCCAATAATATTTACTGGATGCTAAATAAATTTAAAAATATATATATTTTTGGTATAGATAAAACAATAAAATTAGTTTAAATATTATGAAAACAGTGTACTCACCTGGGTTGATGCTTCCCTTCCAACTTTACGGGTTCTTCTGAAATGTACCTTTGCCCCACTCTTTTAGAAAGTTGCTAGGTAGAGTCATAAATTTCACCCTTGGGTAAGGGATGATTTGGAAAGTAGGTTGAAGGTGCCCTAAAGCATTTTCTAGACCTTTGTCAGTGCAAGGGATGGCATTTTATTAGTTGTAAGTTAAAATGTTTTTACTCCATTTTTTTAAAGTAGCTCAACTCCTTGCATGAAGTCTTAATTGTTGTTTGAATACATATTGTACTATATTTGGTTTCCCGAAAAAAATGCGGTATTTTATGTTTTCTTTAAAATTTCTCTCGAGATAGTAATCTTTAATGTAACTTTTTGTGGAATTTCGACTTTTATAAATGTAAACAATTATAAATCCTCATTCAAACAAAAATGTTGGTTTACCTCTGTAACATTTTGCTATTTGGATAAAATTCAGTCTTTACTAAGATTTCAAAGCGTGATTTTCGAGGGGTGATGAAACGGGGCACAAAATATCAACGAAGGCTCGGGCCTTGAAGACAAAGAAGGCGTGGAATTAGTTCTGCCCTTGATGGCGATGTTCTCCGAGCTTTGGTGGAAGAAAATTCCATAATAACTGTTCGAGAACTGGTAGCGAAACTAGAAGGAATCAACCGTCGATGATCACCTTAAGACTTGATTGGGCAAGTTAAAAAACTTGAAAGTTGGCAGAACTTCTTCCACGAACTTGTTTGCCTTGAAGGCTCAAGCCATGGGGTTTGTGGAAAATTCTTTGGAGATTAATTAAATTAAAGAAAATTCCCCCTCCAGTTTTAAATTTTCACCCAAGAAAATGGTCCGGGTGGAGGGGAAAAAATTGCTCTTAAGTAGGGAGAACTGTTTATTGCAGAGGCAATAAAAAAACGGTCCTCCAATAAACTTAAGAGCATTTTTTCTGACCTGCACCTGACATTTTCTTCCGCATATATATATAAAGTCAACTACTATTATTCAAAACAAAATATAAGTGTATTATATATAAATATACATATATAAATGCAAATATAAACATTGTAAAAGATATAAAAGGAGAATTATAAGAGAGAATAAATCAGTATCGTCGTTTCAGAAGTCTAATAGTGAGTTTTATTTCATACCTTTTTGTTCTTTTTTTATTATTCTCTGTGACCCGTTATTAACTATTGCCGAAACCTGGGAAATTGTGAGAAAGAAAAACCGGGATAAAAAAATGTTTTTTTGTTTTGTTTGTTCAGTTTAGTGTAATCACTAGAAGGAGAATGTCTGAACGAAACGATATTTTGAGACCAGCGGTGCTCATGATGGAAACGCGACCACAACCTCAACAAGTAGCACAGCCGCCTCCAGCACAACAGCCAACAAACCCATATTTCCCGCTTCTGGCCACAACTACGTTAGCGTTAGCACGTGCGGACATAGCTGCAAGAAAATCTAACAAACTAGAACGCATGAAGCTTACAAAGAACAATGCACGAGATCTGAGAAGGGAAATCAGCGAGCTCGAGAGGTTTGATGGGGAAGTCGGTAAACTGAATCACTTCCTGAAAGGAGGGGATCGGATTGTGTTATATCCAGATTCAGGCCAATTCAAAGGACATAAGGAGTTTGATGCCACTAGGCTAAGGGCAGCATTAGTGTGTCGAGTTAAAGCCGATGGTCCTGCCGGGTTGGCAAAGTATGTGGACGTGGCCACTGGAATGTGCCGCTGAGTCATGCTGTGCCAACGAAAATCGCCCGAGTGTCGGTCTACTACAACGAAAGCCAATGTGAGCGGGGAGTGGGGACGTGCCAACCATTGGCTCCACGCGGCTTCAGTTGTGTCTCTGGACAGCACCGTATTCAGTCATGGATTGGATGAACGCTAAAGTGTTTGAATTAATCAATCTATACCGAGATCGTCCTGTTCTGTGGGACTGTCGTATGAAATAGTATAAAGACAGGAATAAAAAAAAGTAGACGCTTTAACAGAAATTGCTGTGAGATTTGGTGTGGACAGGAAAATTAAGAACCTGGTGTACCATTTTTTCGAGAAGTAAAAAAAGAGAGAGACTCTATCAAGTCTGGTGCGGGAAGTGATGATGTGTACAAAAGTAAATGGTTTTGCTACAGCAACATGCTCTTCCTCAAAGATTGGAATCAACCAAAAGGATCACGCAGGTAAATAAATAAAAGCAATCGAGTAGCCGACTCCAAAACTTACTGTAAATTATAAAATAAATATAGCATAGAAATACATATTTTATTGTTGGTAGTATACAAAATGCTTTAAACAAAAGTTATAGACTTTTAAGGCCATTTGAAACCATCAATCATAAATTGTTTTGCAAATCAGTTACTCAACTATCCACATTTTACACAATAATTCCCAATTTTTATTGAGAATTAAGTTAATTTACAATCATCATTTGTCATGTTGAAAAGGTACTATTAAGTAAAAAACTCTGCAAATTCATTCCGAACGGCTTGTGCTTCATCAGTGCTTCTTCTTGAAGTCCTGAGTATGTTAACCAATGCTTGTTTTGAAGGCGATTGTCTCCAAACCCCGGGGGTGATCTCACCTGTGGTCGAATGTCCCGAGGGGATTATACCAGGTCTGCAAGTTTAAAATGTCGTTTTAATTCCAATAGAATGCGCCCTTAGCCTATTGAATGATTTGTTTATCTCTAAACGCTATTTTGTTTGTTAGTCATTTGTTTACAAAAGTCAGTTGTTTTTAAGTCGTTTACGTGGACGTATCATACCTTTCTTTGGTGTTAAAAATGTCTAATTTTAACCCAAATAAAGAGCATTTGCGGCATGTCATGATTTTCTTATTCAATCAAAAGAAAAAGGCATCTGAATGTCATCGAATTCTTGTTGAGACTTATGGCGATCTTGCTCCAACCGTCAAGACATGTGAACGTTGGTTTCAAAGTTTCAAACGTGGTGATTTTGATGTTACTGATAAAAAACGAGAAAATCGACCAAAAAAGTTTGAGGACGTCGAATTGCAATCTTTATTAGACGAAGACAATACCCAAACCCAACAAATGATGGCAGAACAGTTGAATGTCACTAGACAAGCCATTTCCGATCGCCTGAGAGCTATGGGAAAAATTCAAAAGGTTGGAAAATGGGTTCCACATGAATTGGACGAACGACAGATGGAAAAATGAAAAATTGTGTGCGAAATGCTGCTTTTACGCCACGAAAGAAAGGGTTTTTTGCATCGAGTTGTAACTGGTTATGAAAAATGGATTTATTTTCAGAATCCCAAACGAATAAAATCATGGGTAACGCCAGGACAACCATCCACATCGAGTGCAAGACCGGATCGTTTTGGGAAGAAGACAATGCTGTGTGTGTGGTGGGATCAGAAGGGAGTAGTCTACTACGAGCTTCTCAAACCCGGCGAAACAGTCAATACCGACCGCTACCGACAACAAATGATCAATTTGAGTCACGCATTGATCGAAAAACGCCCAGAATGGGCTCACAGGCACACCAAAGTCATTCTTCAGCATGATAACGCTCCTGCACATTCAGCCAGATTGACTAAGGAAACGATTTCTTCGCTTGGTTGGGAACTCCTACCCCACCCGCCGTATTCACCTGACCTGGCGCCTTCTGATTATCACCTATTCTCATCGATGGGACACTCATTGGCTGAGCAACACTTTAACAATTTGGAGGATGTAAGAAAATGGCTCGATGAATGGATTTCAAATAAAGATGAAGCATTCTTTTGGAATGGTATCCATAAATTGCCCGAGAGATGGACAAAATGTGTAGAAAGCGAGGGCCAGTACTTTGAATAAAATATATTATACTTTTTTTTTTAAATTAAATTATATTTTAAGAAATAAACGACATTTTAAACTTGCAGACCTGGTACAATGTTTTAGAGTTACTTTTCTTTAGGTAATTGTGCAGATAAACTACCGCTAACAATACATTCTTAGCCCGCTCTGGTTCTAATAGCATAGGTTTCCTTAGTATGCGTTAGTTAGGCTTGGACGCTGTCCAACCGTCGTTTGCATATTCGTTTACAATGTTCAATTAGTATCAACGCAGCCGAAGCAACAAGTAAATCCTCCTCCGCAGACATTGTGCGACTATAAGCCAACCAAGACGGGAGGCCAGCGTTGGCTTTGCCAACCCTGCAGTGCCAACGGCCAACCGCGGCATAGTGTGGACGTGCCTTTACTTAACTTGATCCAAACCGATGAAGAAACGCCGTGGCATGTAATTAAGGAAAGCATTCGGAGGAGGACGATGGGCTCCCGAGGAAGACATGCTGCAAATGATCAGGGAATATCGGAAACCTGGACAATCACAAGGGCAATATGCAGCCGTACTGCTGGCGCGATATATCAAGTTAAACTGCGCGAAATGATGTTGACGGACCAGGTAGAGGCCAGGATGGATTTTCTATCCAGAATCCTGAAAATCCAGCTGGCCAGAGATACGAGCAGAAAAGACGGACTGCCGAGGGATAAGACGTTCTTAAAGTGCGCCAAGTAGATGGTCGATTCAAGAGCAACAAAAGAGAAAGAAAGACATAGCTATGAGGTTGATACAGGATGGAAGTTGAGACAGGATGGAGTAGAGTTACGTACCGCAAACCCGAAATAAATCGTAGCCGACCGAGACGAGATATGGGAACTAGAAGAGAAGCTGAGAGATGCAGGAAGAGAGACCGGTCGCAAGAGACAGGCGACAGGGGGTAGATAGAGGAACGGATGAAGAGATGAACGGAGATGCCACGAATGCGGCAAGACGGGTCATCTGATGGACCAAAGCCCCCGCACAAGGTACTTCGAGGATAACAGTGAAGGGCATATGGCAAGGCAATGCCCATAGATCAAGAAGAGAGGTGGACCGAGGCGAACCGATAGAGGTAAATACGCAGAGGCTGCTGAGAGGTTCGGGAGCAGCGAGGAGAAGCGATTCCTCCTGCAAGGAGACGGATATATCAGGAACATCAGAGACGGAAGGCGAAGGACTAGGAAGCAGTGGAAGCGAACGACAGAGGAAAGGTACTCAGTGGCGGACCGGAGCAGGGGATACCAGGACAGCGGCTTTCTGATGGGAGTGTCAGGAGAGAGGCGACCGCACCAGGAGAGAGGTATGTAATAACATTGTTAGTGATAAGTGCTGGTTTATCAATGTGAAGGGAGTAAAGTGTCTAATAGATACGGGGAGTTCAAACCATTCAAACTATATTAACCAGGGGAGCGATTAAAAAGATGTATAGAGAAGAGAGGATACTCTAGACACGTGAATGCGGATGTAAATTGATCACTATGGATGGACCATGCGAGATAGACGGAGAAATAGAATTGGGTACCAGAAGATGGGCCGGTAGGAAGAGGGTCCTTAATTACCGGAAGCTCAACGAGAATACGGTCGATGAAAAGTACCCCATCCCGCGTTTCTATGGTATTTTAGATCGGTTGAGTGGAACAAAAGTATTTAGTTCCCTCGATCTCAAAGCCGGGTACCACCAAATCCGGATACACCTCCGGGATCAGCCAAGGACGGTCTTTACGTTCGAAAGAGGGCATTACGAATTCACTAGGATGACGTTGGTAACTATAATACTAAATATTGTAATGAAGATAAAATCAAAAATATGGCCATGAGTCAACTCTACATTAAAATATGGAAAATTCTTGAAATAAAACTTGTATAATTCAAAAGTATTATTTTGTTTTGTGGGTAAACTAACATATATGTACGTATCAATGGGTCAGAGCTATTCTAATACTTAGAGCTTTATATAAGAAGTTACAGAGATAAATTACATCATTGTTATGCTTGGGGTTCAGTACTGTATAAATGTTCGTATGAACTAATATATTTATTTTTGGGTTCTATGTAAAATGGACAGTCGAAAAGGAAAGGAGTGGGGAAATACTAGAACCCTGAGCCACTCCTGTGTTCAGTGGAAGGAAAGAGGATAAGGGTCGATTATGGATGGAGACTGCCTGAGTCCTATCTGAGAGGAAAGCTTGGACCCAGAGTATAGAACTGTTGGAAAAGGAAAGAGATTTTAGTTTAGATAAAAGGATTGAATGGTTCAGTGAATCGAAAGGATTTGAAAGGCCTAGTAGAATTAGTACTGTTAGTTTTTTTTCGTCCATGGCAGTATGTATCCATGTCAGTGGTGATTTTAACAAGGGCAGATTGTGTGGAAAGGCCGATTGAAGTGGATCAAGGAGTTCGGACTGTTCCAGATGATTTGACATTTGGGATTGAACTATTCTTTCGAGGGGTTTGGAAAGGTTAGAGAGTATAGAAATAGATTTATATTCCCAATTGTAAAGGATAGATTCAAGGGTTGAGTCAAAAGGCACTAAAGGAGGCCGGTATACACCTACATAAAGGAGCGGGTGTCCATTACAGGATATTTCGGTGAAAAGGAATTCAATAAGAGGGACTTCTGATGAAAGATAGGATTCAAGGATTCAGGTTTTTAGAGTTTGATGTACCTTGATGGCTTTTGATTAGAGATGGACCTACTCCTCAACCGGTCCGGTTAACTCGGTCATGGCGGGGAAACATATAGTCAGGTAGGGTGATGGAAGTGGAAGGAATATGTGGTTTAAGCCAAGTTTAGATACTGCAATAATATGGTAAAAGTTGTGGGTGAAATATTCTTGAGATTCATCGAAATGGGCAGGTAAGGATTGGGAATTAACTTGACAAGTGATCAGGAGAGACATATGGATTTGGTAATCGAGGAATTATCAGAATGAGAAGGGAAGATGTTGAAGTAAAGAGTAGTTTTATGGATGAACTGATGAACAGAAATTACAATATGGGTATTTAAAATTACAATAAATCCAAGGGTAGCCGATTGTGTTGTAAAATTTAAAGTAAGTATTAAAAGGAAAAAACATAGCAGAAACTAAAAAAAATAAATATATTAGTTGATATAGACACAAAAAAAAAGAACTGTTACTGAGGACCAGTTGGTCGATATAAATGAAAGGATGGCCGTCATCCTTCCGACACCGCACTCAGCCACCGGCGAACCAGACGTATTTCAGCTTCCCTGCAGCTCTCTTCTGTCGGGCCAACCAGTATAGACGTCTGTTGCCAGGGGTCATCTTTCACCGAGGAACGCTTTGTGGAAATCATTTTCCTGCCAGCCTACATCGCGAGTTGAAAAGTCTCGTTTTACTTTACTTCTCAGTATAAGGTTATCTCGCAGCGACTGCCTGACGAACCTGGCTATAACTGGAGGTGGTCGTGGGTCGTCCTTCCTTGGGCTGCGGAGGCCGAGGTCCTCTACACCGATCTTAACTCCAAGATCTCCCCTACACTCATCAGTAGTGCAGCAGGGTTTTCGCCCGATCTAACAGGAATGCCCCTAATCTCCAGAGACCTATGTAGTAGGCCTTGTTCTGCCTTATTAAGGCGATATACACACACACACACACACACACACACATATATATATATATATATATATATATATATATATATATATACACAATATACATAGAAATATAAATATAATATACAGATACATACATAAATAAGTGTGCCACATGCTAGTGAGGTTTATTATTATTAACTAAATATTAACATTATGACTTGTTGACTATCATTATTATTATTAATACTATTATTATTGACTAGAATAATGTGATTCTTTATAGATTTTTGTCTTTAGTCGTTCAAAACTTTGAAAAAATTGTTCATTGAGCCTTTTTTCTATTTATTTACTGCTATTCTGCCGAACAGGTACCAACTTTTTTTTTTTATAAAATTTTTTTTATTTTTTTTTTATTTTTTTTATTTTATTGAGTTGTACAACTGTAATACATACATCTAGTACAATTGCTATAAGAGTAAATAATACATGATAGCACATGTAGAGATACTACCCACTGGCAGCACTCTAATAAAGTTCTATAATAGAAGGTCCCGAGGCCATCTTCTCTTCAGACGCCTAGGAGGATTGTCCGGGATGGAATTGGATGCTAGGATGGAAACTAGTGGGTTTGGATGGGTTTGAAGTTTATTGTGGAATGATAGGTATCTGGAATGGGCTAAATCGGTAACATATGGAACGTTAAGGTCATTATGGATGGTTTTATTTGTGACAAAATAAGGAGCGTTTAGGATTTTGCGAAGGATTTTGGATTGCAAGGATTGGATACGAGAGGAATTCGATGGTTTGGTGGAGCCCCATAGTTCAATTCCATAAGCCCATATAGGCCTTATAACAGTCACATAAATAAGTCTTTTGTAATTGATCTGAAGCTTTGAGCGCTTATCTAGTATGTGTTGAAGTAGTCGGAAACGTCTAGCTGTTTCTTGTCTTTTCAGTCTTGTGTGAGGGTTCCAAGTAAGACGCTTGTCTAAGTTGAGTCCCAGGTAGCGAATCTGTTCAACAGGGATAAGTGGAGTACTATTAAAGAATACAGTAGGACAGGAAGTCAAGGATTTTCGACGAAGGGTAAAGGTAATTTGATGGGACTTGCTGGGATTGATTTTAATTCTCCAATTCCGACACCATTCTTCGAGGCTTGATAGGTGTAATTGAAGGGATTGGGATGCAATATAAGGGTCGTTATTAACTGATAACACACATGTGTCATCAGCATACGTGGAGATAAAGGTGTTAGGATGGGTTGGAATGTCAGCTGTATATACTGTGTAAAGGATAGGACCGAGGATGCTACCTTGAGGAACGCCAGCAGACTGGGAATAGAGGGATGAGTAGGAACCTTTATGACTTACTTTAAATGTTCTGCCAGTTAGAAAGGAGCGAATGATTAAAAAGTATGTAGGAGGAAGGAATTGTCGGATTTTGTAAAGGAGACCTGGGTGCCAGACTCGATCAAAAGCCTGTTCTACATCGAGAAAGGCTCCCGTGCAGTACAATCTACGCTCCAATGCAGAGGAGACAACATCCACCACACGATGACATTGCTGGATAGTGGAGTGGGATGTTCGGAAACCAAACTGGTGGTCTGGGATTATGCGGTTACTATCTAGGATGGGATAAATACGTTTTAGAATGAGTTTTTCGAGGATCTTGCCCATTATGGGTAAAAGGGAGATAGGACGATAAGAGGATGGGAGTTCTGGAGGCTTTTTGGATTTTGGGATCATTTTTACTATAGATAGTTTCCATGTATCAGGAAAATAGGTAGTACGGATTACAGAATTATATATGTATGTGAGGAATAGGATAGCTTTTCGAGGAAGGGATTTTAGGATGTGAGCTGTAATAAGGTCATGTCCAGGAGCTTTACGGGAAGGTAAACTATGAATAATATTGGATATTTCTGACGGATGAAAAGCCTTAGGTGGGAGAGACATTTGGAGTGGGATATCCAGTTCTGCTTCAATACGCTCAATGTGAATAGGGTTGAGAATATCAGGGTGTGGATTAAAGGTTTTGAAGATGTGTTGGGCGTATATGTGAGATTTTTCTTCATCAGATCTGGACCAAGTTTGATTTTCAGTAAGGAGAGGATGATTAAAATCTTTGAATTTAAGGATTTTTTTGGCGGTCGTCCATAGTGATTTGTTAGTAGTCGTAAGATTTTCAGTCACACTAAGTAAATTTTGGATTTTGAAGTTTCTAATCTCCGTTTTCAGTTTGTTAGTCAGTTGGGTGTAATACGTTTTATCTGATGGGTAACGAGTCCTATGCCACTTAGATCTTGCTCTGCGTTTTTCGCTTAGCAAGATGCGAAGGTGCTGTGGCAGGTTAGTCTGTTGTGTGATATTATTTCTGTTTATGGTAGTGTTATCTCTTATACTTTGTGTTATTGTTGCTGTAAGTATTTCTATTGCGCTGTCAATGTCTTGTTTAGTTTTGAGTGGAATCCGTAAGTCTAGTTTGCTTTCCAAATCGTTATTAAATTGCTCCCAGTTAATTCGTCCTGTAATCAATGAAGGAGAGGAGGGCTTAGGAATGAAGGTTGAGTGTAATGAGAGCAGAACTGGACTGTGGTCTGAGGAGAGGTCATCCAGGGATTTGATTAATACATGGGAAGGAGAAATCTGGGATGTGACAAATATATCCAGGATATCAGGGCGTTTTTTCAGGGAAGTTGGCCAATAGGTAGGATTCGAGGGAGAGAGAATTGAATAACTACGAGAAGTGGAGACATGAGACAGGATGTTGCCACGAGGGTTGGTTATAGGATAGAGAATTGCCAGGAGGACAGTATACAGCTGATAATGTAAGATGGAGGGGACGAGTTGATATTATGATAGAGGTTGCTTGGATAACCTCATATGGAGTAGAGGGAATAAGGGAATGTGGAATGGATTTATGGATAAGGATGCAAGAACCGGCGTGGGAAGTGTTGTCTGGGTGGTCAGATCTATAAGTGATATAGTCGCGTATGTAAAAATATGAACGTTTAGTGAAGTGAGTTTCAGTAAGTAGGGCAATGTCAATCTGATTGTCATGTAGAAATATGTCAAGTTCGTCTCGGCGGTTGTTTAGTCCGTTCGCATTCCATAATAGGACAGCTAGGGGCTTCACATTCATCGCGGGAAGTTGAATGGAATTTCTGTGAGGAATCTAGTGAGGAGGGTTATCAGCGGTTTGATAGTTTGTTGTAGGTCTATCAGGAAGGAAGATAGGATGGAATATATGTCGGAGGGATTATGTTCTTGGAGCGGATATGGATAAGGAGGTTGAGATGGAAAGTCAGTAGGGGTGTTGGCTGGATGCTGAGCCCGACACTGGGGACGAGGAGGTAGATCAACTTTCATTGGTCGATGTAATGAGGGGTTTACCATGAGAGAAGGCTGTGATGGAACTGGAAGTGGGTGTTCTGGCGGAAGTTTAACACGGAGAGGTAAGTGGTGAGGAGGAATGGTATGTCGTGGAGGTTGGGACTGTGCCTTGGGGATCTGTGGCTTGGATTGAGAGGTTTGGGGTTTAGATTGAATTTTCTGAGGCATCTGACGTCGCGGCTGCTGTAGTGTCTTGGTGTAGGCTTGAGAGGGCGGCTTTATGTCTTCCTGTAAATCGGCGATCGTTGAGGTAGTGGGGTGCTGATGGCTGGTAGATGTATGAGGCAGTTCTGGGAAATGCGATAAATTTCCAGGATCAGGAACAACATTTGTCTTCTGTTCTGTTTTTTTTTGTGTAGTATTATGCGATCTCTGCCGATAGAGGTTTTTATAAACGATGCAACCCCTGTAGCTAGCAGGATGGTCTTCACCACAGAGTGCACATTTTGCAGGCTCCTCTTTAGGTTTCGGACATACCTCAGATGAGTTTTGGATAAAAATATTTTGTAATATTAAATACTTACGGTATAAAGAGCTTTTTTAAAAAAATAACAATATTTTATGATAAGAAGTTGAGGTATATATTTCTAAAACTCAAAACCTATAGAAAAATTCCTTTATGGAGTCTTTTTTTTCAGGTACATTGTTTCATTTTTCTATTGAGCATATGAATTTTTAGGACTACTCTATATACTTTCATAAAATTAATTGTATATGTAATAAGGATTCATAACTTGTAACAAAAAATTTTTGTTCATGTTCATTTCATAGTAATTAATTTTTATTTAATTTTTTTTTATAGGAGTAAGCAAAGAATTAACTAGTTTTGTCCATACTGGAAAATAGAAATGTAAATTTTACTAAGTAAATAAGTTTTGCAAACATATTATGACAAGAAAAATAATGTTAGAAATGCCTGAAAGGCAGGTATAGACGTTTCCTCAACCCTTTCGGAAAGTTGTCCAAACATTTCATACTCTCATAAAAGTTTTGTACCTGCTCAAGTATATGTTGACAGATGACCTCAAGGAGTCAGTTTACCGAAGCAAATATGTCTAGGGAAATAATAACAATATCCAAGAATAAAGTTTTATTTTACACTCTTTTCAAACACTTTAAAAATAAATAAATAATTCTTATAATACATTTTAAAACATTTGCAAAATTGCAGTAAACATTATATAGGAACATGGTTTCATATTATAATAATTGGTACTATTTACAACAAAACCTAATAAAAGAGAAGAAAGGAAAGGATTACAATACAATTAAAATACAAATATAAAACAAATACAATATAATATACACTGAAATTCTATTTATCTATTTAAATTTTGATTAGAGCTCTCTTAATTGAAAAAAATATATATAGTAGAGAACACTAGATACAAAAATAGTATTTTTTTCTAAGATGAACAATCATAATTTCTATTAACATTTTTGTAATATTTATAATCTTGACAGTGTGATAATACTTGATAATTAATAAAATTTACCCTACCTAATAATATATTCATGATCACAGAAAACATTTGCATGAGCTATTTGTTATGGACGAATCAGTGGAACATATGTTAATTCTTGGCTCCTTTATAAGCCCTGAAGAAGACCTGCAATGTAAGTCTAAACGTCGGCTTTTCTCCTTATTAATGAGAACTTTTTTAATGGTTTATGATTATTTAGTTAGTAAAAATTATGTATACAAAATAAAATTTATCATAAAAATATTAACAGCCATTCTTAAAACAAAAATTACATTTTTTTTCTGGTATTTATTCCGCAGGTTGTCGCTTCAAGTTAAGACTCAACAAGTTTTCCCTTGTAATATTTTCCAAAAATACAAGTTACCGTGAGAAAAGAGAATACAATTATGTATTTACTTCGGTAATCTTTTAATCAAGAAATGAACGTTTCAACAAACATATATTTCTAAATGTTAGTTGAAACTTTTATTTCTTGATGATATATTTACTGAAATCATTACCCATAATTACATTCTCTTTTCCATGTTATAGCTCACGATAATTTGTATTTTTGAAAAATATTAAAAAATGAAACGAATGAACTGTTACAACTTGTTTTAACTATTGTGCTTAATCTTGAAACCACATTATACGGAAAAGACACTTTTTTTTTTTTTGTAAAACACGTTTATACTAAAATATTTAAAAATTATTAAAACTAGATATTTAGTTAATGTAATTCGTCTTTTATTGGTCACTTCTAATTTTTAGAAACATGACGTATTTTAATAATTGCTCTCCTACACGAAGAGTATTAAAGACATGTTTACTCAAAAATATTTTAATACAAGACTATATATGTTATGGTGAAAAGAGGCAAATACATATACAAACGACATATGTTAATATAAATCAATTATTATTAACTAAAAATCAACACGTATTAATGACTAGAATAATGGGATTCTGAATATATTTGTCTTTGGTTATTCAAAACCAGACCTTTAGTTATTCTGTGAGTTACCAGATGGGAAGCTAGAGCGAAGATGCCTTCGGATTAGCTTTCTTGACGATGTCGAGGAGAACTTAAAGTTGGGCATACAGGAATGGAGGAGAATAGCGCAGGATTGGGGAAATGGGTGGTTGGCTGTGGTAGTGAAGGCCCGTGTTCTTGCAGAACGATAGAACCAGAAAAATAATAATACAGTGAGAGTGTATAAATATTTGTCTATCGTCGTTCAAAACATATTGAATAACTTGTTAATTAGGCATTGTGTTCATGTTTGTTTTCAAGCACATATTAATTTTTTTTGTTTTTCTATTGAGCCAAAGAATTTTAGGACTAAGGATGTGTTGTGTTACCAAAAATTTACTTACATCAAAGTTAAATTGCTATCGCTTTTTCCCCATTGAAAAACTTGCTAATAACAAGTGTTTGTTAAAAAATGAAACTATACCTTAATTGCACTTACCTACCAACCTATATTGGAGTGGATTTGTTACAAACAATGTTATTATTTGTAATATTTCTTTCCGGAGATTTAAAAAAAAATTAACGTAAAAAAAATTGATATTCAAATTAAGTAGCATTGAATATGTTTGTATGTTAAGATAAAAAACAAAATTTAAACTGTTATCAAATTGTAGTTAGGGCTTAGAGATCTAATGCAGGTCTTCGTTGAAAGTCTGTTGAATCATGGCATTGTTTGTCAAACATGGCCAAATTAACTGTTAGCCACGAATGACAAGGTTTAAGCTTAGATCAATAAGTTTAAAGGTTTACATATCGCTCCTTCAAAAGAATGTCATAACTCAAAAAATCGAATTTTTCAATAGAGGTATTTGAAAGTTCAATGTTCATTTTAAAAAATGGGTATTGGTAAAGGGAAGCATTCCTATCAATAAAATAGAGTCAAAGACTCAAAAAGAAACACTATTATTTATTATAATGCAATTGGGAAAAAACACAATGCAAAGCCTCATGTTTCAAATACCCACCAGTCGAAGTTTCGCCTATTCAGGGATTATAACGACACAAAAACAAAAAAAAGGAGTTACGTGAATCACATCTCGAAGAAAAATGTGCAATACATCCCAACGATCAACAGCCTAAACAGGCTCCAAACATGAGACAGCACTCCATCACCAAGACGTTCATCATACAACTCAGTTCAAGCTGTATGTGGAACATCTTGGTGGTGGGATGCTGTCTCATGTTTGGAGCCTGTTCATTGTTGGGATGTATTGCATCTTTTTCTTCGAGATGTGATTCATAACCCCATAAATTCATGATTCATAAATGATTTTTTGTTTTTGTGTCTTGATAATGCCTGAATAGGCGAAACGTCGACTGGTGGGTGTATTACTGGATTTGAAACATAAGGCTTTGCATTGTGGTTTTTCTCAATTGCATTATAAGAAAGCATTCCTATTGTAATGATGGTATTAAAATTATTTTTCTAACCGGTAGAAAGTTTTTAAAAGTTTGATTTTTTTTTTATTTTAATGGAGGACGGAGATAGGGGGGGGGGTGCAGTCAATGCAGTTTTTTTCCCTGAATCCTCAACTATCTCCATCCTCCATATCTGGTCAACTATTTTCCTCTATAACTTTTTGATTTTAACTTAATATTCCCGTAAAACTGCAAGTTTTAACATGCTAAAACAAAATAAAATAAACATGCTGGAAATGTAACGGAAGATTCGTTCCTGAATTATGAAGCTTCAACCAAATACAATTGCTAATGTTTTCTTTGACTTCATCTTACGCCATTCCATCGAGGAGGTGACTTATTCAATTATGCCAATCTTTCGAAGGAGTGTACTCTACTTAAGGTACCGTAGCTGGGCGATCTGACCTTATATCCCCTGATCTATTTGCGGAGGAACCAACAGATCGATCTTGTCGAATAGAGTCTTATGACTCGGGAGTGCACTCGAAATCATCGAAGGTTCGCCAAGAGGTCGTCCGACCTCTTTCTTGAGCTTCATCCTCCTGTTCTGGAACCAAATCTTGATCTGTCGCTCCGTCAGGCAGAGTTGGTTGGATATCTCTACCCTACGCTTCCTGGAGAGGTATTTATTGTAATGGAACTCCTTCTCCAGCTCCAGTGTCTGGTATCTGGAATAAGTCTGTCGTGTTCGTTTACTTCCACCGCACTTGGTTGAGTCTGAAAATAAAATTATAATCATCATTTAAACGCTTTCGTCCCAGATACAGTAAAGTATCTGAACCAAGTCCCTTCATGGCTGAATGAACCCTTAATTCATGGACCTTTATTTTGTATATATATTACAATTATGTCAAACATATTTTCATTTAGAATGAATTTCCGTAATAGATAAAATGAGAATATAAATTTAAAAGGAAATACTTCTTGGATACTTTACATGTAAACTCCTTATTAAAGATTGGTAAACAGGAAGAACTAAGGATAATTTTATATAAAAATGCAAAATAAAAGCAGAAGCAGCAGCACAGATCGATGCCTTCAGAAAGATTGTGTAAAACTTAGGATTCCAGGTTACTAGCAATAAATAAGAGAACAGGCACGAAGTGGTCGGAAGAAAGAAAAAATAAAGATAAAAAGATGAGAGAGTATTGGAGGAAAAGAAAACAACAAATTAGGAGGGATTGAAATTGGCCTAGTTGGCCAAAACGAATGGGAAAATATAAGAAATAGAAAGGGGTGGCAAGTAGTCAAATGCATACCCTCAAAGAAATAGCAGAAAAAGCAGGCCTACCAATTTCCTACGAAAAGGCGGAATTTAGGAAAACTGAGAAAAACTACGGGAAAAAAATAAAAGAGACAAAATAGGGATAAATAAAAGCAACAAAAAAAATTAAATATCGAAGAGAAACAATAGTTTGCAAAAAAAGAGCACAATCCAATTAAAACGTTAGAAATATATAAGCAATTTAGGGCCACCCTGGGGCTAACCCTAGCATCCATAAAGTGGACACCCAAAATAAAGGGAAAAATCTGGTGGTGGAGCGTGATCTAGGGCAAATCACCTTATCTAGGACCCCGAGATCCTTCTCGGATTGTAGTGGTGCAGGTTTTTTTTTTAAATACAAGCCATTAGTTTTTGAAGATGACACGTAAATTTGAGGGAGGATATTATATTGTAAGGATATGTAGCGTAATTATGGAATAACTTTTTCTGTGATTTAATTTTTAACCTGTTTGTTTTCTCTTAAAACACTTAAATTAAAAAAAAAACTTGATTTTGATGTGTAATAAAAAAGCTTGATCCATCCTCTGTTCTACATTTAGCCACGAAGCGCATTACCAACTTCACCAGTGATGGATATCGTTCCAAACCAATGTGGCAGTTGAACATCAGCATCTATTAATGGCGATCCATTGTGCTGCCAACGGAGATTAATGGCGCCGAAGGAACGAAAAAATGGAAATAACAACCATTGCTTCTTTGACGGTGCAAGGAACACGTCACAACGATATCGTCATCGGCCATGGAAGCTTTGTCCCATTGATTGAGTAATCCATTAATAAAGTACTCCTTATCGATATGAAAGATGTAAAACTAAGTCATTTATATCTTTCTGATATTCAATCTAAAGCCAGTTTATATCTAAGAGTATTAAAAAAATAAAAAAAAGCATGTACCACTACAACCTATAAAGAGTCTTGGGTTTAGTACATAGTAGAGACTTTACTGTTACAAGGATAGTTGTGCTGGGAGTTGATTGGACCGAGTTCACCGCCAAGCCCTCCCCCCCCCCAATTAAGGGTTTTCTTTTTATATACGCTGAGTGAACCACAGTCCGGTCTGTAGATCTCAAAGGGCCCATTCGTGTCTGATAGCAGGTTACATAAGTTTATTTCTGAGACTAATGGATTTGATCCCGGATAATAATCAGAGAGATATTATCCATCTGTCATGGAGATATATTATCTCTTCATGGAGGCTGGATGAGCCACACGAGGGTCGGTGGATCCCACAGGGTCCATCGGTCGCTTGTGGCTTATTAAGAGATATAAATTTCAAATTTGCATTTGGTTTGATATATCATTGTAAGTATATATGGTTGAAATATCATTCCATACTGCACGTAGTCAATAAAAGTAAATACTTATAATGTAAGGATAGAGATAGCTGGGGGTGCAATCAATTAAAACATCATAAGTGCATACTTATTTATTGTGTCCCGACTTTTCGACCTACATTATAGGTCATGTTCAGGGCTGTGAGAGAAAACAGACAAAACAAAATAACTATAAAATTACATTACAGTACCAAGAAAATAATAATATAATAAAGTAGAGTAACAGAAAAGTTGAACAAAATAGTGAAGAAATAATATGAATAAAAATTATCTAAGAATGAATGTACAGAAAGGTGATAATGCAAATAAAATACAAAGAGAAAAAAAAAAGTAAAACAAATTTTTTGTTCAACTTTCCAGTTACTCTACATTATTATATTATTATTTTCTTGGTACTGTAATGTAACTTTACAGTTATTTTGTTTTGTCTTTTTTCTCTCATTGCCCTGAAGATGACCTACACTGTAGGCCGAAACGTCGGCACACAATAAATAAGTATGCACTCATTATGGTGTTATAATTGACTGCACCCCAACTATCTCCATCCTTACATTAGAAGTTCCAGTCAACTAATTTCTTCTCTAACGTAAATATTTATAAATTATATTACTACTGTAAATCATGCTTAAACAGGGCTAAAATGTTTATATTAATGTAAAAAAAAAACCTTTTAAACCAATTAAACGCTTATATTTAGAACAGTAACTCTAGACTACACTCTGAGCTATCAGCCTCCCAGTAATCATAATAACAAGAGGAAAAACAATAATAATAATAATAATGCATATGCATAATATATATATATATATATATATATATATATATATATATATATATATATATATATATATATATAACAAATTATAATAAAACAATTTACAAAAACATGTTTGTAAATTATATGCACAATATAAAATATTACATACAAGATAAACAAAGTACCACGTGTAATCCAAAAAAATGGGTTAGGAGATATAATTTTCAAGCTAAATGCTAACCATTGCGAACAAATTTATAGGTGTATAGATGGATGTCCTAATATAATTATGATGGTGTTTGTATTACATCTCCTAAAAAATTATAATACTTATGTTCGCACCATGATAAAAACATCTTCATATCTAGTTCGCATCCAAAAACTTATTTCCGGACCTGCAAATTTCTCATTGGGGTATATACATCTATGTTTTATAATCCCTGGATTTTTGAAACAAATAAAGAATAAAGTCCTCCTTTGTTGACAGGACAGAATATTTATGAGCAGTTCCTAAACCAACGGGTCATAAAGTGGATCGACACCTGGAAAGGGAGGCACCAATAATGTATTTTGCCTGGGATGGAAGACGACCCTGGGTCGCGCAATGGTCGTCCCTTCGACCAGAAAAGGACCTTCCAGGATTCCTTGCAAAGGTCCGAAGTGTCCTTTTGTCGAAGTCTTGTCTAGCTTTGTCCATTCAAGACAACAAAAAATTTCTTGGGCATGTCTAGTTTAAATTTGACTTAAAAAAATAAAATAAAACAACTGGAGCGTAACCAAAAATGAAGGTACTATAATCACACACTAGTATTATTCGTATGTTGTTATCGCAATTGTAATAATGATGAGGAAGACATAATTTTAAAGTAACGTATATTTAAATGTAAAAATAAGTTTATTAATCTTATGTGTGTTTGGTATATATATGAGTGTATGTGTGTGTATATGTGTTGTGTGTGTGTGTGTGTGTGTGTGTGTGTGTGTGTGTGTGTGTGTGTGTGTGTGTGTGTGTGTGTGTGTGTGTGTGTGTGTGTGTGTGTGTGTGTGTGTTTGTGTACAAAGGCATAAGTTCTTTTTAGTAATATTTTTATTTATATTTTATTTAGGTCTATTTCATTATCGTAAAAAGTTATTTTTTTATTTACTATTATTTAATCAGCTTTATAGATAGACTTTTCTGCTTGTTTTTCTTTTGTACTCTAAGGCTCTAAAGCTCACAATAATGTACAGTTATGTTATTCTAAAGGGACTTATCCCAGAATAAATAAAGAATTTATTATTATATATTAAATTTAATACTCAAGGCATAAATATCTGTGTAAATAATTAATAACCAGGGATAAGAAATGCAATTTACAATTGAGTTTATGTAAATTGTAATTGTAATTTAAACTGCCCTTGTATTACCTCATTTATTATTGTGAGTTGGATTTGTAGGCGAATAGGCCTAATGAATCAGTAATTTGTTTTTGGGAGTCATCTGTTGTGCAGTAGTTACAATACTCTATGCCCGAGGTCGTGGATTTGCAGTCTGTTTGGTTGCCTTAAAATGTTTTGAAGAAGGAAAAAAAAAATTGGTTATGCCGTCCTTCAGAAGGAGCGTAAAATTTAGGACTCCCACTACAGCATCTTCAGATTGACAGTAGTAAGTGACATTAAATGAATAAACAAACAATAGTAAGCTCATACGAGGTAGTTGTTTTGTTTCAAAATGTCCCTGAAACTTTTTTCATTAAATTTTCAATCACTTACCCATTGTCCGCATGTGACTGAATGGTTCTTATTCCTGTTTCATGCGTGATCTTAAATATTCTCAATTATTATAATTATACATTATTAAATATGGTTCATAAATATATCATCGCTCCTTCAAAAGAACAACTTCATGACTCAAAAAAACATAGATTCAATAAAGGTATTTGAAAGTTCCAGTTGAGTTAAAGAAGTAAACATTGGGTAAAGCAAAGCGTTCGTATTTTAATGATGGAATTGAAATTCTTGAATTAACTATTAGACAATTTTTAAAAGCATGATTTTTTTTTTATTTTAACTTGTTATTAGTCCCATGAAAATTAAAGTTAAAACTTGATACAACTCAAAATATGGCTTTAAAAAAAAACATGTTCGAAATGGAAGTTCCTGAATTAAACATCTTGAACTAATACAATTGCTAATGAAGGCACAACACAATGCCAAATTTTGAGTTACGTCGTTCTTTGGAATGAGCGATTATTGTTTGATGTATGTAAAATATGTGTAATATTATACCTGATCTGAAGGAAGATTTCATCCAAGGATATACGACCTCATCTGAGTAGGCCGGATCAGTTAGCTTCGTCATCTGACCTGGAGAGTTCATCGCCATCCCTAGCCTGGCGTTGTTGTTGTCCTCCACCGGAGGATGCTGCAACGCGGGCTTCGCCTGTTCCCCCTGGCATGGTTTGAACTGTTGATGAACCTCAGGTCCTATGTAATATTGATAGAAGTCTAACTCAGGAGCCGTTGAAGTGTCTCCGAGGTTTTCCTTCTTAATCGGCGCTTGTCCGTGCGAAAGAGCTCGCTGGAGCAGCGAATCCGATTGCTGAGGGTAACCTTCCGGTCTGTAGTTATAGTAGCAGTTGTAATTGTACCCTTCGTAATCGTTCCAGTAATTGTTTTCTGCTCGCTGATTTTCCGTATACGCGCACATGTCGGGTCCTTCGGCATTAACACTTTGATCGAACTGAACTTTCGTTAAAAAAAAAAAAACCTAAACAAACTGGCACAAGGGGTATCTGTACGCGGAGCGAATGTGGTGGTGGCTGGGAAAGAAATGGTTTGAATTGACCGGTTTTCAAAATGTCTCTATCCCCCCCACCCCGCCACCCCCAGCTGCCACCCTCTGCTATTGTCCTCTTCGGGGTCCCCTAGCCGTGATTCACCCCCTCTCTTATGAACCAATGACAAGCTTCATTACTGGATATTTTACACTATTTCCGATAGAATATCTCGGGTTTTAAAATGGCCTATTTTTAGGGACCGCTGTGACTAAAGGGTGTAATCAGGAGTACATTAAATTAAAATTATAGCTATTAAAGTCTCATTAGATCTCGCTGATTATTAGCGGAACGTTGTGGGGAATGTAGGGTTGTAATTGCTCTTTATAGTAATATAATTTAATAACTATTTATCCCTTTAACTCGTGCCAGCTCTACTGCTTGATTAAAAGTTCAAGGCACGAATAATAAATTACTATAACATTTCTTATGTACCTAATTCAATAATATTATAACGTTATTTTCAAGTATTCATAATCTATTAAAATGAGTAAAATTATGTTGTTACAACTTAAAAATAAGAAGAAAAAAAAACTGTTTAATCTTACGGTTTCAGGGTATATCCAAAAATATATCCATAATACCTACCTTAAAATTAATTAAAATACATATCAGGATTTATTTTATTATTTAATTTCAAATGTGTAATACAGTCATAGGCTAGCCTTCGAGCAGAGAGGATCTAGAAGCTACATACAGGATCTAGTACAGATAAGAGGTATTATTTTTATATACTATATTTTCAATCATTCTTTTTTCATTAAAATAGGTTTACATTATTTATTTTAGTTATAAATAAAAAAAGGGAAAATAAGGGAATAATGTCAGAAAATAGCGATGGTCGGGACGATTTACCCCCTTCCCGCCCGATAAAAACCAGTTAGAAATAAAAAATGCAATTCATAATAATGATTTAGTACATAATTTAGTTCATGATTCAAATATTAATGTAAGTGTTAACGAAATTGAAATGGTTTCAGTGGAAAATAACAACGAGAACAGTAGTTCTAATAATACAAACAGTTCGACATTGAAAATAATTATGAATAATAATTAATAAATAAATAGTTAAAACAAAAATAATAAATAAAAATGTAACAACTCGTCTATACGAAAAAATGACATAGGGCCTTATGTTTTTATAGAGAGTAATTCCGTCAAAGGGGTCCGTATTAGCCCTATTCACCCTATGACAATAGGAAAACTATTAAACCAATCCATGAAATTTACAACAATATCATATCAATTAACAGGACAGGGAGAAATAGAATGAAAGTCAAAACTAGGTTGGGATTACATGCAAATGCACTGGTTACATCCGAAATACTAAAATCAAAAAACGTTTTAGCCTACATTCTGCAATTTATGTTGGAGAGAAAAGGTGTGATTGGGTGTATAGAGGTAAATATTACCGGAGACGTTATATTACAACATATTAAAACGTTTTACTCCGAATCGGTTAAAGTCTTTGGGATTAGAAGGTTCAAAAAAAAAAAAATTAGCAAAGATGTACAAGAATATGAGTATAAACTGACAGGCACGGTACTGATAAATTTCATTAGTATCCACCACGTTAGGTGCGAGGTACAAAGGTACGTCAATTGTCTCAAAATTGTCTCCGATTAGGTCACTCACAGTGTAAAAATTCAACTCCCAGATTCTCTGATTGTGGCGATAAACATTCAAAAGAGGAAAGTACCCCCCGGGACCTCATTATAAGGGAAATCATTCCTCTTTGGCTAAAAACATATGCCCGGAATTTAACAATCAAAAGAGGATAAAATAACTAATGTCTAAACAAAACATGATCTTTTTAGAAGCAAAAAATTATCTGGAAGGAAAATCATTTAGGGCTGTTTTAAGGAAAACAATAGACTCGTTCCCAACATTGGAACCATCAAAAAGTAGGACTTTATTCAATAAAACTAATTCATCCGTCAGTAATAAAATTAGTGTCAACAAAAGGCTCCGGGTTTCAAGTCCAGAAATAAGACCGAATAACAACTCTTAGTACAGGCGAGTGAGATAACAAATAGTTTTAGAGCACCTTTGTACTCAACAGTCCCCGTGTATACTAACACAAATCTTTAATCCGTGTATAATAACACAAATAAACCGACGGGAACTCTTTACAATAAACCAACCATAGTTCAACAAGTTTCAGAAATTATTTATTCTATACTAAATACAATAATATCCAAAAAAAACTTACAATCAGTGAAGAAGAAATCAGGGATATGACTAAAGACAGAAGCGAAAGCCTACACATATAATATTTAATTCGCACTCAAAATAACATAATAGACTTTTTAAACTATTAATCTTATTTAGGGTAAGAGAAATAAAACCGTTTTCCAGTTGTTGTTTATTCATTAATTTTCACTCTTTAGTGACGTTTCGACACTATGGCGTCATTCTCAATCTTTTCTTCTCCTGCATCTTTTAACTTTAATAAATAAATTAACAATAATTACATTACTATAAATAATTTAACATAAATGTCCAAAGATAACACACTATAAGTATAAGTACCTGGAAAGTCATACTTTTAAAAATTCTAAGAATTAAATCCAGTTTAAAAAAAGAAAAAAATTTATAAGAATGAACTATAAATCTTATTAAATATTAATTAAAAAATTGTCACTTCTAAGTCAATGACCTTAAATATAAAAATTATGCAATGGAATGCTAGATCAGCAATTTGTAATAAAAATAGCTTAGAGTCATTCCTCTTTACCGAAGACATTGATATCAGAAACTTGGTTTAAACCCAACAGATATATTAATATTCCACGATACAAAGTAATAAGGAGGGGCAGATCAGATAGCTATGGAGGTGTAGCAATTACAATTAAATCTAATTTATACTTCAAACAAATTTTAAATTTTCCAAAAATTAATAACCTAGAAGCGGTCGCAATTAGTATAACAATAGCTGATAAAATAAAACTTAATCTGGCCTCATTATATGTTGCCCCCAAACACTTAATAACCAAATCGGATCGGGAAAAATTGTTAAATAGTTTTGATAGTCCTCTTCAGGTGGAGACATAATAATAAAATAAGATTGTCATAAATATTCACTTTCTACTTCAGGGCAGTATTATAAATCCGTATTTCCTAGTATCTCACGCAGGCCATGGTTTTCAAATATCAATTTAAATAAACAGGAAATAAAAACTTATTGTAGATTACGATCGAATCACGGTTTATGTAACAGCTATTTGCACCGTATCGGAATTTCGGAATCGGGCGCATGCCAAAACTGCAATAACCAAGAAACTCTGCACCATATCGTTATGGCTTGTAAGTCATATACACCTCATAGAAAAAAACTTCTACAAGATCTTAAGAATAATAACATTTCATAAAAAGAAATAATATCACTAAGCGGAAGAAATGAGATAAGCTCCATATTGGATTATTTTAAATCAATAAAAAAAATATTTAAAACATAAATATGTAAATATTTTCTTCATTCTTGCTTATTAATCTGGCTGTATGGAAGTGTCCAATGCCATCGAAAGAGAAAAAAAACTTTCATATTTTGACTCACATTTAATTTTTTTTTCTATTGTTTTCTGATGTTTCCTAACATGCTTTTATTTAATACCTATAAAGTTATACGTATAAATCTGACCCTCATAAAGTTATATGTCATTTTTTAGTATAATTTCATTTAATTAT
Organism: Arma custos; assembly: GCA_037127475.1. NCBI lineage: Eukaryota > Metazoa > Arthropoda > Insecta > Hemiptera > Pentatomidae > Arma > Arma custos. Next base: position 58,404,032 of record CM073763.1, on the reverse strand, counting down.
TATATGAAAAACCGAAAAAATTGAAAAAAAGGCATTTCAGTGGTCAACATATTTTTAATATTAAAAATTAAGATATTCATATTTCATACACTACGTATAACTGAAACTGGAAAGTGTTTTTTCTTTTAATATTTTAGATAAATATTATTTATTATTTAATGGATTTGTCTGTATATATTAAACACACAATCATACATTTGTATGATTTTATTTATGTCAAATCTTCTTTCAAGGAGAGGTGGATTTTGTTTACAATTTATTTTAATTTATACATTAATACATACATTAATACATTAATACATGTTTTTACTGTAAAAATTAGAATCAAAAACAATTTAAAATTAGTTAGTCTTTCGTATTGACAAAGCACTACAGTTTTGAATAATTTTTAAACATTGTTAATATTGTTGTGTATCTTTGGTTCATACGTGGCAAACTGCAACAATATTTAATATTTATAAAAATAATATTCGTCACTTGTACAACCAAACCAATGTAATCTCCCTACACAATTCGTATTATTTTGTATTTATTAAAATGCGTTTAAAAATAAATATTCTCATAACATAATTTATATTTTTTGAAAAATAATTTTTATAAATCTTATTTTGTTATAAAAAAAATATTTTTTAATAATTATTCTTAACTCCAGTTTATCACTTATTTATTTCACAATATTCTTCCACTTCTCCTACTTGAGATATCCAAGGTCTTCTTTGTCTTTCTGGAGTCACAACCCTTATTTAGGTTTTTACCTGGATACTCGTCTATCATAAATAAGTCAATGGCTTAAATATTCTAGGTATGAATTGCTTTGAACGTCACGTTTGATCTCACCGCCCCTTTCTCGACTTTCCATAACTTTTGAAATACGGAAGAAAACTTTTATTTTCTTGGGGCTCATCCAGCCTCTATAAAATATTATAAAAATCTGGCGTTTGAGCGTGACCTAGGTCAAGTCACCTCCTTGCAGAACCATTGTCCATGAAACAGTGCAGTCTCTACCATGTACAAAAGCCAAGACTAGTTCATGGGTTGTAGTGGTACATGTTTTTTTTTTCAGATTCATATAGAAAAGTTGTCTTTATTATTAATTATAAGGAGTGATGATATTAAACGAGAAATAATTTCCCCAAAGCTAAATTTTCCAAAGTCTCCTACGTATTAATAGCAGTAAAGCCTTAGTTATTACCATGTTTCGTTGGAATATGGCTTTCCTTGGAATTTTGTCTTTAATTGTTTTTTTATTTTGTATCTGCTTGCTTGGTCAGTGATTTCATTAAACGAGGAATACATAAATTATTTAAACCCTCCCAGTTTAAATTTATCACTTATATATTCCATAATATTCTTCCACTCCTCCTCCACGTTTCCTAAGGTCTTCTTTGCCTTACTGGCGGCACACCCTAATTTAGATTTTTGCCTGGATGCTCTTCTATCATAAACATGTCAATGGCGGCTAAACTAGTTTAGGTATAAAGTGCTCTCCACGGTCACGTTGGAACTTACCGACCCTTCCCATGACTTTCCAGAACATTTAAATTTTAGAAAAATTTTCTTTCTCTGCTTTAATATAGATAGTTGTCTTTATTAGTAATTAAAAGCAGTGATTTCATTAAACGAGAAATAATTTCCAAAAAATCTACTCTTGAATCATCTGTTGTTTTGCTTCCGAACCATTGTTTTTTTTATATAAATTTATTCACATCTGTCAATTAAACAAAATTACAATGAGCAGATTCTCTTGTTAATCATCAATTTAAATTTTTTTTTTGTGTGGAACTACTCGACATAGAATATTATTTCTACCTGCTTATATTGTATACAGGGTGTCCCATTTCAAGTGGATCAAACGTTTTTGAATTTTAAACGAAACAAAATTCAGAAAAACGATTCATGTAAAAGTTGTAGTTATTCAGGCTTAGTTTGAAGAAATAAAAAACATTTTTTGGTTTTTCACTTTAAGTGGTCAATATCGAGCTTCAAAAAATGTAGTTTCCTCTTGACCCCCATTTATTTTTATTTTTCTGAAATGTACAATCAAAAACATGGAAAAAATGTATGTAAAATTTTTTCTATCATTCATAGTTTAAGTAGAAAAAAACATTCAAAGTTCAAAGAAATAACTTATTAATCAAGGTATTTTGAATCTTTCAGAAAATGTCTGGACATTTAAAAACCTTCTGTGAAGACATCATACTGAAGTAGTGAGCTTCAGACACTACTTCTACTTGACCTATGAAAGATAGAAAAAAAATGTTACATACATTTTTTCCATGTTTTAGGCTATGCAGGCCTAGTTTGAAGAAACAAAAAAAGATTTTTTTGATTTTTCACTTTAAGTGGTTGATATCGACCTTCAAAAAATGTAGTTTCCTCTTGACCCCCATTTTTTTTTTAAATGAACAATACAAAACATGGAAAAAATGTATGTAACATTTCTTTCTGTCTTTCATAGGTCAAGTAGAAGAAGTATCTGAAGCTCACGATGCTGTCTTCACAGAACGTTTTTAAATGCCCAGACATTTTCTGAAAGATTCAAAATACCTTGATTAGTAAGTTATTTCGACTTAAAACTCTTAAATAAAATAACTTAATGCTATATTACTTTTCCTCGTAAAGTATACTAAAGCAGTCAACTTTGAATGAACTTAAACTACGAAAGATAGAAAAAAATGTTACATACATTTTTTCCATGTTCCATTTAAAGTGAAAAAGCAAAAAATGTTTTTTTATTTCTTCAAACTAGGCCTGAATAACTACAACTTTTACCTGAATCGTTTTTCTGAATTTTGTTTCGTTTAAAAGTTAAAAACGTTTGATCCACTTGAAATGGGGCCCCCTGTATATCAACGGACGAATATTCCTACAATAATCTCTGGTAATTAAGCAGCCTTGCGATACTAACTTATTGCTTATAATTATTTATTTTTTTATTCCACACGACTCATCCATACCGTAATTCTAAGTTTTCCATATATTACTGGTGGCATAACCTTAGTCTTCATTACAGTGTCACGTTGGAATATGGGTTTCCTGCAAACTTTGAACAGATTTATTTTATTTTATTTATCTCTGTGTTCATAGAGGAAATTCGCTTTTTTATTAATATTGGGCAGTGACGTCATTAAGGAATAATTAAATAATCTTAACCCCTCTTAAAGGGTACGTTACTTACTCCTTTCGTCCTTCAGGAATATTTTTCTACATACCAATAATATTTCTATCAACTGACAAATACTCCTAAAACAGTCTCTCATAATTTAGATGTCTTGAGTCACTCATTAATTTCCTATTATGACATTTTATTATTATACTCCACAATACTCATCCATCATTAAACTCCAGGTATCCTAAGGTCTTCCGCTCATTCTGATAATTAAGCCGTTCATTCCAGCCCTACGTTAAAGTCCCCTTTGATCCAGGAAAATAGTGTAAACGACTCCCATGGGGTCGGAGTTGATTGGAAATGGCTGGATCTGGTGAGATATCGGGGTATGTCCCCACCACAGATAATCCTCCCTCGCAGCCAGAATCCATTAGTCTTCAACTTTGATTAATACTTCTTATTGCCAATGCCCGCGAAAAATATTGGCCATTATCTGATGGCCTGGGGATCAGTCATGGGTTTCATTGTCAACCATGGCCTCCGCGGATGGGGACCCAAAGCCTATGGGGGAAAAGAGAATCCTGAATACGGAATAAAATATGATCATCAGATATGACCGAAATCGATAATTATCTCGGTCTTCCATTATGTGTGGGATCAGTAAAGCTCCCGAATATTAAAAAAAAATTGTAAATAGGAAGACATGAGAACTGCCGACAGAAGTGAAAACTCAAGAAGAAATAACAGTGGAATTAATTTCTAAATCAATTATATGAAGTTTCGAAGTAGCCAAAACCCGTAACAGGGTTGCAGCGCTGTAATAAACGAATTAAATAGGCACTCATGAAGACTGAAGAAGTGAAAACTCAAAGCTGTGGAATAACAGTGTTATTTTTTACGAATATCTAAATCAATTATAGTCTGAATTATTTAAATTTCAAATTTGTAAATATAAATTAATAACAATAGTCTGGTTTTTACATATACTGGCACTCCAAAAAAAAAAAGAATATAATTTCAAGTAGTTTAATAACTAATCAAAACATAAAACGGGTTCACAAGCTAAATGTATGTATACACGAAATATTCATAATTTGATTGAAATAATAATTGTATAATCATATAATTATACCTTGTATTTGTGTTTACATAGATTTAATTTTAATTTTTAGCATTATTGTCATCGTTCAGTTCATTAATACTTAAACCATTTGTGCTTTCAATCATTTCATAAAGCAAGAAATTTAACAATATTTATAAAATAGTTTAGAGGAAACAAAAAATTCAATCAGTTATTGATGTTTGAAGTTATTACTAGAATAAATTTCACAACTAAACATCTTTTTAGATAAATATAATTATTCTTATATCAATGGCATTCTAACTTTGACATAATGAATCCATAAAATTAAAGTTGACAAAATGAATTCTATAACTAGGCCTCCAGTCTTGAGTACGTTGCTGGCTTGAAACCACAAGTTTATCTACCCCCTACCAGAAGTATCTTAACGCGGCTGAAGAAGTTTTCACTTAAAAAATAAATCAAGTCTGATTTTTTTTTAATTTCATAACTTATTAATTGCAATTATCTACAGTGATACAACTAGTCTGGTTTTCACAAATACTGACACTCCTAACAATGATTATATAAGTTATAATAAAAGACGAGCATGTCGATGACGTGAACTCATGCATTTTCTCCCTATCAAAAGGTCACTAAGCGCGCCTCAATATGTTTAAAAGTTAGTTTGTAAGTACTTAATCTGTTGTGGTTGTTTTGAAGTTTTTATTTCCATTTTGTTTTATAACAATCGATAGAATGATTGAATGATACTAAATAAAATCTAGAGGAATTCAATGAATGAGCAAGTATGTCTATTTGTGTATGCTGACGAGAGTGTGTATGTGAGAGAGAGAGAGAGAGAGAGAGAGAGAGAAGAGAGAGAGAGAGAGAGAGATAAAGAGAGGGGGCTAGAACTAACAAACGGTTTGCTATCGCCAGGTGTCCACTAGCGCATTAATCTTCCATCCACACACCTTGAAGCACTGACCATCTGTGCTCTCTTCCTTATCCATACGGTCCACGGTTTGTTTATTCCGAATAATTAGGTTACCATGTCGTTGAGGGCGTTAGGAAAATAAGAGACTGTCACGAAAAAATAATGAAGAATAATTCGAAATATCTCTAAACTAGGTAAATAAATTTAATTTGTTTTTCTAAAATTCTCCAAGTTATCTAACAAGAGTCGAATTTTATCATACAGCCTCGAATCATCATTCCAAAAAAACTATTTTTGATGTGATAGGCTGGAAATCCATATGTCAGACAATTAAATTCCAGAAAATAGGTACTAAAAGGTCCCAGGAACCATTTATCAGTAATTGAAGGTTAATGTCAAATCCAAATTTAAAAAAAATCATGAAACATTTCATGTATTTATTTATAGTTTCTTTGAGAAAATAAATTTAAAAGGTTGGTGTTAAATATTCAAACATAAATCAATCACAAGTATCTTTTCACATAAATTATGTATCCCAATATAAATGCGAGAATCTATTTTGTAATAAAATGTATTTATTTTGAAGAGAAAAGATTTGCCCAGGTCGGGATTCGAACCCGGGTTTTCCGTCTCTCCGTGACAGCGCTCTTACCATTAGAGCTACCAGGGGTCGCTTCACAGTCAGGACAAATCCGTTCTCTTCACCGATCCCATATCCCCGTGTTTTCGCAATTTTGGCGATGTATACACGAGGAAGAGTGTTCATTGACCATTACTTCATTCCCGGCAAGGGCAAATCTTTTCTCTTCAAAATAAAAATATTTAAAAATTAAAACAATTAATAAACAATGTAATGACATAAGTCAAACGGTTCATAATTAAAGTAATGTTCAATGAACATTCTTCCTCGTTTATATATTGAAAAAATTGCGACAAGGGGATATGGGATCGGTGAAGAGAACGGATTCGTCCTGACAATGAAGCGGTCCCTGGTAGCTCAAATAGTAAGAGCGCTGTCACGAAGAGACGGACGACCCGGGTTCGAATCCCGGCCAGGGAAAATCTTTTCTTTTCAAAATAAAAATATTTAAAAATTAAATCAATTAAAAAAAAAATTAGAAAAATAAAATAGAATCATAAAACGGATACTAACAACAAGCATGGATAATATTAGGAAGACTAGTATTTGTGATTAATAAGTTATTAATGCATCAGTTTACTAAGTAAAGGGATAATTTCACAAATAAATGTATTTAGCTTGCATTAAAGTTTTCATTTCAATTTATAGATCTTATTATTCAGGCAATGCTGTTTTTTATTTTACATAATCCATTTAAAATGACAAAAAACTTCTTACTTTTTTTACTGCAATGGTTCAGGGAAAAATTTAAAATAATAATATAATATTCGATTCGATTTTAAGTAATTTTAATGCTCTTTTACCATGGCTGATAAAAGTTTATAATTTTAGAATCAATTAGAGTTTGTATATGACAATCTCTCCAGAGAAACGGTCAAATCTGAACAGGTGAGTAATGAACCAGGTAGATATTATTGTTCAATAAATTTAACATATGAATCGTGATGTTATTATGGGATAAATATTCTTGTCTGGAATACTGTGTTACATTGTCACATGTAAAAAAACACATAACAATGAAGAAATATTATTGAAAGAAAAAAATGAAGATCTGTAAAATTTATCAATTTTCAAGAATTATATATAGACAAAAAAATCTACTTTATTACCGATTTGTTTGGAGAGACACAATCTTCACAGTATCATTAGATGTTTAATGGATTGCCTAATTTATGGGTCATTAAGAGCCCTATAAAGCCGATGAATATATAACTAACTACATTTTAGAACAAGATATATACAGGTTTTGGATAAAAAATAACAGCTTCTACAACTGATATCTAATCTCAGAAACATGTCAAGAATTATGGGGGTCCATAGACAAAACAATTACGCCACTAATATGAGAGGGAAGTCACGGGCCATTGGAGCCCATGAGCAATAACAATTATAGTTATGAGCTGTGATCAGTTCATTCATTCCCTTCTCCTCGACCTGACCTCGGCTAATGTGGTCTTATTCGGGTCTGTAGCAAGTGTAGCAGATAACGACTTCATTTGTTGCAAGCGCTAGGTTTTGCCATCATTTCTTCTACGGAAACTTATGGTTCGGTTAATGATGACATTCTTTCCCGGATTGATGGTTCCGACCCGTGAAATAGGATTTGTACAATAGTGTGATGCAATGACATAATATTCATATTAGAAGTGGTCATTTTATTGATATACCACCTGGCGAAATCCGTCCCAGTGCGATGTAAAACCGTCTTAGATAAGATGTTTTTAATAATTTTATTATGTTTTTCTACCCTCAAGGAGGTTTGATGTCAGAATCCCTAATATAGAAAGAAAAGAATTGTGAAAAATTTGAGTGCTTCAGGTTATGAGAAAAATAGTGCTGAGAATAATAATTCTGGAAACAAGAATTGTCTCCGCACTACGTTACAGCTGTATAATAAATTATTACATTATTACTAAAACTTTTTTATTTGTATGAGAATAGAAAATAAATTACGTGTTATCTTCTAATGACAAATGAAAAAAAGACAAGATAGAAAACTATCAAATAAGAATTATAAAGCAGTAAAGCGTAATAAATATTTACATGTATTTTAATAAGGATAAAATAAATAAATAAATATATTAACCCATTTGAGACCGATTGCACACCGTGTGTGCAATTGATTTCCGAGGCTACTAGACGAAAATAACAATAATGTGCAATCATCAGTTTTTCTGAGTAAACTGGTTGAAATACGATTTTGCTTGAACTAATGAAATATGTAAAGTACAGGAAAACAAAATTTGACATTGGTTTTTTCATTATTCATTTTATTATTTTTCAACTTTTTACTACTTTTTAAAAATTTCCTTTGCATTATATTCTGTTCTTTATTATTGAAAGTAAAATAACGATTTTATATTATCCAACTGTTTTTGAATTAAATGTCGTGTTGCTATAAAAATTTTCCGAGGAGCGAGTTGCACACGCGGTGTGCAATGATCTTCTTTATGTGAATTCACCAACGAATTGGGTGATTTCCATAGAAACATGTTGGGCAAAAAAAGTTTGCTCCTGGGGACAGAGTTCGAAAAAAATATTCTCGAAAGGGTTGTGATTTTAGTGCTTATCACTATAGATATATAATATTAGGCTGATAATTTCGAATTCCAGTCAGCATTATTCGAATCCTTTCTTCCGAAAAAAAATGTATACCTTTCCTACCATTACTTTTTTGAAATTTTTCAGTACTGCGACACCGACTGTTACATCAACCATCCTACCAATTACAATTTATCTCAGCCTCTTGCAACTATCCTAGATCGGATGACTGGGTCCGTGATACATCGGTTAAAATATACATTCTCAAATAAACGTAGCTTCCATGTAAGGGACCGACAAAGGACAGCCTAGTTTTTCTCGCTTGGCTTGATCTTCAACAACGTTCCTAGGACAGTCTCACGCTAGGAAGTACCGACGCCCATATACGGAAGCAAAACAGGACGACTTCTGGAATTCGACACGTAACAACCGCAATGTCTAAGTGCGCCAGGGTAGCTTTCCTCTTTCGAAAATATTTGTAATATGAGGAATCAGGCAATTAAATGATAGTGGAATGCGATGAAGAGTTTGTGATGTCCAAATATTATAATTCCTGATGAGATCCCCATTTTGTAATCGAAGAAATATATGTAAGTAAGTATGTATGTATATTACATATACATATAAAAGGGCGGTAAAGAGGAAAATATAAGGAGGGGTACAATATTTATTTTAGGGTTTAGTTCCCATTATTTTGAAGATAGATGGATGAACACTCTCAGATTTTTATATTTGTTATATCTGGCAATAAATGTGTTTTCGGGACGAACATTATTTTGTGGTATCATCCCTCACAACCTTCTGAAGTTAGATTAATTTTAGCTTATATTAATATATTTATAGAAATAGATTTATATTTATATATTAACTCATATGTGCTCTAACTGTACATATGAAGTAATACATACATATCCATTAGTATACATCTAAATATTCAATTCCTAAATATTTATTTGTATAAACAATATAGTTATATTATTTGTTTACTACATTATAATTTATTTGTTTATGCTTTCTTTGAAGCAGTCTCTATCCTGTACTGAACACAAGACGCTTCATGGGTTGTTGTGATTAGTCTTCAGGTTTATTCATTGGATATTATTGTTTGGAATTTCTTATTTCTGTTTTGTCGTTTTTTATTATTTTATTTTTTAACTTATTATTTAATTTAAGGTACAAAACATAAATACCTATTTAAGTGGAAAATAGTTGATTGTGTAATTCTAACGATGGATTGAATTGTTCAGGAGGTACACTCAATGATAACACAAAGTAAGCAGAACTTATTTTTTAATTGTGGCAATTAACTGTTGTCAAGTGTTAGTTGGACAAGTCACCACAGCCGAGGCACCCACTATTTGGTTGCCCTGAAGATGGCCTACACCATAGGCCCACAATTAAAAAATAAATTCTGATTTGTTGTGTGTCTACTGGGAATAAAGTTTGTCTTGAAGAGGCTGGTATCGGACTCTGGCCAAATAAACAATTAATGGTACACTGAGGTCATTATGGATGACTTTATTATTAATTAAGTAAAGTTTATTCAGGATCAACAAATACTTTAATCTTGTGCTAGGCGCTAGACGTATTTTAGACGGCAGTTATGATGAGGAATATATGATTAGGAGTTTATAGTTGTACTCTGTTTTTATTGTTATTAATTTGTTTATTTTTAGGTTAGAGTTATAAAGTATAGCCTTATCATATTGCACTCTGTCCTTATTGTTATTGATGCTTTAGCAAATATATAAAGCCTTCCAAAAATACACTAGAGCAGTCGATTCTCAGTCAAGTTCCAATCTGTCATTATGCCCGAATAAGTATTGTTCTATATAATGTTGTGTTCTTTTGAAATAAATCTTTTAATAAAGTAAATTCTCTGACTGTATTAAAGTAAATTCACGGGAGTTTTACATCTAGTGTAAAACAGATAGTCAGAACAGTGTAAAATCCGCTTGTTGACTGAGAAGTTTCGGAGCAGCCAATAGGACAGCAGTAGATTTTCGCGTCTACATGGGTATAGGTCTGTTTTAATAGATGTCATCAGGGAAGAAGAATTTGTTCATCGAAGACCTACATCATTGGTAATTATAATTTCATTTCATTTTCATTGTACAGTATTTTTTTTTTCAAATGCCAGTTACTTTAGTCGAAAGACTTAACAATCTTGGTGTTATAGAAAATTCAGGTAATTCAGATTCGGACTCAGAAACAAGCATGTCATTGCAATATAAAGGCAAAAGTTGCGATTTTAACGTAATTCCCGATTACAATGGCAATCCGGAAGATTTAGTAACTTTTGTTAGAAGTACTCGGCATGTTTATGATCTTATATGTCAAGATGGAAATCAATATAAAAATCAGAATCACTCGCGTTTAATTATAATTTTATTTAATAAATTAAAAGGTGATGGAAAAGTAGCAATCCATGATAAATGATTTAATACCGTTCAGGAAATAATAGATTTTTTCAAACGAAAAAATACCAAGATTCGCGTACTAAAGAACAACTTTTATCATAAATAATCACCACATATCCGTATAGAAATGAAAATCCGTTAGATTATGTTTCAAGACTAAATAAAATGAGATGCAGTCTCTAACAAGAACTTACGCTGATGATGAAATAATAGACAAAATCGGAGAAATGAAAAGACTTGATAAGCATATAAGTCACCATGCTGTGCACCAATTTCACCCGGAATTAATGGGTTTCATATATCATGTACAATTGGCTAGAATGATCTTTTTCACTTCCCCAATGATGCTTGCTGATGACTTTATTTATTTAAATTAAGAGATTGTTCATTTATAAGTGAAGTATTAATATAATTTTATATTATATATTATATGTATTATTCCAATTACTAATATTTATTCAGTACCAAAGAAATTATGCTCTACAATTTATATCAGATGTTTATGTCATAAAGTTTTTATAATGTGCCAAAAAAAGTAAAAATAAATAATACGAACGAATCATAACAATATATTAAGCAATTTAAGAGTTTAAACTATGAACAGATAGAAGGTTATTTAAAATACGGTCACTTATTTAAAAAAAACGATTAAGAGCATCCTAATAATTATAAACCATCATTATAACAACTTTAATTATTTCAAAGGTTTGTATTTTGTCAACAGCAATACTGCAACTGCAATTCCTACTTGGATTTTGTGACAATTTTATGACACCGCGGCATAGCGCCCGAAGTAGGGTTAAATATGGTCCTTATGTTCTTGGAAAGGGCAATAGACCTTCTTCGAAGTTTTCACTTTCCTCACTACTTCAAAATACAGGAGGGCCAGGCGGCAGACCCGGGGTTACCCAGTGACCCCTGGAACCACCCCTCTATAAACCACCCTACGGCGCGTCATAAACCCACTCAGAGGGTAGAAGTAAAACATTTTATCAAGTCCCTCAGAAACAATTTGTTCCATAAAATTTCAGTGCTTCGGCTACTTCTTATGAAGAAAAAAACGAACAAGGGCAAAAAAACACCTGTCAGTCATAGAATGAACATGTCAAAATGTCTACCTGAATATTTATGACCTGATTTATTTTTTTACCCATCTTGCTTCGGGAAAATAAGGTGTTCCAATTTTTCTTTCCCTATTTTCCATAATGCTACTATTTATTCATATGTACCTATAAATTTATATATATATATAGATATATATATATATATGTATATATATCTTACTAATATTATAAATGTGAAAGTTTGTATGTTTGTCTCTCTTTCACGCAAAAACTACTGCACGGATTTGGATGAAACTTTACAGTAATATAGGTTACATACCAGAATAACACATAGGCTATAGCAAGAGGGGATTTATGGGGGGGGAACGTGCCCCCCCCCGACAGAGTTATGTACTGTGAAGAATCCATTATAGTACATAATTAAGGCAAATCACATGATCATAGTTGTTAAAATACCAGAAAGAACATGAGTGAAACTATTTGTTTTGATATCCTACTAATCTTACTAATATTATAGAAGTGAAAGTTTGTATGTTTTTCTCTCTTTCACGCAAAAACTACTGGACGGATTTGGATGAAACTTTACAGTAATATAGGTTATACATCAGAATAACACGAAGGCTACAGCAAGCAGAGATTTATGGGGGGGCACGTTCCCCCTCCGTCAGTTTTTTAGGTACTGTGGAGAGTCCATTATAGTACATAATTAAAGGCAAATTAGGAACTTAGCATCATGGAATTTGCTGATAGGTTCTTTATATAATTTAAGAAAGAAATTCGGCTAATTCCTTCCCCAAGGGTTTCTCCTCTAATATAATAGGGTTTCAGCGATTGTATAGAATCCGTTTAAAAAAAATTAAATTATTTATTTAAAATGTTCTTTCACCAAACTTTATGTGGCAGACCAAATTCCATGCGAGCGAAGCCGCGGGCAAAACCTAGTAGTTTATAAATAGGTAGTTATCTAGAGGTAATAATGTAATAGAGTACAACCTTTCTGTAAATTTTGTTTTATTATTATAATCAATATATAATTTTGATTTTTAATCGTCACATCATTTTATTATGAGTATATTCAGTATTTTTTTTATGATTGCATTTTTGTTATTTGTGACTGACATTTTGTTTTGTTTAATAAGTTTTTAACTTTAACAAGGTTTTGTTTTAAGTTTAAACTAAGAGTTCTTCTCATTTACTAGAATAAGATATGGAATATAGACATATATATATAAATATATATATATATATATACATATATATATTTATATATATATATATATATATATATATATATATATATATATATATATATATGTGTGTGTGTGTGTGTGTGTTTGTGTGTAATATTTCACGAATTACAAGATATTTCAAAAATTACAAACTTAATTTACTATCAATTATTTTTTATATGAAAATGGTTGACGGGATGTATATTGAACAGAGCTGAAAACGGTAAGGTGGTTAATAAATTTTGTCTGTTCATTTAACATCCACTTTATGCTGCTATGGCTAATCGGAATATGCTACGGTATACAGGGATCCTAAATTTCGCCTACCTATGTTAAATTAGGATAGGGATCTTTAGCGAGTATCTGACATCGCACAGGCTTGGGAACTCCCGTTTTACGGCACTTCCGAAGGACGTCATAAATTTTTCGCAAATAAGTACTAATTATTTTACTTTTTGACACTATTATTATTATTAATTATTATTTAATTCCTCAAATTTTCGGTTGCATCCTCTGGTCTGAGAATAAATCAAAGCAGAATAATAGCAGTTTTATAAATAAAAATATAAAAATAGGAATGAATAGAATGCAATAAAATGAACAAAAAGTTAAACTGTAAAATTAAATCTAAAAATATAATAAAAACATGGTTAAATTACACGATAAATTATTTTTTACATTGTAAAAGTTATCGTGTAATTTAACAATTGTAAAATTTACAATGTATAATGAAAGTCTTGTAAATGCTGAAAGGCAAAATGAGTTTGACTAGAAATTAATATAATTAATTATTTAATATTTTTCTGTATAATATTTGTTACCTTTATGTAAAATATTAATATATGTAAAATTTTAATTTTATAAAACAATTTTTATCAAATTGGCTGTCTAATTAATTTTTTTTTAAAAACTTTAATAAATAGGAATGGGAATAAAAAAAAGGTACTTGTATATGTTAGAGGGGCCCCACTACTGGTAACATTGCAGGATATATCAATCTTACAACTTTTATCGTTTATTATGTTTGTCTACGAGTGTGTTTACAACGTTTTTTGTTTTCTATTTTTAAAATATGATGCAAATGTGTGATCTCCCTAACAGTAAGATTGAAGCAGTTGCATTTTTTTAAGAAAAAGGGATATTCCCTTGAAAGGAGCGTTGTCAGCAATGCCACAATATGAAATTGTTGACCTAGAAAATGATTTGGAGGTGTTAATCAAGAAGTTCCAAATAAAATTAAACAAAAGGACCTATTCAATAAAATTTTAAATATTATATCCATCAATTGGGCTGTAGATATCTAAATTACTATTGTATTATTGTATTCACTACCAGCATGTTCCTTTTTTTTTAAATTATTATGTTATAAATTGTATGTGTATATTTTTAGTGTACGTTATAAATTGTATGTTACGTTGTATGGTTCGTTCCTTTTATTTTCATTACTAATCAATTGTGTTAATATTATTTATAAAACGTTCCTTTTATTTTTATTATTATTATATTATTGTGTTACTGTAAGTTATTTCAAAGATATAAAATCATTTTCACATGTTATACGTTTGAGATGTACGGGGTTATGTCAAAAATCCTTAACAGCGGCGCTAGCGTCCGGATGCAAGCTTCAGCAGCTGATCACTGGGGCCCCTCTAACAGATAAGTACAAAAAAAAAGAATATTTCATCTTAATAATAAGTAAACAATGAAACTTTATATGTCAAAAATATCAATTTTAAAAATAACGGCAAAATATTACTAACTAGTAATTAGTGTTCCCAATTTAAAAAAATCCTTTTCGGATTTTAATGTACTACATATTTAAATATCAAGTGGTTAATTTTTTCTTATCTCAAAGCAACTTGTTTTTCTTAAGCTGGAAAGAATATCTTTATTTATTTCCAGGAACAATGAAATATAAATAATACATATAAAATGTCTGAAAATGAATTAAATCGTTTTAAAATATTATTAACAGTTTTATTGGTATATGATGACTCGGGCCTTAATGTTTATCAATTAACTGAATTAATTGTAATTGATTGAAAACCAATTAAAAATATAAACAACATAAAATGGATTTAATTTAAAATATCAATTTAAATAACAAGCATAAAACTAAAGCATCACTAAGTATTCCTAGACTGATTATAAATAGGAATACCAGTTGTTTATCTGCTCACTCAATTGAATTTCGTCTTAAAGGAGTAAATATTAATCATATAAAAGTAAACTTTAGTCATAAATATATAAATATCGCTGGTAAAATTGAACAAATGATGATTTTATGAGTATTATCTTACTGCAGATATACACTCTACTGACCGCCATGCTGCTTGGATGGCAGACTATGATGGATGACGCGGGTGACAGACATCCTCCTCCATTGCGGCTACTGCTGGTGGCGCTCAAAATGGACAAGATTAAGTCTCTGCATGTTTTAACAGTTATGTTAATTTAGGTAAGCATAAAATTAAAATAATAAAAATTAATTCTGTAAAGTAAAAATAAAAGATAAAAAGCAATACTGTAAAAGTATGTATATATGTAAAAGTAAAATAATTAGTAATGGAAAAAATAATTAAAAGTAATAAAGTAAAAGATTAAAAAGTAATACTGGTTAAATCATAAAATGAAAAGTGGTCTAGTAAAATATAAGTATAAAAAGTAAAATAGTAATAAAAATTAAATAAAAAGTGATATTGTAAGAAATAAAAAGTATTATAGTAAAAATTAAAAATTAAAAGTAATGTAGTAAAAAGAAAAAATTAAAAATAGTATAGTAAAATATAAAAATATAAAGTAATATACTAAAATATAAAAAAAATAATATTGCAATAAATAAATATAAAAATTAATTTAGTAGAAAATAAAAAGTAGCGTAGTAAAATAATAGAATAAAGTGTTATATAGTAAAAGACACAAAAATAAAAAGTAATATTGTAAAACGTAAAATTCAAAAGTAAAATACTCAAATTTAAAAATTAAATGTTATATACTAAAATTTAAAATAATTAATATAGGAAAAATAAAAATAAACAGTAATATAGTAAAATGTGAAAGTAAATAATCCTTAAGGTATAGTTTTCCTTCTCTTTTGCCCTCCAGTACTCATCATGCCATCCTGTCAAGTTCAATAGGTTTTGATTTGATGAACACAAAATATTAAATTATTACCGAAGGACCTTAAACAACATATTACTAATAAACCAAAATTCTATAAATATTTGAAAAATAAGAAGATATAAATATTTAAACGATCCAAATGTTTGAATAAAAAAAAAAACAGAGCTAAAATTAATAAAATTTTACTTCAACACCAAAAAAAATTATCTTTAAATATTTAATATAAATTTTTGGATGTTTTTTTTCCAGTGCTTATCCAATAACGTTACTATATTTTGAAAATTTGTATACAAAATATTGTAAAATTAAAAATGACGACAATTGTATTTTAATGCATTGAAAGTACTTCTTACCATCAATTTGTTAGGCGTTTATTTTTAATATGTAATATTATGTTATAAATTTCGGAAAATATTTAAACCGGCAAGACAAAAGTTGAACCCACATTTTAATATACTTTCATACTTCAACTTTCATATTTTCATCAAATTTTGTAAAGCAAGATTTTATTAATAAGGCATACAAGGTCCGGGACTATTATTTCTAAAGAGTATTCATGCTAAAAGTTTTATTATTCATATACCGTATGAGTGTTAACCTCGAAGTCTTGAAAGAGGGTCTAAGGTTGGTACAAAAAAACTGCTGGGTTTTAAACCCGAAGGTTCAACATTATAACTGCTTTGCACAACTGTTGTTACAGAAATTGTATCCACTTCCTTACCTTAAAGGTAGAGGTTTATTGATTAAAGTAGAATATAATTATAAAATAATTATAATAATCACTGATGTTTTTTATTTCAAACTTAAAAATTATAACGGTACTGCAATCAGCCTGACAGACACCCCATGTACGAGTATACTAGACTGTGGGATAATTAATTCACGCTAGTAAAGCCTCTGGAAAAGAAAAATTTTCCCGTGGTCTCAGTTTTCCACAGAAGGAGATCATTTATCAATATAGTTAAAACGTACTACAAATGTAAGAGACGCCGCTACAATACTACAATCGCCCTAAACCAGCTGACAAATGGATTCTCGACCATTGTAGGAACTCTTACAACACCTGAAGGCTGGGTCCTCTATTCACCTGATCTCTTCCAGGTTTGTTATTCTTGGTTTTTTTTCCCTTCACTTTCGTGGGCTTTATTTTTTTCTCTTTTCTCTTCTTTCAGCTCCGGTTACCTGGAGCGCTACGGTCTAATGGTTCAAAATAGAATTGGCTACTGGAAATCCACCTTAGGTATTTAACACTAGGATATAGGGCAGGTTGAGCTTGAAGCTTGAAGTTTATACCACACTTAAATGTAGTAGTAATTAGTTTTTATTTCATCGCCACGTTTAAAAAAAAAAGTTTTAATGATATGGATTCCTCCCTCCGTTGGTCATTGCTATTATATGTATGTATAAATTTCTTAACATTAAGTTAAACCGCCAGCCTAAGATGAAGAAATGTGTGTAATACAAAAAATTATAAACCAGGAAACCATAATTTATTTATTTTTAACCTACGATAACTGCAATGAATATCGATATTGCAACAATTTTTGACAGAAGTTGTGACAGACTGACTGAAAGAACTCGAAATGAGTCGTAAAGGAATGGTGTACCTCAAGTTTCTGTATAGAGCACTTCCTTGCTATAAGTATCATCACCATCATTAAAACTGACCTTGACCGGTGGCTTAGTAGTGAGCATAAGTACTACACGCCTAAAATCCCGGGCTAGCCTCGGTAGGTTGCTCTAGGATGTTTTAAAAGGGAATAAAAATCCTTG
Source organism: Arma custos (assembly GCA_037127475.1). Classification (NCBI taxonomy): domain Eukaryota; kingdom Metazoa; phylum Arthropoda; class Insecta; order Hemiptera; family Pentatomidae; genus Arma; species Arma custos. Next base: position 58,386,133 of record CM073763.1, on the reverse strand, counting down.
GTATTACCGTGTTTCGGAATAGATGTAAAACGGAATCAGGTACTCATTAAAGATCCCTATCCTAGTTATTTAGAATTTAGGACCTTCACTGTCGCATTGTCCGATTAGCCGTAGCAGCAGAATGTGACATTAAATGAACAAACAACACATCACCTCTAGTGTTTCTTAAATCTGATTTACGGGAATGTTCTGTGTAAATTGAATGAGCTTCATTGAAATCTTTCTTAAGAAACTCAGTGAATAAATAATGCAGATAAATAGATGAAACAATTAAGCAGAATATACGTTTTCAACAAATATAACATAGTGTTTAGAATTTATCCTTCACAGATATCTTGAAATCCCACAGCAAATTGTTATACATAACATCCCGATCCTTTATACCATATGTTGGCAACAACCTACACTATAAGATTTGATCTGGCCCACGTGACATTTTGAAAAACTCTTTAGTCATACTCACGCAATGAAGTGAGCGAGCAAGCCGAGTGGCGAAGATCATCAAAGTGTGAGGCGGCAAACATCAAAGGCCTCACTGGCAGCGCACCAAAAGATTATTGCTTCGCAATTATATTGTTCTAGATCATACGATTCTAGATCATTCCTTCATTTTGCCTACATAAGTGGGTGGATGGCCCGAACTTCAGTTCAATTCTATTTGAGCTACCGAGGTGATAACTTCGACAAGCGATATCCTAACGATATCAAGTACCATCAGTTTACTTTCTGACTTTGTTTGCATTTTGAATGCTTAGTAATTAAATTTTGTTGTTAAGTTTATTGAAGGAAAAGTAAACGAAAATGATCTCTGGTGGAAAGAAACGGATAGTAAATGCCATGTTAAAAAAAGAAATGGACTGAAGTATTCTTTTTTATTTTGCACAATTGTAAGCCTATTTGTTTGCTGTGGAAATGAATCCGTTTCAGCGATGAAATATTTCAATATAAGGAGGTATTACTCCACTAAGCATCCTACGCTGCCTCACTGACGAGACAAATAAAAAAAGACAAAATCCAGAAGCTTAACGCAAATTTAGAAAAACAGCAGCAAATATTGCATAAACAACGAATACAACTTGATAATATTGTGAAAGCTAGTTTTATAGTCACTTCAAAACTGGTAAAGTGATTAAAGCCATTTGCCGAAGGAGAATTTATCAAGGAGTATATGTTAGAAGTTTGCAGTGTTTTGTGTCCTGAAAAGAAAAATTGAAAAAATTAGTTTGTAAAGACGAACCGTTGTCCGACGTTTAGAAATTATTGCTTATGAATAAACAACATATAAAAACAACATTGACCGACCATATGGCTGGTTTTGAATCATTTTCCACAGCATTAGACGAGAGCACCGATTTGTCTGACACAGCTTACCTGGGCTATATTTATTCGAGGTGTTGATACAGAGTTCACTATTAGAGAGGAATTGCTTGCTTTACAGCCGCTAAATGAACACAGGAAGCAAATACAGGAGAGGACATTTTTAATGAATCTCAAAAGGTATTTACAAGTTTTGGCTTGCCATGGTCAAAATTAGTTGGAGTATCCACATAAGGTGCACCTTCAATGGTCGGCTTACGTAAAGGTTTCATCGGAATTTTAAATGAAAAAGCAACTGAATCAAATGTGCAAAAAGATGATTTGATAGTCCTTCATTGCGTTATCCACCAACAGAACTTGTGTTCTAAGTACATTCGATTCGAGAATATTATGAATGTGGTAGTAAAAACTATAAATTTTATTAGATCCCAAAGGCTTAACCATCGTCAGTTCAAGGCGTTTTTGGATGAAATATCAGCCGAATATGACGACGACACGTATTACTGTAAAGTCAGATGGCTAAGCAAAGGGAAATTGCTAAAACGGTTTTACGAGCTTTGAAATGAGATAGCAGACGTTAAGCAAATAGAAGATAAACCACTATCTGAATCGAGAGACCCAAAATGGATATGTGGTATAGCATTTCTGGTCGTCACCATACAGGCCATTTGAATGATTTAAATTTGAAACTTCAAAAACAAGGAGAGTTATTAAATGATTTGTACAGCCGTTTAAAAGCGTTTCAGAACAAAATCCGCTTTTGGGAGGCACTTGATTACGCTGTCTGGCAATAGTAACCATTTCACCACGCTCTCTGCGTATGAAAATATCCCTTATGCTAAATATGCTGAAGAACTCAAGTTCAGTTTTAGCGATTTCAAAAACATGGAAGACTGTTTCAATTTATTTGCTACTCCAACAAAAAATAATGAACAAAATGCTCCGATACACTTGCAAATGGAGTTGATCGAGATTCAAGAAAACCCATTTCCTAAAATCTAAATTTGAAGACGTGGAGTTGTGCGATTTCTAAAAAAAATATCTCGAAGAAGATAATTTTCCGCAGCTTAGAAAAGTCGCAAAAAGATTGCTTTGTGCGTTTGGCAGTAAGTACTTATAAATGCGAACAGTTCTTTTCTTTGATGAAAGTTAATAAATCAAAGCAAGGTATAAGTTAACTGACTGGCGATAATTTGGAAAATTATTTACGACTTTGTATCAGTGGAATTAATCAAAACATGGATGGATTTGTTTCCCAAATTCAAGCTCAAGTGTCCCATTGATTTCGGTGTCTCCATTTAACTTTCGTAGGTTGTAACAATTCCATATTTAACGATTTAATTATTTAATTTAATGTTGCACCTATTTTTTCATGTAATTTTTTATTTTAATAAATTGTATTATTATAACACCGTCGTATTAATTCATGTCTGATATCTATCGCTAAAAATTACGAACACTGCTTTAAAATGCACTAATTGGCCCGCGAACGTATTTTCACACCAAAGTTTTGGCCACAACGCCAAAGGTTGCCCATACCTGCTTTATACCAACAATTTGGTTGTTAGTTGGAAGTCATGAGGTTTTTAGATCTTCATCTGGTTAATGACTTATGTTTATATAAGGGGAATGAAAAACTTGTTTGTTTATTTAACGTCACTTAATGTTGCTATGACAAATCGGACGGAGCTACTGTGTCTTAAATTTTGCCTTTCCAGGTATAATAGGAGGTTGTTGACAATCAACCAAAACACTTCAGGTCGGTTAATGACACCTGGATCCTCATTACGGCAAACTCATCTTCGCGAATCAAAAAAATAAATAATAAAAAATACAAAATAAAGCAAAATGAAAAGTCTAGACTTAGTACAATAGTGTTGGATATTGAGTTAAACCTTTACAACGAGCCATGTATATATATATATATATATATATATATATATATATATATATATATATATATTAACATTTTACTATTGCTTTTGTATAATTTAATTTCCATTAATATTAATAAGAAGATAGGAATAATCAGTATCAGAAATATCAGTCTTCAGGTTGTAAAGAAAGTAGAATAACAGTCCCCGGGGACCGACTAAATAGCAAGTACCCGAATAGCTAAACTTTTTTTTTTAATTCGCCTGTATTATATCATACTACATCATCATACTATATACACCTCTGATGAATAAATAAACCATAGCCTATTTTAGGTGTTGTCTAAAAATAATTTAAAAGTTCTAACATGCGTAAGATGGCTCTTACACACTACTCAATGCCTATTTCTATCTCATTTTCCACCGAAATTGGTCCGTCTTTTCATTTTCGTGACATGTGTACACAAGTCACGGAGTACCAGTGACCTGAATAGAGAAGTGCCTAGCTCTTCCACATTTTTTTTCAGTCCTAAGCCGGCGAGAAATAACTAAAAAAAAATATAAGAAAAAATAAAGATAGGGTAAGTAGGACGGTCATGTTAAATTTGGGGTACATAATTTATGTTCTCGGTCAGGTATATACTTCTGCGAATTCATTATGGAGCCGTTATTTGTAACTGTGCAAAACTGTTGACATATCTGTGGCACCTGTACATAGTGGGCTAATTCGAATTTTGTGAATTTCAAGCTATCTACTTAGAATCTTAATTTTTTTCTCTTTCCTTGTGTCTAACACGCTAAGTGTTCCGTCCATTGCAATGAAGGATATTCCTTTGTAAATCTTGGACTGATGCTCCAAACTTGAACTTAAAATGAGTTGAGAAAAATTACGATTCTAAGTAGATAGCTTGAAATTCACAAAATTCGACTTAGCCCACTATGCCCAGGTGCCACAGATATATACTGGCTATTCTTTCAGAAAATTGTTGATAACGGGGTCGAATAAACAGCTGTGATATAATTTTCAGTGAAAGTTAAAGGTTTTTCAGTTTTCTTTAGTTATTGGGAGAAAAAAAAAACTGTATTACTACAACTAGTGAACGGGTCAGGGGTTCAGAGCATATTAGAGACTGTACTGCTTCATAGGATCACGCTCAATCCGCAGATTTCCTCCCTTATTTTGGGTTTATAAAATTCATAGAGGCTGGGTGAAGCCCAGGACGGTCCTAGATCCCACCCATATGATCCAGCTCCGGCCGCAAACAGACTAAATAAAAGTCTTAGCAGCGGGAGTAATTGAGAGACTAAACTATTTATTCAACAGTTCTATATGCTCATAACAGTTCTATTATCAGAATTCTATTCAACATCTCGTATATGCTTGATAGAGGGATGGTCGTATTTTTTGTACTTTTTTATTATTTATTCATAATTTCGATGAGACTCCTACAAACTACCGCTGAATTTCATCATTTACTTTTACTTAATAACGTAGAACTGCCTTTCTCATACGGTGCGTTTGAGTCATTTTTTACCATCTGCACTCATATCAAACTTAACAACCACTCCTTATTTAAATCCAAGCACTTTCTTGAAATGTCTCTTCTATTTCACTATACCATATTTTTCTGTCATTACTTCTATCATTCCATGAAGTTATCCTTGCTTTGAAGACATCTCAGAAAAGTTAATTCTTGTAGTGTGTCCTGTGGCTCTTAAAACCCTCCATCATTTATTGTCCACAAGTTTTCAACGTCTTCAAGCGTCCTTTCGGTATGTCCATTATAGACGATGATTACTAATTATTTATGGAAATTACCATAAATAATCTAGAATGAAGAGTTTTTAGAATAAAGTATGCCATAGAAAATCGCGTTAAGTGCCTACTTAGTAATAATAAAAATAATAAATAGCATAGGGAACCCGATGACTCGATGCCGAAAACACCAATCACTTCATATGAACTTCCGTCCATCATTCAAATCCTTCAGATCACGCTTAGTGGGTTGTAGTGTGCTGATTTTTTCCCACAACCAGCGTATCTCATAGTTCATAACTGGCCAAGTCAGACCTTGGCTTGAAATGGAGTTATTGCTTATATTAAACCCATTCAAGCCAAAAAATTCGCTTCTCTGACAATTCCGAGATACGATCCCGCTTCCCCCAATACAATTAACTACATATGCATGAAATTTGACCTATTTACCACGGTTTTTAGGAATATATAAGTACGTAATTGTATGTGACTAGACACTTTTAATGCCCTATTGGTAACTTATGCTTAATTTTAGCGACTATATATTGGTATATAATAAAATATATATATATGAGAGGAAAATAGTTGATTGGGTGATAAAATGGTGAACGGATATAAATGGGGGTTGCAGTAAAAAAAAACACCAAATAAGTACTAGACTTATATTTTGTTAGTGCTGACGTTTCGACCTACCATGTAGGTCATCTTCAGGGCTATGAGAGAGAAACAAACAGAACAAAAACTATATAAAAACGTTACAGTAACAAGAATATAGCGACAGGTAATGTAGAAAATTAAGAATATAGTGACAGATATGAAAATTAAATATAACGAATATTAAAATAGAGACAGAATATATAATAAAATTAAAATATTGACAGATTTAATAAAATTTAAGATAATGAACAGAAATTAAAATAGTGACATATATAATACTTAAAGATAACAAATATAAAATAAAATACAGAAAATAAATGTACAGAAAGGATATAAAAGTAAACATAATATAAAGGGAAATAAAAATGAGGAGGTAAACCGAAAGATACAAAATTAGAAGATTAACATATAAAAAAAGGGTGGAACATGAAGAATTTAGAAAAAAACTAGTAAATTAAAGATATAAAATGTATGATAATGGACTTCTACAGGTTACATATGTAAAATGTATGAAACATAATAATACATGAATATGTAGAAAGAAATGAATAGGTATCTCGTAGAATGACAGTTAGAAATGTAAACAATTTGAAAATATAAGTATGGAACTATTTGTACAATAACTATTGTGTATTATTCTAATACTATTGTACAGTAACTATTGTGTACAGTAACTATTTGAAAAATAGTTGATTGGATTAATAAATTTGAAAAATTATAAATAGTGCTTATAAATGAAAAAATAGTGCTTATAAAGTGAAACGTCGGGACTAACGAAATATAAGTCTAGTACTTATGTGGTGTTTTTTTACTGCACCCCCCAACTATCTCCGTTCTCCATCTAAAATATATAAACAGGCTTGAAAAAGTAAATGAAGCATTTAGACTCATAAATTAATAAATAAAACCACAAATTTCGTCGGATAGATAAGCATAAAAGTATACCCGGCACCAAACCCTCAGCCCTACAGACAGACAGGGACGACAGATGTGTACACAATGGAAAGGACCCTAAGCACCCCCCACCACAACACTATCGAGATACATTATAGTTCTCGCTAATCGATTTTAAATGCAAATGGTATCTTGTCGATTAGCGCCTTATCGATTGTCATTTTAATTTGAGCCCTAACCCTTTCAACACAAGGGCGATCCCCAACAGATTGTACACGTCTTCGGTCGCCCATTCCGGTATGTCCATGATGGATCATGATCACTAACATTAATTTAGGAAAGTAAAGCAACAAAGTGCCAAACCTTTTATATAAATATATTAAGAATGCAGTGATTAATTTTATTAGATTTATTGGTATTACCTTCTACAATTTTATTTTTTTATTATAAGTACTAACACCTGTTCCCACGGACCATCTGTTTTAAAAATCTTACTAATCTTACTAATATTATATATGTGAATGTTTGTATGTTTGTCTCTCTTTCACGCAATAACTACTGGACGGATTTGGATGAAACTTTACAGTAATATAGGTTATACATCAGAATAACACATAGGCTATAGCAAGCGCGGATTTATGGGAGGGTGAAAGGGGGCACGTGCCCTCCCCCCCCGACAGTATTTTAGGTACTGTGTAGAATCCATTATTGTACATAAATAAAGGCAAATCACATGATAATAGTTGTTAAAATAACAGAAAGAACGAGAGTGAAACTATTTGTTTTGATATCCTACTAATCCTTCTAATATATAAATGTGAATGTTTGTATGTTTGTCTCTCTTTCACGCAAAAATTACTGGACGGATTTGGATGAAACTTTACAGTAATATAAGTTATACATTAGAATAACACATAGGCTATACCAAGCGCGGATTTATGGGAGGGTGCAAGGGGGTACGTGCCCTCCCCCCTCCCCCGACAATATTTTAGGTACTGTGGAGAATCCATAATTGTACATAAATAAAGGCAAATCACATGATAATAGTTGTTAAGATAACAGAAAGAACATGAGTGAAACTATTTGTTTTGATATCCTACTAATCCTTCTAATATATAAATGTGAATGTTTGTATGTTTGTCTCTCTTTCACGCAAAAACTACTGGACGGATTTGGATGAAACTTTACAGTAATATAGGTCATACATTAGAATAACACATAGGCTATACCAAGCGCGGATTTATGGGAGGGTGCAAGGGGGCACGTGCCCCCCCCTCCCCCGACAATATTTTAGGTACTGTGGAGAATCCATAATTGTACATAAATAAAGGCAAATCACATGATAATAGTTGTTAAGATAACAGAAAGAACATGAGTGAAACTATTTGTTTTGATATCCTACTAATCCTTCTAATATATAAATGTGAATGTTTGTATGTTTGTCTCTCTTTCACGCAAAAATTACTGGACGGATTTGGATGAAACTTTACAGTAATATAGGTTATACATTAGAATAACACATAGGCTACACCAAGCGCGGATTTATGGGAGGGTGCAAGGGGGTACGTGCCCTCCCCCCTCCCCCGACAATATTTTAGGTACTGTGGAGAATCCATAATTGTACATAAATAAAGGCAAATCACATGATAATAGTTGTTAAGATAACAGAAAGAACATGAGTGAAACTATTTGTTTTGATATCCTACTAATCCTTCTAATATATAAATGTGAATGTTTGTATGTTTGTCTCTCTTTCACGCAAAAACTACTGGACGGATTTGGATGAAACTTTACAGTAATATAGGTCATACATTAGAATAACACATAGGCTATACCAAGCGCGGATTTATGGGAGGGTGCAAGGGGGCACGTGCCCCCCCCTCCCCCGACAATATTTTAGGTACTGTGGAGAATCCATAATTGTACATAAATAAAGGCAAATCACATGATAATAGTTGTTAAGATAACAGAAAGAACATGAGTGAAACTATTTGTTTTGATACCCTATCTATGATCTATGTGGGGGCACTGGGGCATGTGCCCCTCCCTTTATAGTACATAATTTAAGGTAAATCAGGAATTTAGCATCTTGGAATTTGTAGTTAGGTTCTGTGAGATTTCTTAAGAAAGAAATTCGGATAATTCTACTCCAAGGGTTTCCCCTTTAATATAATAGGAGTTTAAAGGTTGTATAGAATCCGTCAGTTTTGAAGTTAGACATCTGAAATTTCGGATGTTCAAGTAACTTCTATTTTTAAAAAAATAATTAAATTATTTATTTAAAATGATCTTTTACGAAACTTTACGTGGCAGACCAAATTCCACGCGTGCGAAGCCGCGGGCATAAGCTAGTTCATTAATAAATCCAAAAAAAAATATTTAAACTTTTTATTACTTATACGAACCTTCTTCCATTTCCCACAATCAACGAATATATGAGATTTTTCAAATTTCATCAAAAAACTAACAACAGATCAATGAAGGAAATAGTGAAAATTGAAAACTACATACTTTAAAGCATGTGTATTTATAATAATATTTATATCAAATTAATTGCAATGTATTTAATTTTGATTTTAAACAATTAAAAAACTGTTAATGAAACAAAAAAAATACTTTTAAAGATTAAAACTGTCACTAATTCAAGCAATTGACACTCACTTTACTAGGAGTAATTCTAGCATACGGGTTTGTTGTATTTGTCACAAAGAAAACATGTTTCCTTAATTGTTGTTTTTGGACAAATGCAACAATGCTTTTGCGTATTATTTAACAAGACATCATTCCTAATAATTATTTTTTGTTTGCAAGATTGGGGTTCAATAATTGTAACAGAACTTAAAAATATAATAAAATAAAGTATAAATTCAAAATGAATATGAAAAACAGTTAATATTTTGATTAATGTAAACAAACAACCGGGATTTCCACAATCGGAAGTGTGGGAAATAGGTACCAAAAGGTTTCAGGGACCATGTATCAGTACTTGAGGTCTAAAAATAGCAGGAAAATATTGTGGCATGAATAATTATAATTTATAATTGATTTTAATCTTGTAGTAAAAAATTATAAAATTAGCAGAACCGTTTAATTGATACTCGAATACATAGGCCAAATGATCTCTCTCTTTCTACAGCCATATCATTCATCTGGATGAAAATTGACACTTGTAGTTTAATAGCCACTAAAGTATTCAGGTCTGTATTTATTTTTCCTATTCCCTTTACTATCAGCTCACTCATCTCCTAAAGACTTATTAATCAGCTCAGTAATTTCTCAAACACACACTCTCGGTGGTGAAACATGGATCAGGTAACAGATACAAGGTTGGAACTTGGAACAGGATGGACTCATGCAAAAAAGGAGGAAGCGGCATCTCAGCTTTGATGGAAGTCGGCAGCTGAGGTTTACCGCCACATCTGTTAGGCCTACAGCAATCCGAAATATATTTTTCAAAATGGGTCTTTAAAATACGAATATAAGTGTGGTCTTGTGTGGTGGGAAAATTATTTTCAACCTCGATTCATGAAGGGAGGGTAATAATCAATAATTGTTAATTTTTCTAGACAGAAACACATTGGTACGAGAGGTTAAGAGACTTAGTACGTTGTTACATATATCAAGACCACAAAAAACATAATTTGTATGAATTTAACACTTAGGTACTGAGACATGGTCCCTGGGATTTTTAGGTACATTTTTTCTGGAATTTCCCACCTTACCGATCTTGGGAATCCCTGTATGACTTAGTACCTTCCTTTCTTGCTAGCACCTTATAGAATGTGAAAATGGAAAGTTGGTTCTGAAGTAAATTCACAAAATATAAGCAACGCAAAGCAAATTTATGGTACCATGGACGATACCTTAGTACTTGTGTGACTTCATTGATTATTTCAAGGTAAGTTTTCGTTTAATGCTTTCTATTTATAAGTAAATATTAATCATAGATACTATTATATTTATAAATGTTATCAACATATTAACTGTTTTTCTTATTATTTTTGAATTTATACATCATTTAATGTTATTTTTTAGTTCTGTTCAATTATGGAACCCCAATCTTGCAAATCAAAAATAGTTATGAGGATCCGACGTTTTGTGAAAAAATGCGCCTCTTGTTAGATGATATGCGAAAGTATTGTAGCATTTGCAAAACAAAAAAAACCTTTCTTTATGATATTTACAAGAAAACATGGACACTATATATGTAGTATTCCAAGCAACTGTGCTTGGAATATTGTTAATTTTAATTTTGAAATGCATTTTTTTCTTCATTTATAGGTTTTTAATTGTTTTAAATAAAAAGTTATAAATACGCAATTTGAAATATGTAGTTTTTTATTTTCGCTATTTCCTTCCTTGATCATATTTGTTTGTTTTTTACTGAATTTTGAAAAAATATCATATATTAGTCGATGTTGGGAAATGAAAGAATGTTCATATAAGTAATAAATAACAAGCGATAAAATGTTTAAATATTTAATTTTGTATTTATTAATAAATTTTTAAATCTGTGTGTCAGTACTACACCCCTACAACCCTTATCCAGAAGTTAGGACTATAAATTAAACAACTTTATTTAGAATATATCCGTGGTGTGAATAAAGCTTAAATATGAGTGGAAAACTAAATCAAGATGTTCGTAGCTCGAATTGCTATATGTACTCTTGCCCTGGTGACGATGCAAACTCTTGCTCCACTGGCTGTAATTTTACTTTTGTAAAGCTGTTTCTCTCTGTGTGCATCAATGGAACTAAACGATCCCATTTTTAAGTTGGGCATTGAATGGCCTTTGAAACAATATATGATTGAAACGGTTGAATTGTTAGTTCTTATACCAAGTGCAAAGTAACAATTCCCTCCTTGCATACTCCTAATAAATTCCCTGTGCGTACTCTTGCCCCGCCTACTTACAAGTAATCCACCGTTTGTTAACTATATGTGATGACCCATTAGATCTGACTCCAAGCTTTTGAATTATTAAATAATTGAACTTATATGTTAAATAAATATGCTAATCCTCTTATTTCTATTATTTCTTTATTACCGTAGAGTCGTGTAAGAACTGACAGGCCCTAGGAAGTACTGACAGGAGCAGGGGAACGGGTTCGGGCGCCATCATCCATCATCCTGACCCGGGAAACGTGGAAACTAATTCTACTCCCGCCTTTTTTCCTTTAGTTTTTTTCCCGCCTTCTCGCACCCCCCTCTCTCTTTCGGAATTCCATTTTCCGCCGCCCTAGGAACAGTCACCGTCCAACAATGCGAAATTAACAGCCTGCCTGTGGTCTGTACCTTCTAGCTAAAAAATAACTCCACATTTGTTATGTAGCAGTGTAACTTTGAGCAGGATGAATGGGTGTTTTTGATCTATTTATGTATGTCGAAGCTGGAATGGTTTTTGTATTTAACAGAGAGAACAAAAGTTATCATGATTCATATCATGGAAATTTAATAAGTATGATATTACCAGAAACAAAGATAAACATTGCAGTTTTTCACAATTGAAACAAAGGATTTAAAGAAATTAAATATATATTATTATTTATTGTATTTATATTACATATACTATGAGTTGATCTTATATGTATGGGGAAGAAAATGGTTCGAGTAGATGTATCTTTTGTATCTGGTTTACTTCAATTATTACTTTTAAATGTGTTTGCATCTTGTCCGTCGAACCCGCTATTTGGGTCGAAACGTTGATTTTTCAACAAATCGTTGATCTCTATTTAGGTAATGATTTCTTTGACCTCCACCCGGACCACTTTCTTCCCCGACATTAACTAAAGTGATAAACTGAAAAGAAAAAAGTCCTCCAGTCCTTAAATGAGAGAATAAAATTTTACGATAAAACTAAAAAAAATAAGTTTTACTTACTTAGAATGTTGGCATAATATAGAGATATGAAATACCTACACATCTGAAAACCATGAAGGGTGTTAAGCTCGGTATTTAGTAGAGAATGTACCGTTTCTAAGTTAACGATTGTGTAAGGAGATGATTTGGCGATGACCACGCTCAATCGCTTTGATTTTCCATAATTAAGAGTACCCAGGTTTACAGAGGCTGTTTAATCCACAGGAGGGTCTCAGCCCCCAGATTGTTTGTTTATTCATTTAACTTCACTTAAAGCTGCCATGGCTAATCGTACAATGCTACTGTGGGAGTTGTAAATATTGCCAAACAGGTATAATAAGGAAGGGGTCTTTAAGGAGGAGGTATTAGAAATACCTGACTCCGTAAAGGTGTGAAGGGGGCCGATCTAGGGCTATTAGGACAGTCAATAATTTATGTTTTAAAAATGTTTGTTATTTCTTTATAAAAAAATTAGGTACTTTTCTAATTTGACGCCCATCGACCCCAGCACGCTCCTCTGGCACTTACATCAACTATTTGGACCCTGTCAGGTTATGCTGCCTACAATTTATTTGAAATAGTATTCTTTAATTATCATACAACAGGATTATTAGGAAATGAAATAGGAGATGATATACAACCAAAATATCACATTTTAGTTGTATATCACAATTTCTCTTTACAATTAAAATATATAAACTACTGAATAAATAAGAAGATAAAATAAAACATTTATTATAGACAATATTCATTAAAAAGAACAATATCTTCCAATATAACATCAAAAGGGTGTCGTATATACATTGCAATAAAAACAATTAACCAAAAAACATCATATTTTAGTTAAGTATAATTATTTATCTTTAAAATTGAAATATTTAAAATAGAAAGTATATATTAAGATAAAATAAAACATTTATTATACAAAAGATTGATTAAACTGAACAATATCTAGCAACAATTATAAACAATATTAATTAAAAAGAACAATATCTTACAAAAATTACAAAGTTGCAGTTTCATATTATGTCCATTTCTGCAAGACAATTTCCGGGGAATGACGTTCCGCTCCTGAAGAAATAGCAGAGCTGACTTTTCATCACTCACCTCGCGAAAAATCTTCATTAAATTCCTACTCATATTGTATAATTAAGATGAAAACAAATAGATGTTCACTTGACACAATCAATAACAAAGGAGAGAGGTTACGGCAACAGAAGCAGCTAGGAAACTGACACTTGGGGCGCTGGGGTCGATGGGCGTCAAATTAGACAAGTACCAAAAATTAAGAAAAAATTCCGTTCGTAGTAAGAGTACATTATTGCAAACAAACAAAATTATAACTGCTATAACGGCTTTTCCGAATAATAACTGGAATAACTTGAAGAACTTTGAACTGAAAGAAAAACGAAATAAATTAAATGAATATAGCACGCTATCTTTGATTAAAAAAATTCATAATCGGCAAATAATAATTGTTATTTCGATTCAATTGATTCATTTTCGTTACTTTTTATTTTATTACAAACGTAGCACGCATATTAAAATAAAAATGATGGTGGGTTAAAAGAACACATATTTTTTAAATAAATTTTTGAGTGAGAATAATCATATAATCTTCAAATTAACGAAATAATGCTTATTTTTTATTTGAAAAAAAAATTAAACTAAATTAAATTGATTTATATTTTGTCGCTTTTTAAATTATTGCTTAAAATAGTAACTACATGCTGACGGGAATAAAAATTAATTATTGTTAAAATTTCCTCCTTTGCCTAACACACTTTTTGTAACCTTGTAAAATCACGTCGTTACAAATAAAGCTTAGAATAGATTTATTGTATTTACTATATCCTTTCATTGTTTTTTTTTCTTGCAGACATCAATGAAGAGATTTTTAATATTGTCAATTACATTGAAACATGGTAGGAACAGAACTTTCCTAAAATTGCATGCCTGTTAGGATCGTGTTACAAACTGAATAAAGTTAAAATATATATACTAAATATTTATTGTTAAGACCGTGGAAAAAAATCCAACGAAAAGCCCATGTGTCTCCAAACTAAAACAGAAATTGAAATTTCTGTTTTTTTCTCTATCTACCCTGAGGATGCCTGAATGGGTGAAATATTGGCCAGATAATTTCAATTTCTGTTTTAGTTTGGAGACCTAAGGGCTTTTCGTTGAAATTTTTTCTACGCTCTTAGCATTTATGTAAGGCCTCTTTTTATTTTTCAATCTAAATATTTATAATTAAGGCTCTCATCTGTGGTCGAGACGTGCTGAATAAACAATACACAAGTCCAATTCTGGAATCGAGGCCCGATATAACTCAGGGGTTTTTCCGCTCTCATCCCGAAGCTAATTGAATATTTAATTAAATCAGACTTTGTTTCAAGAATATTTTTCTAATTTTTTCCACAAGTAGCAGGACCTCCCGGATCCAGAGGTAAAAATGTTTATGCTAGCTCGATTGAACCGTTAAATACCCGTTCGTTTTCCCCATAAGTCAGAGTTGAAGACTGGTACTAGTGAGAAGTATCGAGACCTGATCAAGAAGCCAGATGGATTCGGAAGGTATGAATTTTCCTTTATAAAGTAGTCAGACTAGATTCTGGGTGAAGCGAGATGGTAGTTCAGTTGCTGATAGAGCCACTCAATTCTGACACTTAAATATTTTATTTTTCATCGTTCGGTCATCCCGTTTAGCAAACAGCTGGGAGGTCTTTTATGTAAATTTTAATTATTCTTAGTGCCTAAATGATACAATAATTGTTATGGATGAAGGATTATGTTTTAATTGAAATTATTATTTTATAAGTGGTTTTGGGGATTGTGATTATTGATGGTGAATCCGGTTATGGTTTTAGTTTTATATCATTAGTCAGAACTATTATTGATATTGAATCTTACTATAAGTTTTGTTATGGTGTCTATTATATCTTTTAATATATTATTTCATCAGTCACTAGCATTGTATGTATTAGCTGGGTGTAATTATTTCAATATAATAATTGATTTGAAGATGTTCTTTTCGTTTTTCTATCTCAACTTTACCCTAAGTACCCTTGACTGTCCCACCCTTTCTACCCGACCTTAGCTGTCCATAGGGTCCAAGAGAAGTGCCTCAGGTAACAATTGTATTGCATATTTTATATTTGTGTATATGTGTGCTACAAAGAGAGAAAACAAGATACCAAAGAATATGAAAACACCTGCACACAATCCATGAAGGGTCTGGGATTTTGTTTACGGTTGTGCAGGGAGGTGATTTGTCCTTGGCCACGCTCAAACGCCCAGGTACCCAGTTTATGGTATCTACTTTATAGGGGCTGATCGAGGGCTAAGAGGGTTTGCAGTTCCCAGAAGGTCCATCCTCGGCTTTTGGCAGTTTAAATAATTTTTCTGCCTCAGCCGGAAGTAAACCCGGAACCTTCTCCGTAGCAACTCAGAAATGTTGACATATTGAGCTATTCCGCTCTCCCTAAGAGGTAACATTTAAAATAATATTTATCCGATTATTCTCTGTGCATTGGTGTTGCTGTTCAAAATGAATAGTTATCTAGAGAGTAGCAAAAAGTAAAATTTATAATTACTTCCAAGGAAATTGCTTTCGAATTTTAATAATTTTATGACCGCTAGTTTATCTTTATCAAAACGCATAACCAAAGTATAACTGGTATTAATGTAATTTCGATTCCTTTATCACAATCGGTTACAAGGAAATGCAAGCAAAACAAAGTTGCATAACGGATCATTATGATAATACTATTCGGTATAAAATTTCAGTTCCTTTGCCTACTCTATTCATGTCTAGTCCCAGGCATCACCGATCCTGAAGGGCCGATTTATCGACTCATGAATTGTGTAATACATGATTGATTATAGAATAAATAAAAATATATAAATAAATTTGCTTGCGATCGGCCTAGAAGGGCAGTTCCATATACACACTGATATCTCATTAACATTACTTTCATTTTGTTTAATAAAGCGTATTGTTGTTGTTGTAGTTCATTGAGGTTATCGCCCTTGTCTGTCCTAACCAGGGCAATAACAAGTTATCCAACTGATCGTCACAGCTCCTTGTCACAGTGTGAAGGTCGGAATTTATTACGTCATATGTCTTATGTTAAACAACGCGTTGCAACGATTCATTTGATCGGACTCGAGCCATAGTCATTTCCGGTTTCCGAATGATGAAGAGATTCTACATAAAATTTTCTGCCGCCAGAGATTCAATACTGAAGATAATAAGACTCACAGATCATTCGATTACCCTCAAGGATTATTCTAGTATGTTTTGAACCATAAGTTGGTGCTTAGATTTGTAATTTATAATTACAAACCCAGATAATGATAATCATTTTATGGCCACTTGTTAAGAATGAAACCTATTAGACTGACGAACCGTTTACGTATTTTAAAGAAAAGAAGACCAAACCTACCTGGATCGAAGAGGTAGAAAAACATATAGAAGATGGAGATTATTTATGAGGATGCTCTGTAAACCAAGCGCCTCAGGATGCAACTGGAAACTCACGTAGATTTTCTAGAAAAACCAAGACTGAAGGGAAAGAAATGGACGGATGAAACAAGGGAGCAGCAGCAACAAATGAAGGAATACTGGGCCAATAACAAGAAGAAGATCGAGAGCTGAAATGATGTGGTCCTTATTAGGCCAATACGAAAAATAACAGATAATGGAAGAATTTAGAATTTTTTTTTTATTCTGTACTTATTGTTCTATAACAAATGTGCTACACACCCCTACAGTTCGATCAGGTGACTGGCAGAGGAGGTAAAAATATTTACCAATAAAGGGTCGATGGCCTAAAACTGTGGGTATCGCCCGAATAAGGAAAAGAAAGCGACCCAAGAAGAGATGATTGCAGGATATGGAGGTGAGCTCTGTAGGGGCTTAGAGAAGGAGACTGGCTCGATCACGACTTTGGCGAGAACTTTTCGTTACTATATAAGTTGTAAAAAAAACAATGAATAAAAATAACGTATTGTTTTATTTTATATAAAAAAACCGTTTTTGTTGTTGTAAGCAAATATTTCTTAAATGGGATCTGGAATTAAGTATGTGTAAAAGATGGAAGATATGTTTAAGAGGTAAAAAAATTAATAAAGTTAATAATCCATAACTAAGCCCATACATTTCATACTTGATTTATTATTATTACATTGGCACTACAACCTTTAAGCGAGTCCTAGCCTCCTGTAACACCAATCACCATGCTCTTCTATCACTGGCTGTTTCATCCAGCTGGTAACTCCAACTTTCTTCGCATCATTATCTACGCAATCTGCTCATCGTAGTCTTGGCCTACCAGGCGCTCGACTCCCAGTTTCGAGTTATTTCTCAATCTATCCTATTGGAATAATTAAGCACTATTTCCTCTATGAAAAAAAAATTTAAAATATTCTTTTTTACTTACTACTTATTCCATATCAATGCCTCAATTATTGAAATAATTATATATCATCCAACGACAGAACAATTCTCCAATATCCTCGAGTGCTCCCTGGACGCGGATGAGCCCCCATTGTCTGCAGAAGGTAATCCGTCAATGACTGAGAATCCACCATTAGCAGAGCGGGCCGAACTATTAGCTATAGAAGGGAAACTGTGGAAATGAGGAAAAATGATCTGGGGACAGTGGGCCTTCTGGGTGTCTTCCGGATAACCATCTGTCTATAGTCTCCATGAGGTCTTCGCGGTTTGGCACTTATAAATCCTTCTCACCCCGTATATTTATTATTATTTATTTATTCATCATTCTTGCTTTTGAATTTAATTATCCCTTCATTCCTCAATATAGGGGTGTACCGCAAGGCAGTGTTTTAAGTCCCATTCTCTATTCAGTATACACCTCTGATATTCCCGAGCACTCTTGCACCAACATCTATACCTTCATTATTTATTATCAATACAGCCATTATTTCTTCTCACAGAGACCCAAACCTAGCATCTATAGCTCTTCAAAATCATTTATTTGATTTAGAAAAGTGGTTCTGTAAATGGCAAATCAGAATAAACGCCTCAAAATCGAGCCATGTAAGCTTCTCTCTAAGCAAAGCTTCGTGTCCAGCAGTCAAAATTGACAACGACGAAATATCTTCCAAAAATTATGTACGTTATTTCGGACTAGACTTGGACAAAAGACTTACATGGAACGTACATACAAAATTAAAAAGACAAGAATTGACTAGACGGTACAAACAACTATCACATCTCCTGGACTATAGATCTTCACTTGACTTGAGGAACAAACGACTTATCTATAACAGTATACTGAAACCTATTTGGACATATGGATCAGAACTTTGGGGTTCAGCAAAAAAAGTTCACATACAGAAGATACAAAAACACAGTCCAAAATTCTCAGAAAAATTATTAATGGACCATGGTATATATATATATATATATATATTTTTTTTTTTTTTATCATGAGAAAAACACTTCAATCAAATTTGCTGGATACGCAATTGCGCAGGTGCCAATGAAAATTTAATAATAATAATAATTATACTTATTTATATATATTTATTTTGTTATACTTATTATTTAATTATAGTGTGCTGAGAAACCTACCTCCTTACCTCATATAACCCCTTCTAATGATTCGTCTCATTTTGAGTTATCTGTGTGTGCGTGAATTGGGTAATTATTTCACAGGTTTTCGCTTCGAGTTGAGTCTCAAGTATTAACTTTTCATTCGTTTCCCTTTTAATATTTTCCGAAAATAGTACTCATCGTGAGCTTTAGTATGTAAAAGAGAATGTAATTATGGGAAATAGGGAACGAATAAACTCTTAACTCACTGTAACTTAACTCAAACCGACGAGCTTGCGAAACAGATATTAAATTGTTTTCTGTATACCCTGGCATGCCCCTTCTAGTTGGTTCATGTTCTGTGGTACCTAGCAAGTGTACCTTTATGGTACCTGATAATGTCCACTACTCTTGGCAAAAATATTTTACAACCAGTACAGCGGGTTCGTTTAAACTATATTACCATTTGTAGGGGTGAATGCCGCCTATGCACGTGTGAGTGTGACCTATAGAAGTTATACCTGCTCGCCCTAACCACTTATCTTTATGGCCTTGTATTTTATGGTGTCAATTAGTACTTGTAAACATATTTAAATTTTATAAATTATTAATAAACATTTCTAATACTATTTATATTATTTACAAACAGTTAACTATTCTTAATTATAGACAATTTACGAATCGTTCTGTAATTTAAAAATAATCAACTACTCTTTCAAGCGATATCTAAAGTCTTATAATATTATTACATTTTTTATATTTCATTTTCCAATAATATGCATTAAGGTTGGTGTTATCAGTATAGAGTCATCAGTTATAAACAATGGGAGGTAAAAGTCCTTGCAGACCGGCTAATACTGCTATATAATATGTTTATATATTATTATTTATATATAATATGTTTCTACTCTTAAATATATTTTGAATATGTAGGTTGATATTTGGGATGCCAGAGTATCATTTAAGATGATTACTCAAATTATTATTTATATGCCTTAATCTTAATTGGGTTCCTTTCCAGAGGTGTATTCTTGTGTTTACCAATTTACTTATCTATTATACCTTCAATATATTATTTATAAATAAATACTGTATGTAGGGTATGTAAGCACCAAAATAATTACAATAGGGATAGTTTATTTATTCAATTTTAAAAAAGATTAATGATTCAGATTTTGATATATAAAAAGGACTGCCATAAAATACCTTACAGGAAATAAATTAATGGGTAACAGTTAGCAGTTACACAATTCACCCAGCCACCTCTCCCATTAGCCCTGAAGATGACCTACAAAGTAAGTCGAAACGTTAGCACAAATAAATAATAAGTCTTGACTTATTTGGTGTTTTCTTGACTGCACCCCCCGACTATCTCCATTCTCCATTATATCATCCAGTCAGCTATTTTTCTCTCTAACAAAATGTTTTATTTATAAAATTGTAAGAAACTAAAATTAGGAGAAAGAATCTGACTGACAACAATTTAGTAGGCAAGGAATATTTTCAGCAAAACTGCTTTCTCTTGACAGCTCTTTTATTTAATATAAATTCTGATGAATAGTTCTACTAAATCATGGAATATACCAAAAATAACATAATAAATAGTTTGTAGTGAAACAAAGTAATCTTTTGCATAAAATAATCATCAAAACTCCACTTCAGGTAGCTTTTTGTCATTAATCTTGAGTAGTACTATGTTAGCAACTAGAGAGAAATAAATTCAAAAGGAGGCGTGATAATACCAGGATGACAGTGGCATTCAAGCTTTCAAATCTGCAGCCCAGTGTTGTTGATAAGTTGTAAAATATAATTGTGTCCACAGCTTTATGCGAGGCTTCCGGAGGCATATATTGGTTACTTTTAAACACAATAACATACTCCGATGTCACATTCGTATTTTCATGATCATGAGAAAATACGAACTTCAATACCTGATGAGGAGGAATCAAAGAACTAGTGAGGAAAGTGGACTTAATCTAAATCTGAACAGGACTAAATGGATGGTAGTAAGCAAAAAGCATATAACAGTTCATATTATATAATCAGGTAATATAATACGTAGATTCATATGTATACCTTGGATCAGTTACTAACTCAAAATGAGACCAGAGAGTTGTAGTAAGTTCCAAAATTAAAAAAAGATAGAGCGATATTCTGCAAAATGAGAAATGTACTCACACACATCGACTTATCTCTTCCATGAAAAATAAAATTGGCCAAATGTTACATATTCCCTGTTTGCTGAATGATGCTGAGGCATGGACATGGAAGGTAACACCATTTAAAATGCTGGAGGCTTTTGAGATGTGAATATAACGCTTCTCAAAATATTTTATACTGAACGCGAAAGTATTACATACAATAAATGGAAAGTAAATAAAATATGGAAGAAATTGTTGGGGGTGCAGTCAATAAAAACACCATAATAAGTGTAACTTATTTATTGTGTGCCGACATTTCGGCCTACAATGTAGGCGATCTTGCCCTGAAGATGGCCTACATTGTAGCCGAAACGTCAGCACACAATAAATAAGTTACACTTATTACGGTGTGTTTATTGACTGAACCCCCAACTATTTCTTCCTTATATTAGAAGTTACAGTCAACCAATTCTTCTCTAACGGAAAGTAAATAACATTTACATAGAGGAAGATTGAATATCTCGGGCATCTAATAAGGCTACAGATGCCCAATACTGGAAATAAACTTACCCGTCCATTTGACTTCAGAACATATACCAAAAACCAATTTACATCATAGAGGAACATCTGCAACACATCTCACATCAGCAGTTCGTATGGATACGTCAAACGGACTGTATCCTTGCTCCAAGACGTTCAGTAAACAACTAAGGCAAAGGAAGGTAATACACGCTGGGCAGAGTTTAAATAACAGCTGAGTTTTTTTTCCAGATGTCCTGATGATGCCTGAATTGGGTTAACGTTTACCGGGTTTTTCCAATATTATAGAGACATAAGACTTTCTGAGATTTGCACTATTGCATTATAATAAATGAAGACTTCTGAGCAAAAACGAGGAAATTGGTTTGTTTTTTTATATGTACTTTGTAACAGCGTGTTTTGGCAGATTTTTTAATGACGAACACGACAGTACAGTCAAGACAGTAGTTCAAATGGCTCAAAACGGCTGAAAAAGTATGTATATAATTTGGATAAACATGTTCATCCCAATAGAGGTAAGGTGAATTCACCGATTTGGACTTCAAGCTTCTCCAACATCCTCTCCATTTTCAGACTGACAGGATCAGCATTTCCACACGGACTTTAATAAAAATAATAACAGTGAATTCTGAGGGTAATTTAGCTCATCTGAATATTGAAGAATAACTCAATTACCTCGTTTTCCCCTGCAGTCTTCAAACAATTTATTTCTCTTTTTATAATTTTTACTCAAGTCATTTTTGAATTCATTCATTCATTCATAAAAGTCATTTTTATTTAAGCCTTTTATGTCTAATGAACCCCTGCATAATTATTATTCTGTGTATATTTCTACTGTGAAATATACTTCAACCATTTATGAACAGTGTTTTTTTTTTTATTTACTTCTTGAGACAGACCGTAGTTGAACTCCATTACCCTGCAACACTACAAGGTTAATACTAACCGAGGAAGTCAAATATAATATTTGAGGAAGAGAAGGCAGAGGAAGGAGACGGAGAGGGAAGACAGCCGGGACAGAACAAATAAATCCCTATTGATTGCTAGTGACTGACAAGAGTGCTGTAGTGATAAATGACCGAGCTCTCCCCAGAGCTAACCCCGCGTCTCTACATTTCTTCATGCAACAATGCCGCTCCAAATTGTTTCTGTAGAGGGCGCCCTTTCGAATATCCATTCACCCGGGCCTTCCGCAGCCTCCCTATATTACTTCACCCCGCGGATCCGGCCTCGTCAGGCCGATACGGTGCTAAATGCTCAATACTATACGAATCATTAGTCACACCGAAACAATGATAAAAAAAAAATAAAAAACACTATTTTTCTTAGAATTTAAAAGATAATATTCCGCGTAATTACGGAGAATGAACCCGGCTTAATATTATTGAAGCGTCCCGAAGATTAAGATGGACTTGTAAAGGCTTTTTCCCCTTCCACTAAAATTTATTCAAAATTATTATGACTAAGATAACTCTATATAAGGCCCTTATCAGCCCAGTGATTACTTATGGCTAAGACTACCACAAAGTCAGAAAATAAGAAGTTACCAATTTTCGGAAGAAACGTACTCAAGGATCACATGATCTGCTCAACGATATAGAAATTACTACAGTAATGAAATTAAATTATCCTCGGTGGGAACGTCATATCACTATGATGCAAACAAGTGCCATTCCAAGGATGTGACAGAAAGTTGCAGGGACGTCGAGCGGTCAGTTGGCCACGATTAACATGGACAGATTGCGTAACGAATAATGCAAAGAAAGCTGGAGTTATAGCTGGATGACAACAGACAGCGGTAGAAGAGCGATTGGTGATATAGGGGGTCAGGGCTCAATTACGGGTTGCAACGCCAACATAATAATAATATCAACATATATTTTAAGTAATAATATTCTAAAAAGATAACACGTGATGAAATATAAATCAATTAAATCGAAATAATTATTTTTTCAAATAAAAAAAAAGTATTCGACAATAAGGTGTTGCCCGAAAAAGGTCTTATACTTGAGAATTTAGGAGATTACACGAATAAAGCCTCGAAACGTGTTGACATCGGATGCTGTTGACATAAATATAGAAAGTGCGAAAACTCGAAAATACATACAACATATAAGTGGAAACAGTCTATAGTCTCTATACACCAGGAAACCTAAAGACCTGCTGATGTATAGCCAATTCTGGATATAAATAGAATATAAATAA
The DNA here is from genome assembly GCA_037127475.1 of Arma custos. Taxonomy (NCBI): domain Eukaryota; kingdom Metazoa; phylum Arthropoda; class Insecta; order Hemiptera; family Pentatomidae; genus Arma; species Arma custos. The sequence goes on along the minus strand of CM073763.1, from coordinate 58,362,328 downwards.
ATGATAAAAAAGGGATTTTATTTGTTCAATCAATAGGGATTTATTTGTTCTGTCCCGGCTGTCTTCCCTCTCCGTCTCCTTCCTCTGCCTTCTCTATATATATAAATTTGTATTTTTAATTTTTAAATTAACATGAAATTACTTTCAAGCACTAATGGATGACTGTTATGCTATTCAAGTATGTATAGAGAAATAACTGACCTACTTAGATTAGATTTGATAGAAATATCTCAACAAAACTGTCCTCCAATGATCTGCTTTCCTTACTTCTATCCAGAGGAATGGTTCCAGAAAGTGGAAAAAAAGTTAAAATAAATGGAGGAAAATATTCAATATAGTGGTACAGATAATATTCATAACGATAGGCAATATAGATAATATTCAACATAGTGAAGTACAAATTCGAACTTTGGTGTGCTTTCGAACTTTGGGATATCTACAGTTCATATGTAAGGGATGTGACCCTCCAAAATTTAGATAGAAGCGTCATCAGAAATATAGTCTGTGATAAGTTACTTTATATCACATGTTATTTTTGATATGTTTTTCGAAAGCATAAGGTGTGCTATTTTCTCACATTAATGAATAAAATATTAAATTTAGACGTATACATGACTCACGATTTGCGCGATTTCAATGCACCGATAGGAAATGTAGATTGATTGCCATAGTCGTTAGCATACAGGAACTAGCCCTATTCTCTGCTCACGGAGGCATTAAGTGCTCATTATCGATTCCTCCATAATCGATGTCTCTGGATTTCAGATTTTGAATGAAATATATACAAACATACAAATGTATTTAATTAATTAATAATAACCATTTAATTAGATTGTTCTTTATGTGAAAAAAACGACAAAAAACGTGATGTTGAAATATTTACAAAAGCTAATCAACAATCGGTTAAATCAAGACTATTATGGGTACTCAAGACTAATAAACATATAATATATGATTGCTAATGAACAGGTCGTTAATTGGTACATATTTGAAACGTAGATCGGAGTTCTAAGTTGTATATTTCGCTAGATGTTTTGATTAATAAATTTATTAAAACCTTAAATCAGATAACTATTTATCGCCAAGTTTTTTTAATTGCAATATTTAAGATCAAATGCCGTATAAAATGTGTTTAACCCGTGGTAAGCTTAAAATGTTTTGAAGCGAAAGAAATGATTGTTTATATTAAAAGGACTATGAGCACAGCCGTTCAATTATAAAATTGTTCAAATCACTCGAATTACCATTGTTGTATAATTGTTATATTTTATATATGTATATATATATATATATATATATATATATATATATATATATATATATATACATATATATTTTAATTTTGAAGAGCCGGGATTCGACCCCAAGACATAATCTTTTCTCTTCAAAATTAAAAAAAAATATATATATTTAAATAATTAAAAAGAACCATAAATAAAATATATATATATATATATATATATATATAATTGAAAAGTAAAAAGAGACCTTATATAAATGTTAAATGTGGAGATAAATGTGGAAAAATTCCAACGAAAAGCCCTTAAGTCTCCAAACTAAAACAGAAATTGAAATTATCTGTCCAATATTTCGCCCATTTAGGTATCCTCAGGGTAGAACGAGAATTACAGCAAAATAAAACATGAATACTACACCCAAGCAACATCCCACCACCTCCAAGGCTGTTCGTTGGAATTTTTGCACGGTCTTAATATTTATATATTTTTTGTTTTAACGCGTTCTAGGCGTCCTTCTTCATTCAATTTACAAGGCAGATTGGTACGTTTGTTTTGGACACAGTTTTTAAACTGAATTTTTTCTCTTTTTACTCCAATTTTATACATTATTTTATTAATTTTTATGGCACTTTTTTTTATATGGCATGCTTTGTTATTTTCTGTACTATAATTTGGTCTATGCCTAATAATTTGGGTAAAATATTATAGATCAGGGATGTGTAATATATTCCCCGCACAAAATTGCAAGCATATATATATATATTATTCAACAAAACTTTATTTAATATAACAAGGATAATTTTCGGTAATTATTTACTAAGAAATAAAAATTAAAAACAAACAACTGAGCCAAATCTATCAGAACCTGAGAACCCCAGTTCAAATCGTCTACCTGGTAAATGAGACTCGGTAGCCTCGCTCGCTCCCCTTGGCTTTCCGGATCATTAGATGATCGGATTCAATATTCTATTCCCTCGCACCTTGCACTAGCAAGCTTATACACATTTGATCGATGGCCGGCCATTGGCTCGACCAAATCTTCCGGATGGATATCGACCGATAATTGGCCAAATCGTATACCGATCTTATCAGCTGTTTCCACAACAGCTGATCTAAATAATATGCGCACAGTTAACAAACAGTAGGCGGCTTGTCAGAAAGAATTATATTTATTGTAAAATGGGGCGATATAACATATACAGTGGGTCAAAAAAGTATTGGCACACCCTCATTTTCCTGAATTATGGATAGAAAAAACCTGATATAACTGTAACAACAATTTTATTAAATGTATAAATAGAAAGTAAAAGTAAATTAACAGAAATATTCCTTAAATCAAATCATTTATTTAATTAACATGGAAAATAACAAAAATGATAAGTCAAAAAAGTATTGGCACACCCTTTTTTTTTTTGCGCTGTGCAAAAATCTTAACATTTTGTTATTATCCCTTTTGCTTCTATAATAGCCTGCAGTTTTGATAGCATTGATGGGACAAGATTTTGGGTGATTTCCGGTTCTATCTTAACCCACTCCTCAGCTAAAACTCATCTGTGGTCATTTTTTGATGAAATTTTATTCTTTCGCACACTTTCAAGTCGAGTAAATACCAGAAATGTTAGATTGGATTTATATCTGGGGACTGCGGTGGTGTTTTAAGCTGTCTTCTAACAGTTTACAGCATCCATTCTTTTCTTTTATTGGCGGTATGCTTAGGGTCGTTATCTAGCTGGAACACGAATTTATCCTGAATTCCCAATTTTTCAGCACTGCTCTTCAATTTATGCCGCAAAGTATCGACATACTTTTCAGCATTCATAATCCCCTCAATGAAACTCAAATTTCCAACCCCATTCCAAAAGATATAGTCTAAACTAGGACACTTCCACCACCGTGTTTCACTGTCGGTCTGATATTTTGCAGTTGAAACTTGGTGATGGGTTTCCTCCACTCTTATTTGCGACCATCAGATCCGGAAATACTAAATTTACTCTCATCAGAGAAAATTATTGTTTTCCAATATTCAATTGACTTATTTATGTGGATTTTGGCAAACTCAAGTCTTTTAATGCGATTTACCTCACTGATAAATGGCTTTTTTCTTCGAACTCTCCCATAATAATTAAAACTGTATATTGCATTTCTAACTGTCTGGAGGTAGAAGGTTGTGTTGGAAGTTGTTGCCACCTCTGTCGCTATGCAGGGGGCCGAGAATGTTGGATTATGTTTAACGATTCTTCTATTTTCTTCAGAAAACTTTTGAGGTCGCTCAGAACGCACTTTATTTAAAACTGAACCTGTGCTAAAACTCATCCCTACTTTTTCGCCAATTTGACAGTAACTTAGTCCGCGAGAATGTAATTTCACTACCTGATTTCTGGTTTGCACTCTGTGCTCTTTGGTTTTTGTCATTTTCAATGCACCAATTCAATGAGATGAATCCGAATGAACGAGAGAGGAATTATTTGTTTGTAAATGACAGGGACTTAATACAAAAATATTTAAGGGATTAAATGAGATGTTTTTCTATAAATGCTAACTATGGACAACTGTGCCAATACTTTTTTGACCGACGTTTTTCCTACTTTTTTTCTTAACAATTGTAAAATTAATAGTCTAGCTTTTAATTGTCTTCAAAAAGATTGTTTTGGGTTCTATTTTTACTATAAAATTCCAACTTGAAAATAATTTACAATATCACCGAAAAAATGAAAAAAATTAGGGTGTGCCAATACTTTTTGGACCCACTGTATGTATATCCCAATTCCTTGCAGATATGGACATACTAGGTTGACTATTAACTACCGACTAACATTATAATTTTGTGACTACTCTCTTTACATACTATACTCTAATCAAGCAGAAGGAGCTCTCTATACTCTACCCTATCTCTAGCTTTTGGAGCTTGTAAACTAACATACAAAAGAAGAGTGAGATCTAAGAATTTTACATTGCTGACAACACGGAACTGATGATACTTCCAATTTACAAATCCATTTTATAACAAAATATTCCTTAGGTCATCTTAGGACAGTCTTATTTTCTATACTTAAATGTAACAATGAATTGAAAACCACTCAGCTTTTTGCGTGCTTATCAAGCTTTAAATAAGTGTTTTATAAAGTGATGTTGAAATAAATTAAATTTAAAATATTTAAGGAATGTATTAAGTATTAGTACGATTACGAAAGAAAAATATTCAATAAAATGTTTTTATTTAAATAATAATATACTCAATAATAATACATCTAAAATTTGATTATAATTAATTTAAATTTATATAAAATTTAAATTATCGATTTCTGTGTCACTTTTTTGTATTTGTTCAGAACGGTTAATTTTTTAAGAAATTTGTTTCTTCGTAACTTATAAAATTGCTTAATTAAAGTTGTTCACATTGTTATATTTTTTATTGGTAAGTAATTGGAAGTAGTATTCCTGTATTTATGACAATTTACCTAAAATATAACCTGTTTTGTGGACATGGTGGCATTTACCTTCTGAGTACAGAAATTGATATTTTAAATGTTATAAATATTTATCAATGTTCAATTCGAATATTGACTAACTATAAATTTTGTATTGCGTTAAAGGGTATACTTTTTTAATTCAATATTTATTATAACCGTCTCTACGGAACACTATTTCAATTTTTCAATTTTGCAACAAAGATTTATTTCTTAATTCATTATACAATGTAAAGTTACTGGTTTGTTTTGTTTTTATGGATAAAATAATCAATGACTTTAAATTGCAAATGAAAAAAATTAACGGCATAGTTTCAATATCGGCATTAAATAGAAAGAACGTGGAGGAATCCTGAAGACCAATCTCGATGCTGAGGGTGAATGGGGACGAATCCTGTTGGTGAAAAATTGCAACCCTCAAGGCCATTTACGGGTCGACTCAAGAGAACTCTAGCGATACCCTTTTGAACTGCTTAGGGGTGGATTTGGCGCCGATTTTAAAAGTTGCACAACACCGTTTTACCATAAAATTCAGTTTATTTTTTCACGATTTACTAAAATATCAATAAATTTAATACGTAATATTAACAGCCCCAGTGGATAAGTGGCTAAGTCTGATTTTGTCCAGAGAGAGTTAACCGGAACTCAGATAACCTAGACTCGTCTCATTCTCTTAGATTTTGGTTTTAAATGGAGTTTTAATATAAACAATAACTCCTTTTTGAAGCAAGTGCCTTACTTAGCCCCTTATTCACTACAAAAATAACTCGATTCCGCTTGCTTAATTACAAGAAAATCATTTGGGAGAAAATTAGATTTAACCTCTTATTCACCGGGGCTGTAGATATATTCCCCAGTATGAATGAGGAAATAAAACAATATATATAATTATAATTAAAAAATTAATGGATAAATAATAAAATATTACATAAATAATAAAATAATATTAATTGTAAAGAAGGATGAAAAATACAATTTAAAGATTTTAATTTGCCTTTCACAAAAAAAAATAGTTAAGATGCTTCTTTCACTTAATTAATTTAATAAAATAGATATAGATGTATTTTACTCTTAAATCCTGACCTCCTAGAAATATGATCTTTCATTATTATTCCTGCGAGATATGCCCCAGAATAGATAAATAATTTAGTATTATTACAACTATTACTAAGTGATTAATCTGTTGCATTTAATATTATTTCGAGTCAGAAAGTAATAAATGCTTTAACGGTTTCAAAAATTGTTTTTTTTTTTTTTATTAAACAATTTCTTCAGACATTACAATGTACCACTTTTCGGCAATAAGTTATAGCGCTATTTCGCTACAACCATTCCATAACAAAACAAAAAAGTAGTATAAACAAAATAAAATAAGTGAATGTAATAAAATATATACAAACATATATGCATGCGGTAATAAAAGGAAAATGATAATAAAATAAAGTCTAGATAAAAAATAAAAATAAATAAAATAATGTACACAATAAATAAAATAATGTACACCAAAAATTGTTATAAAAAATTATTATAAACTAATAGTAATTTTTGAAAGTCTGGAGCATTATTTTAATTTTCCATTATTGCAAGTTATTATTTTTCATGGCAACAAGTATCATTTATCACAACTTTATTAATAGTTAAGAAAATTATATGACTATTTCTTTGAAATAATACCTTCCAATACAATCTTGTGGCATAGATATTTTTTTGTTTCATTATGGTATGTTATATAGTTAAACGTTATGAATCCTGATTTTATATTTACCTTTGAAATTAAATGTGTACCAACTACTACACATGAAGGGTCGGGTCTTTTTCGTAATCCCCGCATCTATTTTTATATTAAAAATAAAACACATGTTATGAAAAAATGACTATATTTAATAACAGCTATTCTAAAGACAAGTATCCTTATTTCTTCTTTTGGCTACATCCCATAGTGACTCAATTTACTGTGTCTGCGCTCCAGTTGACGGATCCACAAAATGTTCTGAGTGGTTGACTGTATAATGTTTCTACTCATATCCGACTATTTTTGTCAGATTCCATGAGTCAAACATAATAATTGTTTGTGGATGAATGCATGCAAATAGTGTTATTTCATTCCTTTTAGGCACTGCATAAATGAAGCATTCTTCGGTTTCCCGGCATATCTCATTGAAAACCCCCTGTTGTGGCTATACTCCTACATAATATTTTTGTCTCCTGAAACAGGATTCATCCATTTCTACAGTCATCCCATTTACTCTTAGTTAATTCTTCCAATCGGTAGCAGTTTCCGCGAACATACTTAATTCTTCTTTACAAAATAAGGTGGATGTATATTTTTTGGCCCAAACATAAATTAATGTCAAAGCCGTATTTAATGGAACTTTATTAAATCAGTAAACCACGTACGGTCACCTGTGGTTAGCATAACATCTAAATCTAAAACTAAATCACCCCCAAGTTGTGCTAAATAAGAGAAGAAAATGAAGTATGAATTATATTGTAACAAACTACTAAACCCAAGATCGCGGGTTCGTAGCCCGGCAGGTGGCCCTAGGATTTTTTTAAGGGAGTAAAAAATCCTTAGTTACGCCGTCCTTCGGAAGGGACGTTAAACGGGGGTCCCGAGCCTGTACGATGTCAGGTACTCGTTAAAAATCCCTACCCTAATTAAACCTAGATATTCTAAATTTAGAGCTCCCACTGTAACATCGTCCGATTATCCATAGCACCATAAAGTGACGTTAAATAAACAAACAAACAAACAGTAAATCACGTACCTTTTCTAATGCCAATTTCCGTAACTGACATTGTGACATCTCGATCTGTAACCATTCATCCTCTTGTATACTTATTTTTATGGCAATTACGGCATTTTCTTTCCTTGAGAAGTAGGTCTATTGATTAATTGTGCAGTCTAAATCCTCATTTATCTTAAACAGAGCCATTTTAAAAATTGCAAATACTACAAATAGACATATGATTTATTAAATAGTTAATATAATCACATGTATATATTTCTCATCATAAATTATAGATGCGGGGATTAAACGAATAAGGCCCGAAGGGTTTTGTGTTCAGATAGATAAAGGTTTCGCAAGAACGTTATTTGGCTTAGATCACGCTTATCCAGCAGGTTTTCCTCCAATTAAGGGCGGCCACTTTATAGAGGCTGTGTGAGCACCTGGAAGGTCGGTAAATCCCGCAGGATTAATCCATGGATGTTAACAGATTAAATAATGTATCCCCCATAGGTGATTTTGAACCAGAACAGCAACATACCGCTCTACCCATTGACATACTCTGCTCCCTATATTACGATTTACTATTTATTTATAATTGCACAACTTGTTATAATTATAAAAGTAATACTCTTTTATTTTCTGTTGTCTTCTTCCGTGACACGGTTCCGTTAAAATGTCCTTCGGATGCAGGCTGAAGACGTCCTGAAGGAGGGTGTGAACCCTTTATTAATAAAGTTTGTGGCGCGGTACTTATTGTATACTGGGAGGGGAGGGTTGGGGGAAATTGTTTCAACCCCGAGGAGACAATAAGGAGGGACACTTGTCAGGTGAGATCATTGGGAGTTGTTAATTCAAATCCGGTCTTATAAGAAGTTTAATTAATCAATCGGTCTCAATAATTGTTGGAATTATATTAAGATTTATTTAATACGATCAGATTAATGTTTAAAGGTTCCATGGGAAACTGTTTTTGAAATTGTTAAAAAAAAAACTGTACTACTACAACTCTAGAATGGGTACAGTACGTTATAGAGACTGAACTGTTCTAAGAGAACGGATGCGCAGGCATGTGATTAGTCTGAGAGGTTCAACTCATGAAGAATTGTTTATATAAATGATGATAGTACAATAGTAGATAATTTATTTTTATATAATCTAAACAAACAGTAAATTAAGATAATAACAACAAATTAATACCAATAAGTCAGAACAACATAGTGTTCAAGCAGTAAATAACGCGAACATATTGGTATGTTAAAAACACAATTAAAATTTGTTTAAAAATTATATAGACTAATAATAAATCTTTATAAAATGCTTATTTTTCGTTGATTCATTATTGTGCACTACTAACTGCATATTTATAAATTGTTTTATTCAGATGTTGTATTTGGTTGTTTATTGACTCGGAGTCATTCAACTTCAATAGGAACTTTAATAGTTGAGAACAGTATTTTTGTAACGAGATATGCATGCAATACCCTTAATGTTATTTAGGCCTTGTATTATTATACTGGACCGAATAGATTTAATTTATCCGAGTACATGTTATATATAAGAAGTAATTTGACGTTTTAAACGAGGCAAGCAGAAGCTACTGCCGTTATAGAGCTCAATAAATTCTCATAATAGTACTAAAACTATGGCGCAAAAGACGTTTCGCGATAAATGGCGAGCTATAATTCAGTGTTTTAATATAAGATGCTCCTAACCTAATGCATGTCTTTTATCACTCAGGGAATCATTTAACAAGTGTGACTTCATACTAATGAAGAGATATTTCCAAAGATTTAATTTTTAATAGAAATTTCACTTTTTCAGGCTTCGCACCAGTGTCGTTTTTTTTTAATAACGATTTATTTTTCGCCTTATAATGCACCAGATGCTATTTTAAGTGAAATATTCATCCTCACTACTCTGATGCCAGAATTATTCTTCATGAAATTGAAATTATTGCGTTATTTTTTCATTGACACTAAATTTCAGTGGCGTTTAAATTCGGCTCATTAAAAATGAAGGAGCAAAACAGCAGACATTTATTTAAATTATAAAAAATGATAGATAAAAAAAATTAATATTAGTGCTAGTAATGAACTGGCAAAATATTAATTATATAGAATGTATAACAGTGCAATAAATTAATGGTTTTTAAAAAAATTTACTAGACCGCATGCCAATAAAATTATAAACATTTACTAATTTTAAAAAAAATATAAAAAAAATAGAAAATCATCAATTTTAATTACCTGGAAATCGGCCATTTATATTTATTAAAATTTTGACAAATGAATCTCATGCTTTAATACATTTCTAGGAACAGATAAAATAAATGAAGATGAATAAATAATAAATAAATAAAATGGTTAAGATGATATAAATAAAACTCCTTCTTTTGATAATCTTCACTGAATATTACTAATTAAATAAGACACCATTAAGGAGACATGCCGCTTCTTACCAGATTTTTTAAAAATCAAATTAAATGAATTTAATTAATTTATATTAACTAGAAACAAACATTTAATTTAATGGTATTCTACTTTATAGCCCTTGAAATTAAAAAAAAAGAAGCTATTTATTGAAGTTTACAGCTGTATAGTCATTTACATTGAGTAAATAGAATGAATGACACATAATGGCATTAGATAAAGGCAAGAAGAGAAACTACCCAATTGTGCTGGAATAAGAAATTCAACTTAGATGGTCAGGAGGCCATCTTCTTTTTACACTACATGGATGATTATGGGGAATTGAAGAAGAAACTAGGTTTGAAACTAAAGAGTTTTAAATGGAATAAAGTTTGTCATGAAAAGATTGATATCAGACGGAATGAGAGTGTTAAATAAATAACCGACCAATGAGTCTGTGGAGAATAATGTTACCTCCGAGTAAAAGTTGGTCGTCTACAGTGTACAAAATAAGTATTCTGTATGGAAAATTAACGTTTTTTTTTTTAGCTTTTCAAATTAAACAATGTTATTAAATAGTAAAACGATAATGCACACTTACATCTCTCTACACTGCTCCTCTTCCCTGATCTTCCGAAGAAACTCCTGATGAAGACTTCCGGCAAAATCTTCGACGTCGAACTGATCCAACAGTTGATGGCACGCGATTATGTAAAACTTTAGGATTTCCATAATTCAGTTTAAAGCTATCAGAAGTTGGACGAGGAAGACCCCAGGTAGGGGTGCTAAGGTTTGATGAGCTTCTGGAAGCCACCCCTAAGCAGTTAGTCCTAACGGCTACAGATGCCGCTGGGGAGCACTCCACAACTACGCTCCTTACCAAACTCATTTCGCCCTATTACTGAGGATGTCTGGTAATGTTCCTTTAGCAACTGGGTAACACAAGTTCCAGTCTCGCCATTCTATGTTTTAAATATTTTATAAGTGGTAATAATTATATTTTCTCTTAATTTAAAAATTAAATATGAACTTTACATATCGTAATTCTTGCTACAAAAGTGCAGAGCGCTTAGTTGCTATATTAAAGGTTTCAGGTTCAAATCAAGGGCAGTTTATTTAGTATTTTTACCTTTCCTAAGGTCCTTACATAATTAAATATATTCTAAAACCAATAATTTCAGTATGAACTTCTGAGTTTAGTACACATTATAAAACAAACAATTCTATCAAAGATTTATTATCATATTATCCATTGAAATCACTCCTTCATTTTTATAAGATATATTTTTAAATGATTTTGTTTCCAGTTGTGGCAGATACATTATTTAATATGTTAACAGTCACGGATCCTGAATAACATCCTGGGGCTGTGTAATAGGGGGTACCCTTGAAGGAAAACCTGTTGTTGAGGGTAATCTTCAACTAATCACCACTCTACACATCCTTTGTCCTAGGAATCATACAGTCTCCACCATGAACTGAACCCAAAACCATTCATAAGTTGTAGCGGCAAAGATTTGTTTTATTTACAATCCATAAAAACATGACAATCATTCTTTCTTATAAGATTATTTTTTTCATATCAGAGGAAAATATTAACATCTGCAAATGAAGTAAAGTTTAGGATTCTTATAATGTAGCCTCTTGGTCAGATATATATTATTTTATTTTTATACCCGTTGGTTATCTCTAAGGCACCTGGTACACATTCTATTTAAACTGCTCTATTCTATTCCATTGGATGCTTGTTTTCATCCTATTTTTGAAAACGTATTCATAATTATGTTAAGATTAATGATCTTGACATAAGGAAAATTGTCAAGAGATGAACTGCAGACAGATCAAATAAAAACATAAATTATAAGTTTTAAATACAACGACATATGCATAGTTAGTTATAGTAATGAATAAAATTAATTAGAAACAATTTACGTTGACAGTAAATATTATTATCCGTTTTATTAGGTAAGACTATCATTGACTGTATCCCAAAATGACAGTTACAAATGCCCAGAGTATTAGGGCTCATTGACACGACTGTTACGAGGTCTGAACGGTTATTAAAATTATAATTGCATTTTAACTGCTGAGATCCATTATAATTTCCCCAAGTGGAATAGGAACGCTAATCAGTTTAAAGTGAATGGATCGGACACTCCAAGAGGTCGTTAAGGGATCGCGAGGGGTCAAGAACGGAAATCGAATATTTTGTATAGCTCGTTTTGCTAATAAGCGAATTTTCAAGTTGATTTATTGCATCGAGTAGCAGGGCTAGGGGTTAAGTAGCTACTATCAGGCCAAAAAGGCGTCATGGATATCTGTCAAGTTATGTTTTAGTGTTGCACAACAGTTATATAAAGTGTATTGCACATCTATGCCAAAAACATATCGACATATTGGACAATTCATCTGTAGGTTCGTAATAATTGTTCACTTTTTGCATTAACAATATTGTTATCTAATTGCACAATGTGCAACAAGCCCTTTAAATAGGCTCAATGGACACTAAGTATTTCGAAAAATCTCATACTCTCGGGTAATAAGTAACATTTTTAGCTTTAATTTTGAAAAAAATATATCACGTTTAGGGACAAGAAACGTAAGGAACTGAAATGCAAAGGGAGGTTTAAAATTGCTAACCAACAAGGTTAAGGGATGTAATTTAAATATTGTGGCGCTTCAAGAGGTTCGCTGGCTTAGATCACAACGGGAAGTACACTCTTTGATAAGGAGGGAGCGGTAATTATTGTTTAAGAACCGCCCTTTCGATAAAGAATATACAGCAAAGAAGCTATAGAGGAATCTGCAATTTTCAATAGAAGAGTAGATTCGTTTTGATAGAATTTCAGTTTTTTATTGATGGGTTTGAAATTGCTGAAATAAGCATGCATTCTCCTACCGAAGACAGTCTTGCTGAAATTAAATGCGAATTTCTAAAAATAGATAGCGTAAACTGTATGAACGCATAATAAATTGACAATATTTTGGCCGATCCGTTAGAAATTTTGAATAAGTTCAATATCATTTATAGGAATATCTATTAAGGAAGTCTGTATGGATGTGAAATGTGGCGGGTAATGTTAAAAGACGAACAACATTTTAAGTTATAACACAGAGTTTACATTCTGGAGAATTAAGGAGTTCACAGTAGACATTACATGGAATTGCAGACCTTGCACCTTGTTAATATAATTGAGGTGATTATATTCCTTCGCGATGCGATCGTTCAGATTAGCTCGTAATGTTGTGGGGCTTATTAACGGATTCCTAAAAAATGAAGAATCTCTGAGCCGAAATGGTGAAGGTCTGAGTGGTAGACAGAGGCATAGGTAGGGGGATAGCGTTAAGAGTGATCTAACGGATTTGGGTTGAGGAAATAATCGATGGACGGAATAATGCAGTAATTAATTGGTGCTATTGAAATCGAACCTTCGGGTTCGCTATGCAAATTCTTCTTCATCCTTCGTGGTACCACAGTTTTGGGAGATTCAGGACCTCTCTCAATTTGATCCACCAGTCATCTCTGTGGTCTCTGCTGACCTAGGGTTAGATCTTGCATTGGTTGCCATATCGTCCATCACAAACTTGGACTACACATTCCTCTGGTGACATATTTTTTCGTCCATAATCTTTCGAGGTATCTGGTCTGGAGTCATCCTTGCAATATGGCCCACTCAGTTTGATAAAGCTAACATCAGGGCTCCTGTAAATCCCAGCAAGCTCTGAGTTGCTACGGATTTCTCGTGTACCGTTATTTTGTAAAAGTCAAATATGTTTCCTATGAATTTCTCAGAATATTCTAAACGAATAGTGGTATCGTAATCGAGCTACGTGTTCGTTAAGAATATTATTATTATTAGTATTAATATTATTATGAATATTTAAAAAAAAAATTGAAATGTTAATTTTTTTTATTAAAGTCAATATTTTCCCATGTTACGTCATACATAGTTTCAAAACATGTTTTTAATTACTTGGGATAGTAACAGCGTAGCATAACATACCTATATTTATATATAAATTACACTATAATAACATACTTATGTAATATGTTAGACTAATTAAACGTCTGCTAGCTGATGGTATGTCGTACCCCGGCTACAGGATAATGCTAATCCTGCTTGAGATGTCTTAGGCTAATAAGCGGTGAGGCAGTGCACTGAGTGATGGCTTCCACCGCGTCGTGAAGCCCCCCTCATATGTTAGTTCGTACTGGTGTATAATAATATTATTTAATCAAGAAATAGCAGATATAACTAGTGAGTACATACTCAAATATAATATACTTATCTGGGGCTACTATAATTAATTATTTATTATATTCACTATACTCAATGAAGTTTTTATAACGTGTGTAAATGTATCTAGATATACAAAAAAACGCCCTTTGAAAACGTTATTAAAAAAAAATTAAAATATATAAATATGTATAATTAATGGGGAGCATAAAAATGATCAATCGATACTTGAATAACTATTTATTTGATACCTATTAAAGAAAAATCAGGTTTATCGAAGCTTTTCAATACCGGTTCGAGGGAATAACGTTATTTAACTATAAGGGCTCTGTTATCATGCAACAACTGGAACTTGGCAGGCTCCCTAAAATGAAGATGGAGGGACATCCGAGTGGAAAAAGAAGTCGTTGGCCGCAAGATGTGGAAGAATGATTGGATGTCTTGGATGAAGAAGAGTTGCTGAAGATAAGTGTGTATGGAGGATTGGTGAAGAGGCCAAAAGGTTCTGCAATACTGAAGCGCCTTTGGAGAAAGAGGAGATTAACCGACAAATTTGTTTTATCATCTTAGTTATCTTTCTTTATCATTGCAACGATAAATCATTGAAGCCTATAAAATGCTATCTAATAAACGAAGAAATAAATCTCATTCAGCATAGGTTATTAAACATTTCGGTGGAAATCTGTATTCTCTGAGTTTATAATACAAAATATTCAGGCTAATAATAATAATCCAGTGCTTGATATTTGAGGCCGGTATGACTTTACACTTTCTCGATTTTTTTTTTGTGAACAAAATTCATTTTAATATAAGAAAAGAGATTTAATTTTGCAAAATATCACTTATTTAATTAAATTATCACTCATTTTTCCATTATCATTTTATGATTTGATATTAAAACCTAGAAATACCTTTGTTTTATTTACCATTATTTTTTCTACCCGTCCTATATTCATGAAGGTTTTGTCAAATAGAATGATAATATTATTTTTAATGTATGTGGATTGTATTCTGCTTTCGCTGTTTGGTAAACATATTGACTGGAATGATAAATATATCTATGAAAAAAAAAACACTACTATCCATTAAGAGCTTTTAGTGTTTAGTAAGTGGTAGATAAGTAGGTGACCTGTTTCTATGACAACGGTTGTGCACGGAGTTGATTTGTCCCAGAGCACGCTCTAGCACTAGGTTTTCGTGAATTAAAGATACAGCTTTATAGAGACTGGGTGAGCCCCAGTAAGGCCTCCAGATCTAAGAGGGCCTATCCTCGGCTGATGATAGATAATAAAGAAGTTATCTGCCTTAACTTAATTTAAACTCAATGATCTACCATTCAGCCACCCCGCTTTCTTAAACACTCACCTATATAGTAAAGTAACATCTAGAAAATCTGATGAATACATTTGTCTCCTTTAAAAAAGTGCCCTACTAACGAAGGATACATAGGTATTAAATCTTCAGAACTGTTTTTTTTGTTTGTAAAATTAACGGGTTCTCCCTGCTGTTCCAGAACTGCCCCGAATTTGTTAGACCGTCCTTCGAGACAAATGGAAGCGGCCGAAGGAAAAGGAAAAAAAAAGCCCTTGACTGATAAGGGGCTGATAAGACAGATAAGGGGCCGACGATTCCCGCCCTTTGAGGCCTCAGGGACGTCCGCAAATTAAATATGCACCGAAGGAGTTAAATCGTTCGCATTAATCCAACAGATTGGCTTTTCTAATTGCGATCCTGTGAAAAAGTAGAGGGTAAGTTTTAAAATTCCCGCTCTTGGGAAGAGGCATAAGGCCCCTACAGTGTAATGGCACCGTGATTAAAACTTGTAGCTTCAGCGATTACCCAAACTGCTACCGCAACTGGAGCTTCAAGTCTCGTTAAGCAGTTCTGTCTTCCAGCCTTCTCCCGATCTGTCTGTGGCTATCTGGATTCTAACCAAACATGGTAATAATTGATCAAAACTTGCTTCAATAATACTATAGATATATAAATTTTCTGTATTTTAAAATATGTTAAAAGTCTCTCAACTCTTCAATGCAATACAACTCTTCTTCTTTCAATACAACTTTCAATACAACTCTTCAATGTATGTCTGATTCCATAGCCTTCAGTCATTAGTTAGTTCGAGACTATATCTTTGAGGAATCTACTATCTCAGTCGCCCCTGGAGATAGTGAAGGCTAGTAAGTTGTAGCGCGAGACAGTTGAAAATAAAAAATATTCTCACTTAGTTTTGGTTATATATCACTTACCAATACTTCGTGATCTTAAATTGACACAAATGATGCTGTATCTTATGACAGTAAAACTTAATGATTAGTTTTCAATGTAATACTTGTTGTTTTTTCATATGGCCTTACAAAATGTTTGCGTGGAAGGTTTTTATTTAGACAAGAGGGGCGTGGTACAAAAAAGATGGGAACCACTGTGCTAGCTAAAAATATATTCTTCTTCAATAAGTGCCTGTCCTCTTTGGATGTTGGCGATTAAAACGGCCGATCTTATATTACTGACCGCTGCAAGAAACAAGTCTATCGATAATAGTCCTGCCCATAGCCTCACGTTTTTCAACCAGGAGTGCTACCTGGAGCTTTCTTTCCTTCAATCTTGTATTTGCTCACTTTATGCTGCTATGGAAAATTGGATGATGCTATGTTATTATTATCACTGGCTCTTCCACCCAGCACGAGTCCTGGCCGCATAAGGCGTCGCCTCCACTCTACTCTGTCCTGTGCCAAGGTCTTCCTAGCCCTGGATCCTCTCGACTTCATCTGACTATCTAAGCCGTGGACGCCCACATTTTCTTTTTCCATCAACGAATCCTAACAGCAGTCTTTTCAGGATAGCGTTGTCCTCCATTCTGGCCACATGTCCAGCCCATCTCAGCCTAGCTAGTCTTATGTGCTTCACCACGTCAGGCTCCTGATACAATAGATAAAGCTCTGCATTTTGTCTGAGTCTAAATTGATCGCCAACTCTTACAGCTCCAAACATTCTTCTTAATATTTTTCTTTCGAAGAGCAGCAAACTGTTGGCATCTGCCCTGGACAGAAGCCAGGTTTCCAACCCATAAGTTAAAACAGGCCTGATGATTGTTTTGTACAGCATGAACTTGGCTCTTCTAGATATCAGACGACTTCGTACAATTTTTGCCATCCCAAAATAACATCTATTAGCGGCCAATATTCTTCTTTGAACTTCTGGGCTGGTTGAGCTATCTGCTTTGACCAGAGAACCGAGGTAGACAAAACTGTCAACACAGTCGAATGTGTAGGCACCAAACGTTATGGTGAAATCCGATTTTCTTAAAGGGTTAGCCACCATATACTTGGTTTACCCGAAGACCTATACGCCGTCCAGCATCCCCCAAAGCAAGAAAAGCCTGTTGTAGACCTCTCGGTGTTCTTCCCACTATGTCTATGTCATCTGCATAGGCCAGTATTTGGATGGATTTAGTCAGAATCCTACCAGTGACTTGCAACTCTGCGTCTCTTATGACCTTTTCTAGTACAAAATTAAATAACAGGCACGAGAGTCCATCACCTTGTCTCACCCCTAGTTATCTTGAATTTTTCAGACAAGTCATTCTGCATCTTGACCTGACTTCTCGACTCCCCATCAGCAATTCCACGAGTCTTATCAATTCTCTGGGGACATTCATTTCTTCCATACTTTGAAACAGTTTTCCCCTGATGATACAGTCATAGGCATTGCTGAAATCCACGAAAAGGTGGTGGGTCGTTATATTGTACTCTCTAGTCCTTTCCATAAGAGTTCTCAGGGAGAATATTTCATCAATGCAAGATCTACCATTAATAAATCCGCACTGGTACATTCCAATCTCTCTCTGGGCATGGGGAAGTAGTCTTTAGAATGCCACATTCGAAAGTACTTTGTAGGCAGAGCTTAGGAGTGTTATACCACGGTAGTTATCACAAATATAGTAAACAGTCTATGCGAAGAAGCCGGTCTTGCTCCGCTAGCTGTCATAAGACACCAACTCGCTTCTGGATACATTGGAAGATTAAAATTCAATGATAATAATCCAGCATGGAAATATATTTTTAATATTAATACAAGAAGATATACAGAAAACCCAAGACTACCAGCCCCACTTGGAATACGAGCAAGAAGCTATATAAAAGAAATCAAGAATCTTCAAACAAGCACAGATGAAAACAGCTACCCACCTTGGACCTTGAAACTATCATCGATAGATTTAAGCCTCAAAAAACACAATAAGAACACCACATCAGAACACACATATCTTTTAGAATTTAGAAAAATCGTTGACAAATACAGAAATAGCCAGAACATTTATACAGATGGATCCAAATCAAACCATAACGTTGGAAGTTCTATAATTTTCGGTTCTAACACAATTAAATACAGGCTGCCACACACAACCAGTAATTACACCGCAGAATGTTACGCAATCAAAGCAGCCCTCTATATTATTATGCAATGTCAAGAAAGGAAATTCGTTATTTTCACGGACTCATTATCTGCAATAACGGCTTTCAAGAATATATATACGAAAGACAAAGTATTTAAAAAAGCCCAAGTTTACTCGATGAGGATCAAAAACATGGACAAGGAGTTGGTGTTCGTCTGGATACCATCTCACGTGGGAATAAAAGGCAATGAAGCGGCAGACCGAGCAGCCAAGAAAGCAGCATCATCCCCGGCCATAACAAATGTTTATACCATATCGGCCATTTCGCAATATCTAAAACGCCAAGCACTCATGACGTGGATACAGCTGTGGGAGGCAACTGAGAAAAATAATAAATTGAAAAGTATTAAAGCGGAAATAAAACCGTGGAAAAGTTTTTGCCGCAGCAACAGAAGAGAGGAAGTAGTCATCATGAGACTAAGAATCGGCCACACGCGTATGACAAACGGATATTTGATTGAGAAAGATGCACCACCAAAGTGCGGAAGTTGCAGTGTGCAACTAACTATCACCCACATCTTGGAAGACTGCCCGCTGTATGAAACATATTTTCATGGCTTGGGGATTGATAGGAAAACCTCGACTATCCTGGGAAATAACGCCGCAAATATAGACAAAGTGATAACCTTTCTTAAAGAAAATAATATTTTCAGTATAATATAATAATTATAGGTTAAATGGAAATAAAAGTTAAACCAAAAAATAATAAAGAACTAAATATTGAACCAAAAGAAAAAAGAGGCTGATAAATGAATAAATAATGAAATAAACATTTGAACAAAAAGAAGAAAGACGCTGATGACCATAGATGTTGTGCGTCTATAAGCAATAAAACCTAACCTCGAATCACCTTTATCATTTCATTTCCACCAGCTTTCAGAAGTTCAGCTGGTATGCCTTCACATCCAGGTGCTCGGTTATTTCTAATCTTCTGAATTGCAGCCTCAATTTCCTCATCACCTGGTGGGTCAAGAAGCTCATACTCTTTGTAATTTTGAATTGTGTCAGAGCCATAACTATCTTCTAGGACAGGGTTCTGAACACTCCCCAGTATACTACCGAAATGGTCGGACCATCTTTCCAGGATCCCTTCTATATCTGTGATCTATTGACCGTCCTTACCTCTAAAAGTATTGGATCTTGGATTAAATCCCTTTCGCTGGGCATTGATTGTCTTGTACAAAGCTCTAGTATTAGCTTGTCTACTCAAGACCTCAATCTCTCTTATTCTTTCTTCTTCTTTCTCCCTCTTTTTTCTCCTATGCAGGTGTTTCTCCTCCAATCTTAACGCACTGTAGTCAGAAACAACCTGGCGAGTCCTATGCCCATTTATCATCTTCCTATAGGCCTTGCTTTTCCTGTCTGCAGCCTCTTGACATTCTTGATCAAACCATTCAGACCTCTGAGGTGGCCCCTCTAAGCCCAGTAATTCTTCAGCAATTTGATTAATGGCATCCCTACACTGGCACCATATTTTATCAACACCATTCTCCTCAAACCCACGTTCCAAAGCTACATCCAACCTTTGGGCAAACTGTAGTTCCTGCAGCTTTCGAGTATTTATTCTCCTTGAACTGTTGTTACGGTGCTATTACGAGGTAATGATCGCTATCTAAATTTGCTCCTCTGTATGTTCTAACCGCCATAAGTATAGCACGCTGTCTTCTGCTGATAAGAACATGGTCAATCTGGTTCCTGAAGTTATTGTCTGGAGAAACCCATGTTGCCTTGTAGATATCTTTCCTATCAACCATATTGTGTGATGCTGCGAAATTGACCAACTTAGTTCCATTATCATTGGACATATTGTGCAGGTCATGTCTTCCAGCTAGGGGCCAAAGAGCTGAATCTCTACCGATCTGTGCATTGAGGTCTCCCAAAACTATTTTTATGTCGTGACGAGGACATTCATCGAAGGCACTTTCGAGGTTGCAGTAGAAAGGTTCCTTTGATTCTTCTTCCGCCACCTCTGTTGGTGCGTGGCACGAAATTATAGAATAATTTCGGAATCTTCCTTTAAATCGTAACTTACAGATGCGGTGGTTAATGGGTTTTAAATCAATAACCATTTGTCTCATCATACCACCAATAACAAAGCCTGTTCCAAAAACATGCTGATCTTTGTGACAACTGTAGTATATAGTGTGATGCTTCATCTCCATAATGCCTGATCCTGTGCATCTCATCTCTTGTATCGCTGGTATATCTATCTTATACTTAGACAGCTCATCCAGTAGCATCTTTAAAGATACTGGCCTATATAATGATCGTACATTCCATGTGGCTAATTTAAAATCCTTGAGTGCGCCGGGTCGATTTCTTGAAGACAGTCCAAATCCGAGGCTAATTCCTTGATGTTTCACAGCAATACATGTTTTCTGAGGGTGGGGTAGCTGGCTCCTCCGCTCAACCCCCAACCTGGAGGACCAGTAGCTGATTGCGACCCTAGGGCCGGGCGATGATGCTACGTTGGGAGCTCTAAATTTTGCCTATCCAGATTTTAATTAGGATTTAGGGTTTTTAACGAGTTCTTGACCCAGGGTCGGGACCCCGGTTTAAAGTCCCTTCCGAAAGACGGCATAATCAAGGATTTTTTTACTCCCTTTGAAAATTGCCACCTGCCGGGCTATGAACCCACGATATAGGGCTTATTAAGCCGTTACGCTTACCACTAAAACACAGGTCGTCCCTTTTACTCTTCAGGAAAAGGAGAAGGTACTTTTCATATCGCATCACATGACCAAAGTATGCCAATTGACACCTTTTGAATCCATTATCTTGAGGGACTTCTGTATGTGTTGCCTGCATTCGCTTCTCACATGGTGTTTTCTTTGATTTTCTGTCGAACTTTCGCTGGTCCTTCTTCATCCTGATACCCTTCCATTTTTTCAGTTTGTTCCTGGAGGCAGTAAATGTACTTAAAGGATACTGACGCATGGTCAATCTTGATGAAAGTGACGCTGATGTCAAGTTGCCAGATGTATCCTCTAATAGCGGAAGCTGATATTTCCAGCCATTAAATCATTTGACGCTTCAAAGCTTTAAGTTCTCTGTCCATTGCCATTATGACTTAAATCCTGCGAGTGCTCGTTGTAGGTCTGTATGTAGTTCCTTCCCAAATATATATACATATATGTATAGCATTGAAGGCTATCTTGCAGTCGTATTAAAAATCATTACCTAAAAAATATATATATTAAAAATCACCGTACGAAAATTATTGTTATTTAAAAAAATAATTGACAAAAATCTCTTTTTCTTGGATCAATTTTTTCTCGAAACCGAACTGTCAACGTTATTAATTGTGTACCATTTCAAATAGCGAGTGGGGAGTTCTTTAATTTTATTTAGAACGTAAATGTTTAACAAAAACTGTCATTGATATTTTACTTGCGATTCTCATAAATTCACAGAAGCGACTGAAAAGAAAAGATATTATTTTATTTTTATAATTTATAAAAAAATCAAAAGAAGAGTGTCAACTCAAAAAGCATAATTTTTCAATAGGAGTATTTGAAACAGTTCCGTTTGAGTTAAATATAAATTGGGTATTGTGGAGCTCAAATATGATGCAACCCAAAATATGGATGTCTTTAAACAAATAAATAAAAAAAGATGTTGGAAATGGAATATCAGATATTTCTTTTCTGAATTAAAAAGCTTCAATCAATATAATTGCAGAAGGGTTTGCTACAAAATGCCATCCATCTGTCTGTTCTGTTGAAGGAGCAATATGTTTGCAAATTTCTTTAATTGCTCATTTTAATTTCACACATTTACTGGAGTACGTAAAACTGGAAAAGTTAAGTAATCCTCAATCTCGTTCTTTATAAAGTTTAACTGGATATTTGGAACGGTCAGAACGATGGTTAATTGAACTTTTAACCTGTGCGGATTGCTTTTATCAAATCGGTTCGCTCGAATCATGACTGGACGGTTATAACTTGAGCTAATAAAAATGATTATTGTCGAAGAGCTGTTGGGATTCAGGGGAAGTTGGCTGGTCCCACAGGACCATCTGAGTAATAAGCCCGGGGAATTGTGGGCCTTTGTCATTACCATGGAAATACATTCTGTCCCTGTCTTCCTCAGGGGTAGAGCTGAGCCTATCCTGTTCAGCAAACTGTCCTCGAGGAATAATAAGGCAGTTGATGTTATAATTGTTCTGTTTTTAATAATTATTGCAGCTTTAAATGTTTTTAGACTAAAACAATTTCAGGTTGTTTTTTTTTAATATTAAATCCACGGCACCGAAAATACCTACCTACAGTCAACTATTTTCTGCGTTCCAAAGATATCAATCAGTAATCATTGTTGACGGACTTAAAATAATGTATTGGTAAATGTTGTTGAGCAAAAGCTCAAAAGAGACATAACAATGCTGAGATAATTAAAAAGAAGCTGTAAGGGTAAGTTTAAAAAAAAAAAAAACTTACTATTTTGGAACTAAGAATAAAAAATCCTTGGTTTATAAATAATATAGCTTCATATTGACAAAATTCCATACTTCCATGTTTAGAGCAATTTATTTTTAAGTATGAAACATACCATATGTGTATCCATAGACTAAAATATTATATTAAATATAGGAAAGGTTCTTACTTTGAATTATTGTGGAGCGGAAGAAAAAACCGAACAGCTTTTTTCTCTAACATTCATTGAACTTTAACAAAATTTCATTGAATAAATGGGACCATTGGCGTTGATTAATATAAAAAAAATATGATTAATTTAGAATTTGATAGATAATCTAATTCCAAAATATAAGAAATGAATTTAATTTTAAAATCAATTAATTACAAGAAATGATAAAAATAAACACAAAATTTCAAAGTAATAGCTTCAGATATTTAATGTAATTTATAACTTTTCCGATTCTTTGATCTTAATATTTCCTAGAATATTTAGGATTTAGATTTTTTGTAGGGCCTAATGGAAATATTGAAAATCCTGCGTAGTATATATTGCGAATTCAGGGCGCAACCTTTAAATATTCGAAGTACTAGAGGCATAATTTGTTACTAGACTATAGATAAGAGAATTCACTCTGGTAAAATAACTTACGAGTCCAGTTATGTTTTAATTGGACAGTTCTAGATCATGCGGCTTCCAGGCTATCCGGGTCTTTCAAATACCAATCCACATCCCATAAGGTCAGGACTCGCACGAAGAAGCAACAAAAGAAAACCATCCCAAGGAGAAAAAACACAGCGGAGGAAAATAAAACAGGAAACACGAGTAGTAATACAGCCGCGCTCCGGGCCGGCCTGAAGTGTATTAATTGGTCGAGCCGGCTTGAAAAATGGCCGTCGGCCTCCGCTTGATTGGTTTTAACAAGACTAATGACGTGACGTCATTGGCCGGAGCCTCAGCCAATCCGCTTCGTCCTTTCACGTGGGCCCTAATCACCGGAGCTCTCTCAACCACCGCCTGTCAATCAAATAGAGAAAATTGCCTTCAACCCTTAGACCCCCTTTTCTGTAGTCGATCATATATGGAAGGCCTATTTGTCTCCGCTCTGGGGGCGGAGACACACAGTTCTCTAATTGGGAAAAATAATAAAGTAATAAATAAAAAGTAAAAAAATAGAAAGTTTTTTGAAAGAAGACAAAAAACAAAACCAATCACATGTACGTCGAATATAGCTTTCGTGATAAATGCGATGGAAATTAATTCGTACAATCATATCTTCAACAGAAAATCCTTTGCATAAATTACATTCAGTAATTCCAAATTACAATACCCTTTTATTTACATTGGTCTTAGTATTGACTAACTCAGATAACCCATTATACTATATATAACCAAGAAATAAAGGTAATTAGCGATTATTCGATGATTAAAATTTATCCTGAAAATTGATGGATAGAGTAAAGAATGACAGTATAATGCTGTATATAAATTTAAAATGCTGTAACACTGTAACCCATTAAGGGTCTTTTTTTCTGTACATAATAAAGACTGTACTGTTTCCAGAACAGGGAAGAGATTTGTCCGAAATCACGCTCAACCACCAGGTTTTTTCCTCCAACTAAGGGTCACCATTTTATAGAGGCTTGGTTAGCCTCAAGAGCCTCTGATCCTGATGGGCCCTTCCTCCTGAATCACGGGTACTAATAAATTAAATAATATATTTGTCACATACAGATTTGAACCCAGAACCTTTGGAATAGTGACTCCGCAAAAGAATGGGACTTATACAATTTGAAATATTTCTTACTTTCCTAGTGTTACATTTTTCTTGGTCGAGCACGTAAAAATCCATTTGTATTGTATAAAGCAAGTAAAGACTTAATTTCCATGGACATCAATAGATATAAAAAGGAAAAAAGGATAATGGACAACAACTGGGAAAAGCTTGGGGATTCTAATCAACCAGTGTTGAAGAAAAAGAAATATGAGGCTTCAGATTCAAAAGTGGATAAATACGAAATTAAAGAATTGTTTGTTCTTTTTTTTTGCATTTTCACTGGTTTACTGACGCCATTTTATACTACCATAACCACAGGTTCAGAACCGATCTTGAACCATGAAAAATAAGTTGATAAAGTATCAATTTTAGACAGAACTGCTTGACTATACTATCGAAAATCCCGAACTCCTCAATGATTAAACACATAAATTAAGATGTAACACTTATCTATTTTTTTATTTGCTATTCCTTTTCAGTATTTTCACTTTTCTATTATATCTCTAAATAGTGTATTTAGAGATATTATAGAAAAGATGTGTTATTTAGAGAGTTATAGACTAACATAACAGCTATTTTATAATAATAATTATTATTTGGCGGTTGAAATAAAATTATGAAAATTATTGAAATACGTATTAAGAAAAATTTGTTATAATTTTAAATATTTTTATATTTGAAGAGAAAAGTTAAAGCCAGGGTCGGGATAACAAAATAATATATAGCAGTTGCACAAACATAAAGTTTCTTAATCAAAATTAAAAAAAAACTTCCAAATGATTACTGATACGATGGTCATCGAAACCTGCATCCGATTTCGGGGAGGAATTCCTGCTCCTAAACAGGCCCAGTACATCTTGATGGGACATTTCTCAAAACGTGTATTTTTGTCGTGTTTTTTTTTTTTTAGATATTTTTGTGTAAGGGCACAGATCCCGTTTTTTTGCCTACTATCATCAATTACCCTGACCGAAAAATCCATGGGAAAGTGAACATAGTAGACTAGTTGTACATACTAATTTATACTAATGTCCCTCAGTGATGATTAGTTTAAGTTTAAGCTTATGTTTAAAAAGAGTCATGAAGAATTTTCTCCTCCAGGATTGCCGATTTTTTTTCGACATTGTATAACCAGTTTACCTACCAATGGAAAATTAGGGGATCAAGAAGATGAAGAAGACCATGTATAACGAAGTGAAGGAATCCACGGTGGGCCATGGTCTAGGGGAAGAATGGACCTTAGATAAGACATTATGGAAGGAAGCCATTGAATCAATAGGTTAGGTTAAGGAAACCCTCTATTAGTGGAAACTCCTGTGAACATTTTTTTTTTTTAAAAGAACAATATTTATGTGTTTATTTTTAATATAACGACTAATTAATATATTGTTTCTAGGATAATTACTGACAAGAAATTTTCATGTCTTCAACATTCTACCTAGGGTAACCCTCATGCAACTCATCATTAAAAGCCGGAATTATTTTAAGTTCTTTAAATTGCAGTTTGCAACTGCGTCAACATGGTTATTGGTATATGTGATTTACTAAACGAATGTAATTTATGATAAATATTTTTGGTTTGAAGAGAAAAGATTTTCCTTGGCTGGGATTCGAACCCGGATCGCCTGCGTCTTCGGCACAATGCTCTAAACAGAGATGCAGACGACCCGGCGGGTTATGTTATGTTTCTTTATTAGTTCTATGAGGATTAAAGACATGTGTTTAACTTTTCTTGTTGGGTTAAAAGCTTTTCCTGCCCTGATCGTTTTTACTATGTAAATACTAACGGAGAAAAGGAGGATATCTTACTGTCTGTACTGAAATTGCACAACTATAAAACAAGAAGGGTGTTGGTAAAATACTTTACATAAGTATTTTAAGCTAATGATTATCAAAGGAGGTGATTAGGGCTATTCTCCCTATTAATTAATATTACTAACATTATATCAGCTGGGCGAACACAAGGTGGTTTTGCAGATTCCACAGGATCGATTTATAGTTGTTGATAGATTAAATCATTTATCTCACCCGGATTTGCACCTGGGAGTTTCTGCACAGCATCAGCGTTCTACAACCTGAGCTTTCCCGCAAGCTATATTTTAGGAACAACCTGTTCAAAACATCTTGTCTATGCCAAACGGATTTAGAGTAGTAGATTTTATTTAAGCTAGATTTATTTAGGAAAGATATTTTTTATTTGCCTTCGCTTCGTATTTTGTTCTAAAGCTACCAACTTCTCATTGCTTTGATTTATCGGAAGCTCTTACTACGGCTGAGAACGCCTTTATTAACACCATTTATTGGGAAGGTTTTGCTATCGAAGAGATTAATCAACTTCAGACGAAGGTGTATCCAAATATATATCCACCTCTACAGATACAAGTTTTAGTTTTATTCTGATCGAGATGTATCGGATAGAGTCCGTCATACCACAGTTCTCTACTAACGAAGATCAAAGAGAGTCATACGTCAAAGTCCGACAAGAACACATCTCGCCGACGACAATCGTGATTGAGACATGGATACGGCAAGACCCCCGCTGCGTGGACTGGTCCATGGAACGAGTCTTGATGGATCATTGCCCAGGATATGGATGCAATACAATCAGTACTGACGTCTACAAGGACTCTTAGTCCGATTGATCAATTTCTGGTGAAATATATTCAGGCATTTCAGTATTTTCAGCTGCGCCTTATAATATTTCAAAAGGATTTCTTAGCAAGTGTAAGTGCCACTTATAAAATTGACTAATCGTAGGAACCGAATTCAAGGTAAGATGTTGAAGAATGTAGAATAATAGAATAATTTCTATATTGAAGGTCAACGCAATACACATACACATAAACACATTATTAACTGAATATGGAATAAAATAAATGTTGACATCCTTCTTATAATTAATTACAAATTATTTCGTTATATCACTCCTTCAAGATTGTCATTTTTAAGTTGAGCCTAAACAATTTTTTCTAGAGATTTAATAATAATACCATTACAAGTGAGGATATCAAGTATCTTTTTAGACTAAATTGTTTAACAAAACTTGCTGAAAATGTAATTAAGTCAATTTTTAAATGTAGGAGTCATACGCTTTTGATGCAGAATGTCTCATATGTATCATTGGATGTATTGATTTCAATAAGAGAAAAATTATAACTCCGTAACGTATTCAAAGAAATACGACAGCTGTATTTATCTTGTTTTGGCTCATAAAATTTGATGAGCTTGTTTTAGGGCAAAACAGTCCGATCTTAACCACGTGCTGGGAGATGGAGACACTTCTTGGGAACATCCTGCCACTATTAAGTGTTAATATCTGAAACAGCTTAGTGCAAATAGAATTCAACAATAATTAGAAACCCTCAATTCTTTTTATGAGCAAAAACAAGATAAATACATCACAGCTGTCGTACTTTGAATACGTTACGGAATTAAAGTTTTTCTTTTATTGAAACTAATACATCCAATGATACATATGAGGCGTTCTGTATCAAAAGCGTATGACTCCTAAATTTAAAAATGTCGTTTAGGCTCAAATCAACAATCTTGAATTCGGATAAAAAAGCTTGGGCTATTATTATATTGGGCTAGTACAAATGACCTCCAGAATCAGTTGTGTCTCTACAATGACCCTTGGGTTGTAATTGTACAGGTTAGGTAGTGTTTTTAGGAACGCGCCAGGGCGGTGTTTGCTGTGAGTCCTTTTTTGATAGCTCATTTAGTCACTCCGATGCTATCTCGGTGATATCTATCGGTGTAGACCGAAGGGATTTTGAAGCCTACCATCTGTAATTCATTTTGTGGCGAACTATAGTCATGTATAGATGTAAATTATATCTCAATTTAGTTTTTTTATTTGTACAAGAAGTAGCTAAACTTTTCCTTATGTTAAGATTTCTGTTTTTGCGGTTCAGCGTTGTTGTTATGGTGATATGCGTAATAGTAAGCAAAGTAATACAAAGGATTTTTGTTTTGTTTTTTATTTCTTCATTTAAACCTAGACCTAAAGCCTACAAAACTAGTCATACGTTTCATGGTGGAAATCCTATTTGACTTTAACTTCATCACAACCTCGAAGTATTCTTTTAAAGCCAAGATTTCGGTTGATCACTTGACATCCACCTAAAACGGAAATTCACAGATGACTCAATCTAGTAGGAGGAAATTGATGACGAGGATTCCAGATAGGAAGGGCAACGGATCCGAGAGGAATCCATTTAACCTGGTGGAATATTTCAGAGTGGAACACGCGCAGCCGAAGGGCGAGACGAGGAAGGGAGGATAAATGAGGAGAATTAGCAGGATATATGAGGTTGACAGGAGCGCGGACAGTGAGTCTTATCTCCCTCCGCTCGCCTTTTTACATCCTTCCTCCACCGGCCTCTTTTTTCCTTTCATCTTCTTCTGTTTACGAACCTCGTGTCTGCGAATTTATTTTTGAGATAATGGAGTTGGGATCTGTTTAAAATTAAACTAGATTCAAACTGACACTGGAATATTTGATAAGCCCGCACACAACAACTTGAACGGTGTTTTTCAACTACACTATTAATAAATATGCTTGTTGTTTTCCATAACCACTACAACCCTTGAGTCAGAGGTTCACTACATGGTAGGGACTGTACTGTTTCTTTCACAACAAACAGGGATGTGATTTTCCCTACAACACGCTCAACCACCAGGTTTCCCCTCTTCTTTTGGGTACCTACTTCATAGAGGCTGGGCTTACCCCAGTAGGGTCCTAGTCCCTCAGGATCCATCTCCGGCCGCTGACAGATTAAATAGAAGTCTACCAGCGAGCGGAATTTGGAGCCAGAACCTTCGGCATGGCAACTTAACCCATTAAATATGTTAATTTTTTAAACTAACTTTTTTGTCAATTAAACCTACATTTTAGGTTAACAACGATACTCCTAATTAATGTATTTTATAGTTCATTTAATAAATTTGATAAGTAAGAATGCAGTTTTTGAAAAAAAATACATTTTTATAAAATATAGCAAGGTAGAAAATCTATGAAATGATGAATCGTGAAGGAATGTCTAAAAAAAATATTTTCACATGTCACTCATGAAATAAATTTTTTTTTTTTGAAAAATCCATTTTGCAAAAATGTTAGAAAGTAACTGTTGAAGATCAGAGTTGATTATTATATTTGATTATTACTTTTTGGAGTCTCGAGAGTAATAAGGCTAGAGACAAATTGTTGGGTCCGCAGTGTCCTTAGACTAATCCTGATTAAACAAATACAAAATCGCTATAAAATCAATTCCAATTATTTTTTTAATTTGAAGATATTAAGAAAAACGTCAATTTATTATTTTCTTATTTGTTTTTGCATTACTTAGTGAAATATTTATGAGATATTAAAAAAAAACATCTTAGGATCACTTGCTAATAAAACAAATTAGAACTTTAATTTTTTATGTGTATGTATGTATATATATATATATATATATATATATATATATATATATATATATATATATATATATATACATATTCATATACGAAGAAAAACAATAATAAAAGACAAATAAATTATATAAATATAACAATAAAATCGTTTCAAAAACAAATGTAGATCCACCTACAAAGTAATGGCTCTAATCCTTAAAAATGATTATTCACATATGATCTTGAGTGTTACATACTGTATCAATATTTTTGTTTCGTTAACAAATTTTATTTTACAAAATTTCTTCTACATATGATTTCGTTGCAATGTTGCCCATCTCAAGCTATAAATACTTATTGTTAATGTATCTCTTCTATATTTTGTATTTACACGTTATTTTCACAACTTTGAAGATAGTCAGATTTGAAGATAGTCTCTTTTGGAATGGACGCACGGATCGTCGATTATTATGATTTGGTAATACGAACTGTAATAAACATTCTTTACTATTTGATATAAAATTAAATCTATTGGTCATTTTGTTGACACGGAGTATGACTTCTATGCTCATTAATTAAAAAACAACTATTAATTAAAAAATAACTTGAAAAAAGTTCTGTTGCTAAATTGTACGTATTTATTTAAATATTTTATTTGAAAAGAAAAGATATAGCCAGGACTGGGACTCTTTCACCTCCGTGGTGACGCCCCAACCATCTCGGCCACCCTGACACGTTTCTGGGCCAACCTTATCATTTCTTAAGAATTGATCAAAATATTTAAAAAAATGATATATTTAAACAAATTATATCATATAACAATTAACTAAAGTACGTATTTATTAGTTTTACATTCTATCGTTCATATATAACTTGTTTTATTATTATTGCACGACCGTGCAGCATATAATAGTTATGGTTAAACTATTTTTCTCGTATGTGTCAACCTGTTTGTCTCTAACAAGTTTTGAGTTTTTTATTCTATTTGTTTTGTAAGTATACTAATATTAGGGTCTTTTCTACAAAGTCCCCACCAGTTACTTTTATTAATAACTGTTATAACCTAATAGAAATAAAAGAACATATGGTTGTATTTATGTATAATCTAAAACATAACAAATAACCAAGACAATTATATATGTACATTTTCAATTTGGAAGACAAAAATCCACAATATTCTTCAGGATCTGTTCAAGTAAATCCCTGTTGTTGTCAATTACGTTTTCGTACCTCCTTATCCATTATATTCACGCAGGTACGAATCTATCATCGTCCCGTGGGCACCGCATTCTCTCTTGTTCCTTCTCTTGAGAGATGACGATAGAGATTCGATTCTTTGAGAGCTCCTCTTTGTATATCCACAAAATTTTTGGAATGATTGACAGTAATATTTCTCAGGTTCATACCTTCAATGGATTGAATATTATTGTATGCTTTCCAACAATCGGAATAAATAGTAGTTCCGGGACGTATAGAGTATTTAATGCACTCTATTAAAGTTTCTGTAGTTCTATCAGGAACTGCGTAAAGAAAACATTCCCGATTGTTCCTACATACTCCTCCAAAAATACCTCTTGTTGATGGCATATTCTTCCCCTGTTATACTTCCTCCGAGTGAAGCATGTTTCGTCTCTTTCGACGCACATTCCCTCGCCTCCTATAATTTGTGGATGAATCAATAGGTCAATAGCACATACGCACTTCCCTCAGGAAGTTTTTTCAGTCAGTAATTGCACTATTGGACATATTTAATTCACGTTTTGCAGAATTTAGTAGAAGTGCATTCATGACACCAAGAGTATATAAATAAAATAGATGATCTTATAGAAAATTTACTCCACTCAAACCAAGTATTTGATCTTATGGCCTTCTCTTCTCTGCATTCTCGTCTACTGCATTTCCATCTTCAATTACGACTTTCACTAACACTGAGGTTTATTTCATGTCCCTTGGAACAGAGTCTTTTTTTATGGTATTATACTCTTATCTTGAGAATGTTTTATGCTTGATTCTTATTTTTAACTATTTTTGCCAAATCTAAGAAATTCATTTTAATGACTGAGTTAATCATATATACAATAAGTAAACTACATCATTTTACATTCTTTCTTTACAATTTTATTTCTATTAGGTTATAACAGTTATCAATAAAAGTAACTGGTGGGGGTCTTACAGAAAAGACCCTAATATTATTATAACAAAACCATAAATATTATGCATTTTAAACATTTTTAAATTATTAATTTTTGATGGAGAACATTAACCAAGTATTCAGATAATCCTTCCTCTTTATTTTTAGAGCTATGCCAGTAAAACAAATTCACAATTTTTACTTTTTTTAAGGAGCCTCGAAACAAAGATAAATATGTTATTAATCCAAACTTTTTTAATCATAATTATTTGTTCAAATTCAAATCAATTATAAAAAAAGAGAATAATCGGTAATTTCGCTGTATGATTAATTATAATATTAGACATAAATTGTACTTTTTTTTTAACTATATAAATTTATTTTTAGATAATTCACTTAATTGAAAACTAAATCTGACGAGAGAGACGGATTAAGAAGAGTGAATGAATTTGACAGGAAGATTTTCTACACTTAAAGATAATATGCAGATTTATCTTTGAGTTTTAATATACTAATATGATCTTGTATATAATTGTATTGATAACTGTTCAGTATTAATCCACTAAATTTTATAGGAAATAACCATCAGAGGCATATTTAGGCTGAGTAAGGAATGTATCAAATCAAGAGGGTTCGTTCATTACATTGATTTTTTTTTCAACAGATGTACAAGAATCAAAATAAATATACAAATTCTGAAGCGTGGTTAAGTATTCGAGTTTTACTAACGAAAAAATGAATTTAACACTCCTAGATGTCACGATAAAATAATTTATGTTTCCATGAATTACTATTGCTAATGAAAATATTTTTCGAACATTATGGTAACATAATAGCATTTACATACATAGATACAAGGACTATCATTGCAGCCTACACCCAAGTTCACGGGTTAGCAGCACGCCAGATGGCCTTAGAATATTTTAAAATTAAGTAAATCCTTAAAAAAAAAATTAAGTAAGTACCGGGCACATAAAATATAAGGCACGTGAAATGGATATCTTGGACACCGAGCTTGTACGATATCAAGTACTTGTTAATGATCTCTATCCTGATTATACCTGGATTAGCAAAATTTAGTATAATCATCCGATTAGCCATAGTAGTGACGTTAAATAAACAAATGTTGTCATAATTCTGGTGTTCTGATGTTGTCTGTTAAATTAAGATAGACACAAGAATCCTAATTATAAGCGGTCATTCCTGCATTCCTCGCTCCAACTTCTCCGACCGAAATAGCTAGCTACCTATTCCAGATGATCCTGGACCCTGAAGCAATCGGACGTAGGCCGATGGACTCGGAACTTAATTCCTTTTTAATTATCCTCCATCCTCCATGTAATCCTCCAGAAGTCGATTAAGAAGGAACGAGCGAGCACTCTAATCGTTTTTGTATTAGTTGTCGAGCTCAAACTAATTTTTCCGCTTATTCCACCCGACAGCTTTTGGACGTGTATTTATTTGAATTAATTTATTACCTAAATAGCTAATAAGGGACTGGTAAAAAAACCTAAGAGAGCAGAAGAATTTTTCTTTATTTTTATTTGAAACCGCTAATCTTAGTATTTGTATAAAAGATCTTGTCCTGACTGACAGACCATCGGAGAACAAAATGGTATATGCCAAAAACTTGAAATTTTTACATTTTATATGACCGACGAGCACTAAGAAAGGATTTTGGAAAATTCATAAAAAAAAGTTTGTAATAAAAATATGTAATTTTTAAAGAGAAATTTTAGATTTAGATTAAATATTTAAAAAATAGATTAATGTGTTTTTTATTTTTTGAAAATCAACCTCTAGATCCATCTCCGGCCCCTAACAGGTTAAATAAAAGTCTGCCAGCGAGCGGGATTTGAACCCAGGACTTTCAGCACGGCAACGCAGCGCTCTACAACTGAGCCACTCCGCTTGTAGTATAGTATTGCTATACTGCTCCTACAAAATTACATGAATACTAAGTGATCGAAATAGTATTTTGCCCAGGCCTGGTAGTAGAAGGGGGAATGTAAGACCAGTTAATAAATAACATTTTCTGGATTCGATCCAAAACCTCGCGACATTTGAAATATGCTTTGCCCCCCTCGTTTATGACTGATCTCCTGCGGGAGAAATGAGGAGTGTTCTCCACGAAATGTAAAATTGATTTTTATTTCTGAGGTGCGCCAGGACGGTTTGTCCCGACCCAGGGCCCCCTCAGTCAATTAATAATTTCACCCGGGACAATAAATGAGGAGTAATTAAGAGGGCTCGGGGCGGAAATAAGAGTCGGTTAGTCACATTTTGTAGGCAATATAACACGCCCGATATTTCTCAATGCCTATCAATTACCTCGTATTAATAATATCTATATTGGTAGTTATTTGTGAATGACACAATTTTGTTTTACTCACATAAGTACGTTCGGATATCAAGAGTACACTGAATATCAAGAACGAAAATTAAAAATACATATTACTAGCTTATGCCCGCGGCTTCACTCGCGTGGAATTTGGTCTGCCCCATAAAGTTTCGTGAAAAATCAATTAAAATAAATAATTTAATTATTTTTTGTTTGTTTGTTTGTTTGGGTTTGTAAGGCATAAAACCATACGGTCATCAACGCCTGTGATAATTTTTTATAGAGTCTTATATCTATGTGTATTCTAATATTTGATTATTCCAATAATAAGATTTTCAGTTTTAATTATTTTTTAAAATATAAGTTACTCGTACATCCAACATTTCAGATGTCTAACTTCAAAACTGACGGATTCTATACAACCTTTGAACCCCTATTATATTAAAGGAGAAACCCTTGGGGTGGAATTATTCAAATTTCTTACTTAAACTATAACCTATCTACAATAAACTATATAAAAGAATCTATCTACAAATTTCTAAATGCTAAGTTCCTGATTTGCCTTTAATTATGTACTATAACGAGAGGGCACATGCCCCCGTGCCCTCACATAAATCTGCCCTTGCTGTAGCCTATGATGTATAACCTATTTTACTCAATAATTTTCATCCAAATCCGTTCCCTAGTTATTGCGTGAATGAGTAACAAACATAAATACAAACATTCGCATTGATAATATTAGTAGGGTATCAAAACAATAGTTCACTCATGTTCTTTCTGTTATTTTACCCACTATTATCATGTGATTTGCCTATAATTATGTCCTATAATGGATTCTCCACAGTACCCAAAAAACTGTAAGGGGGAGGCATGTGCCCCAGTGCGCCCCCCCCCCTAAATCCGCGCTTGCTATAGCCTATGTGTTTTTCTGATGTATAACCTATATTACTGTCAAATTTCATCCAAATCCATTCATTAGTTTATGCGTGAAAGAGAGACAAACATACAAACTTTCACATTTGTAATTATACATAAAAATAAAAACGTACTGTGGACAACACTTCCATGTACACCTGTTGAAAACTAAAATAAAATCAGTCTCTGCATTTATTTCGATGTGTCAGAGGATAGGTTTATGTGGCCGAAACGTTGTATCTTTTAGTAATTTTTAATTTTGGGCGAAACATGTAACTAGAGGCCTGTTGGATCTAATGTGGATAACTCCGAAATTTCAAAAATATTAGATAAGAAATTATTTTTAACACGGCACGTCCTTATTTTTTCCTTAAGGTTTGGGTGCACAAAGCATTGCTTGACTAAACTAGCGAAAAATATTAAAAACTTAATTTTTTTTTTAAGTTAGTGTAATCTTATGTATTCTGAACGCTAAAGACTATTTTTTTTTTAAAAAAATTAATTTAAATATGAGTCTTAAATTGTATTTTACGCTGTTTATTGTTATGTGCTAGTGGAATCGGAATCCTCTTAACTGAGGGATTACACTTATTTTTTGCTTAATTGGTTATGTTAAAGGTTCGATTAGAGCGATGCATTTATAATTATAAAAAAGTGCCTATATAATTTATAATTATCTATCTATCATTCAGCCCTACAACTCAATTTCGAGTCTTGGCCTCCTGTAGCAGTTTCCCAATTGTCTCGATCCTGCACCGCCGCGATATAATTCCTCACACCCAATACCCTAGCATCACCAGCCACAACATCACTCTATCGAAGTCGAGGTCTTCCTATGCGTCTGGTTCCATAAATCGCATCTGTTATTATTTTCCATGGCAGGTCATTCTTGGCCATCCTGAACAACGTGCCTAGTCTATCTTATCTTAACCTAAAGAGTTTCATAAACTGGACCACATCTGATTCTTTAAATAAATCGTTGAGCTCCTCGTTTGTTCGGCGTCTTATGTCATAATTATAATATAGATTAATTAATGAATATATATTCTTTATTATTATTTTACATTGACCATTTAGGATCATGCAACAACCTTTTTTCTTTTGTGTCCTAATCATGAGTTTTCTCTGTCTTTTATAATCCTTCATATATTCACAGACATGCATGCTCCTACTGATCTATCCCATTCCCAATTCCGTAATGTACAAATTTTATTTTCTCACTTCTTGTGTCCATGTTGTAGTGGTCTTCTCCTTCCAGAAATAGTCGAATAATATAATTATTTAAATATTACAATAAATATTTATTCCAAGCGCTGTACCGACTGGGAAGCGTCTGAGGGGTTGTCCGAGGCGTAGGTAGGAGGATTGCGTTAAGAATAATCTGGTGGATTTGGGTTTGGGTGGTGGTCCGTGGACGGAGGTTTGTAAGCAGTGATTGGTGGTTTCGGCATCGAGCCTTAGAGTTCGCTTCGGGGTCGATTATTATTAATAATTATTTCATCCTAAGCAATCATATTTTAAGTGCAAAAACCTTTCTGATTTATTTTGTCTTTCTTCCTTATTCAAAGATGTTTATGTTGTTAATGAGAGTATACCTCTTGCAAAAACCCTTTCGAAAATTTACATCAAATTATCATATAGATGAATATCTAGGTTAGTCATTCAATCGCTGATACAAGCCTGAGTTACAGTACGGCCTGAAAGGACATCCTCTTCTCCCAGCCGGATCGTACAACTGGACCAGCAGACAGGCGCCACGGCTAATGAAATCGTCCCAGCGGAGGATGATATGTGATTAACTACAGTAGCAGAGAGCAAACAAATGGGACGAGCCGTGGCCAGCAAAGATATTAGTCCAGATTAATGGCAGCTACTGGTCCTACGCCTCCTCTGTCATTTGTACACTTCTCCTCCGCATGCAGATGCCTTAGGAACAAAGGTACTATCTCAGGATACATAATGTATCTGATCCATGCATCTGAGATGTATGATAGCGGCTGTCAAAGGAAATTACTGCTCTAAGGAGATGAGAAATGCGAAGGGAGGAGCGAGTCCTATATTAGCATTAGCACTTAGTTACTAATTGGAACCTCAATGTCTTCATGCCGAAAGGATTTGAGCAAGGATGGATGGAGTAAGTTTCGAGGATATGATGTAAGCGATAAAAAATCCGTAATAGACCATTTATAGCTACTAATAAAACCCTAATCTCAATATTAAATTCATAAAAAATGCCTGTACAAATCAGAAAACACTGAGGGCTGTGAAAAACAACGTAACCTTTACCACTACCCACTCCCATGATGGGTCATAGGGTCAGAACATGGTAGATACTGTACTATTTTTAAGACAATGGTTGAACAGGATGATGATCTATCCGAGACACTCACTCTACTTAATAGTGTGATAATTATTTAATACTAATTAAGGCAAATAATTGATCTACCTCAGCCGGATTTAAACCCAAAAGCCATAGCGTTGGAGCTTAGCACTCTACTCCCTGAGCTACCCCGCTTCCACATACAGTACAGATAATTAAATGTTTACAAAGAATATTAATCTGTTATAAAATTTAACGATTATGTATCTTGCAAATAATACAATATTCGGGATTAATTACTACCTACTAGAGTTGCATCAATAATTATAAGTACTCACCTAATTTTCCCGCCCCGTTTATCTTGTTTACTCCAATAATTCCATTCGTATTCATATTATTTTATTTTTCTGTATTCGGATTATTTATTTTTGAATCTTTACTATCTGGCAATCAACAAGGCCTGCGAAGTTGGTCGAAACGTCATATAATTAGTTAATCACTATTTAAGGATTTTATTTTTACTTTCGCCTGGACCATTCTCTTCTGCTTTTGAATATATATTTGTATACATAAAATGCAAGTATATATTTCCTCATTAATGAACAGTCAATGGTAACAGTAGCTGTGTATATTACGGATTTTCGAGAATTTTATTGAGATTATCTTCTCATATGTAGATGAAATATATAGATATAACATCTCGAAAATTCCAATTTTGAGGTTTGACATGTTCCACAAGAGCATTTTAGTTTACTGATTGCCGAACCAGAAATTTCTCATAAGCAACCGATCTCATTTAAGTAGCCACCTCTTGATTAAAGGTCGAGACAGAAATTCCAACCAAAACTTCATCTCCGGATAATCACTCAATTCCTCGGCATCGTTACAGCTCTTGCTTGATAAATTTGATGGAGGATATTATTGAGGTTGTGGAACGGGTAGGAGCTAAGCCGTGGCACCTTGCTCCAGAAGGTGTTGCTCCCTAATCAGCTAAACGGTTTCAAACAAGATCTGTATCAGGGTTGTAATTGCTCAATTTTTTTTCTTCACTCCCCTCACGGGTTCGAAAGTTTTCCCAACTGCCCACCGTGGGCCACATAAGTGCTCTCAACAAGATGGGGTGTGAAATTGTGTTATGAGCGCTAGTAGATAGCCTTTTTAACAGAGCACCAATTTTCTCGAATTACTCCCATTCGAATTTCCGCTCCAGTTGAAGCATAACCATCTTCCTCGGAGCTTAGTTGCGCTTTTCTATCTGTATCTTCGACAACATCTATCCCTAAACGGTTCTAAGCCGGGTAATCGGCCAAGAGAAATTATCCCTTAATGTCCCGGTTAGACCTCATTTCGGGCAGTTAGGATGGAAATTGCCCTGTAAAAGGGAAATCGTCGAAAGGACCGTTGGAGCTTTGGAACATTCGTGCGAGGTTCATGCAAGTATGTTCCCATGATCATGAAAATTACATTAAGCAGGACAATTTAAGTCTTTCTTATCAAATGATGAATTTTTAGCCAACATTATCCGGTAATAAACCTTTGGATATCGGATATTTCCTTACTTTTGTTTTGTACTTATATTTTTATATTTATAATCATTAGTATGTAAGTATTCATATTTTCCCTGCAAAATTAACTGTCAAATTCTATCCCTATTTTTTTAAAAAACATTACTAATGAAATATAAATGGTTTGCCTAAGTGGAAGAAAAAAGGTCAATCTGAGTAAGAGCCTGCGCAGTATCGCATCCACAAAATTTGATCGTAATGATTTTTTTCACCACAATTTGAAGGAATATGAAGTTTTGATAACTAAT
Source organism: Arma custos (assembly GCA_037127475.1). Lineage (NCBI taxonomy): Eukaryota > Metazoa > Arthropoda > Insecta > Hemiptera > Pentatomidae > Arma > Arma custos. The sequence goes on along the minus strand of CM073763.1, from coordinate 58,322,685 downwards.
AACTCATTTTTGAGAATGTCAATTGTCTTCTTAATATTCTCTTATGAATATTTTATAAATATTCGTAGAATAAAATCATAAAAAATAAACTAAATAAAAATGGCTTTTATAGATTTCTATTGCTTTGAATATGAAAATTCTTCAAATACTTTTATTTTTCAATCACATTATTTTTCAAGCTATGTGTAGCCAATTCGCCGAGAATTCTTTTAAGTGGAAAAAAATATTTTCAAACAAATCATTGAATTTTGTTTTATATTAATTACTTGTTTTATAATTTTTAACCGAATGATCTTTCATTAAATTAATACGGGTACATATTTTGCATATCAAGTAATGTCAAAAGTAAATATATATTTTTTTAATATCTATAATGGATTTTTTTTTTACACGAAGGTTCTATCACAGCCCTTTTTTGCAGCAAAAAGAAGCTAGAGAAATCAGTAATCGGATATTTAAAATTATTTAAAGTTTTGTTTATTTTACATGTTAGAACAAGTACTCGTGCAGAAGTACACAAGTGATTTGCTTTCCTAGACTTTTACAAGCACCTTTCTATTATTTAATATTTTGATATATATACACATAATAATGTGTATAATGTATAATGTGCCCTCCAAAAGTTAGTTGAAGTGTTCAGACAGAAAGTTAATAAACCTAGTATAATAAATACACTTAATTCTTTATAAAATTTTTTATTTGAAAGTACAATGTTTGAATTATTTTGTAAGATGGTCATTGAAATTTTAAATAACCATAGTCACAATAAAACATTTATAATATAATTAATTTTCAAAATTTTCATCACCAACAGGTAGTTGAAATGTAGAAAAAAAATTTTAATTAAAGAATAATTTTTGTTTTAGTATTTCATATGTCCACCTCGATTCTTAATCATTACCCTCAGTCTTCGCGGCATCGATTCTACCAAATTTTGCAAAACATGTTTAGGCATATTGTTTTCAGGCTTTTAAAATAATATCCGTTCTTGAGATTTGTTCGAGTATAATAACTACAAGCTATGGATTAGAAGGAAGAAGGAGAGATACATTGCTAACCTAATCTATACTTAATGACGCTGGCTGGAGGCTGGATGTGGTAGCCATATTGGGTCGGCCATGTTGCTCACGATCTGAACGGGATCTTGTTGCGCATTTAATGTTATGTTATATTTAATTGATTATTTAATATTTTGATATATATACACATAATAATGTGTATAATGTATAATGTGCCCTCCAAAAGTTAGTTGAAGTGTTCAGACAGAAAGTTAATAAACCTAGTATAATAAATACACTTAATTCTTTATAAAATTTTTTATTTGAAAGTACAATGTTTGAATTATTTTGTAAGATGGTCATTGAAATTTTAAATAACCATAGTCACAATAAAACATTTATAATATAATTAATTTTCAAAATTTTCATCACCAACAGGTAGTTGAAATGTAGAAAAAAAATTTTAATTAAAGAATAATTTTTGTTTTAGTATTTCATATGTCCACCTCGATTCTTAATCATTACCCTCAGTCTTCGCGGCATCGATTCTACCAAATTTTGCAAAACATGTTTAGGCATATTCAAACATACATTGAAGATCTCATTGAGAAAAATGAACAGGGTTCCTCAAAATATTTGCTTTTGAAGCCAGGAGTATGCTTTTAGTATATTTTTAATAGACATAAACATCTAAAATATTCTTATTGTAATCAATTCGAATTGTAACACAAATACAATATTTCAAACACAAAACACTTTAAACTTCTTGTATTCAAAACAAAATAAACTCAGATAATATCTTAAATATAGGACAATGTTCACTTTCAAAATATAAACAAGGCTTAGACTGTTGTTGAAACATTCACCAGCAATGCACTCTTTGTTGAATTGAATAAAATGAAAGAAAAATATTTATTTAATTACTGATCCCTTTTTAATGTTTCGGCCAATGAGAAAGTTGTAGAATAATCAACTGTCTTGACTTTGCAGAGAGGGAAAATGAGATGGCGTTACAGCCATATTAATTAACAATCGTATTAAGAATAATTCAAGATTCCAAATTAGAGTAACCAAGCTCCCCGCCACAAAAGCAAACATTCTTCAATAGGAAGGTCATATTCCACTCTATTTTGGCATGATATGATGAAAAATTACATTCTTTGACCAGACACAAAAAACGAGTTGTATAGTGTAATCTGTTGATAGTCAATAAGCTGTACTAAATAGGTATAAATAAATATAGAAAGAGAAATGAATATTTAGTGCACACGTAATTTATGTAGTTATTTCAATCTCAATTTGTTTATAGGGATAGTTGGGGTAATGAATCTCTCTAATTTTCTTAGTGTCTAAAATCGGTATGCTTACAAATTGGTGGTTCGTAAGGGCTTTCCGTATTAATTTATAGGTAAATTGTTAATAATTCCACAAATATCAGTTATATATTTCTATCCACACTTATCAACAGTTTTTAAGATAAATAATTGATCGAAAAAGAAATACTGTTTCAATTATGGAAAGTAATGTCAAAAGTATTCTAGCTCTAAAAATACATCATTGAAAGCTAACATGATAAAACTTCAATGGACTAATAAAATATATCCTTTTTCAATAAAACAATAATCTTAAAATGCTTTGAAAATGCATTAAGGATGGTAATGGAATCTCTGCCCAGAAGAAATTTAACTTAATCCGTATAAGAAAAGGATATTTACGGGAGATTACTAGTTTAAGAATGAATGATGACGTTAACAGGGAAAAATGGGTATGGAATTGGAAAAAGAATATTATAAAACATATATTATGTAAGATCATGATTAAATAATTATTTATAATCGAGAAGAATTTTAAATATTACAAATTACAGATGTACTAGTCGACGATGTGGAAAGCCTATTTATCGTAATTGTGGTAATGAAATTGGTGTAAATTATACAGCACAGATATCATTTACTAGGGACACTTATACTCGTAATGATTTCAACCTTTTTAGTTTTGATGACTGAGTGAAAATTTTAATAACTCCTCCTCAGTGCTAAGAAAGAGATAATTAATATTTTTTAAATAATAGCCCGAGAACCGGTACAGACTTCTCCATTAGTTCTGAACGATGACATTTCTCAGAACTGAGGGATAATATCAGTTGTTTAATCTGCCCAAGCCGCTTATGCAGGAGATAAATCAAATTAATTACTCACGTATATATTTGCCTATTATTCAGCATTATCTTTCTGTATGAATAAATAAAGAGATTGTAGGATGAGAATCGATTGGTCTTCAGGTAAGTACAGCGGACCAATGGGATTTCATTGGCTATAAGAAGCTCCTATTCGTTCGTACGAATTAAAGAAACTCATATTCGTAACATCCCGCTTCAGAAAAAAAAAATCTGTACCCTGCGACCTATGAAGTTCTTTCACTGTTTCGTATAGGTAGAGATTGCACTGTTTCTAGGAAAACAAATGTGCAGGGAGGTGATACTTCCGAGATCACTCTCAACCGTTAGGCTATTCCCAAATTTATTTTATTTTATTTATTTATTGATATTTACAACTGTATTACAATAATACAACAAGTAAGTAGGCCTAGTGATACATACTGACATGAGAATGACAAGTACAGAAACTACCCACTAGAAGTACTCTTCTCATTTATGTTTCCGTCATTTCAGTTTAATTCATACTTTAATTTTTTTTTTCAAAAGTTCAATGTGGCAGGCCATCTTCTTTTCACACGCCTCGGAGGATTATCGGGAATTGAAGAGGAAGCTAGGTTTGAAACTAGAGGGTTTGAGTGGGAATGAAGATGCTTATGAAAGGATAGATATCGGGTTCGGGCCAAACCAGGAACAAATGGGACATTAAGGTCGTTATGGATGACTTTATTCTTAACAAAATGAGGAGCATTGAGGATTTTACGAAGGATATTGGATTGTAGCGATTGGATACGAGAGGATTCGATGGATTAGTGAAGCCCCAAAGCTCTACTCCGTAAGTCCAAATAGGTCGTGATGGTCATGTAGATGAGTCGCTTAGAGCGTTTGTCTAGTAAGTGTTGAAGTAGCCTGAAACGACGAGCGGTTTCTTGTCTTTTCAGTCTTGTATGAGGATTCCAGGTTAATCGTTTGTCGAGGTGCAACCCTAAGTATCGGATCTGTTCTACAGGCACCAGTGGGGATATTATTAAAGGATATTGAAGGGCAGGCAGTCATTGGTTTACGACGTAAGGTAAAAGTGATTTGATGCGAGTTTTGAGAATTTATTTTAGTTCTCCAGTTTTGACACCATTCTTCAAGATCAGTGATATTGGATTGGAGGTTTTGGGATGCAGTAACTGGATTGGTGTTGACTGATAATACACAGGTATCATCAGCATACGAGGTAGGGATAGTATTAGGATGAATTGGGATGTCAGCTGATTAAACTGTATAAAGGATTGTGCCAAGGATACTACCTTGAGGATTCCCCAATTTAGAATGCCCATTTTATAGAGGCTGGGTGAGCCCCAGATCAAATAATTTATCTAATATGACTGGATTTGAACCCGAAATCTTCAACATAGTAAATCAGCACATTCAAACGAAGCTACCCCGTCCCTAAGATTTTTCCATTATTATACGATTATATTAATTGAATTTTTTCGGCCCTTCTTATCATTGTATTTTAGGAAACATTAAAAAGCTTAAAATTTTCCCATTAACTAACTCCCAAAATTTTGGGTAATTTACACAATTATTTCAACATTACAGTCCATAAATAACACTTCATACTTCTTCTCATTTATGTTTCCGTCATTTCAGTTTAATTCATACTTTAATTTTTTCTCTTATTTATCACAACTAGGGGATGATTTAAATTAAACAAAAATGTTTTAATTTTTTTCAGGATATGTTTTAATAAATGTTATGCATTGGGTTGGTGTGTTCAAGATGAGTTAGTAATGATTTACTTAGAGTCAAATTTATTTTTAAATATAGAGGAGAACGGAGATAGTTGGGGGGGTGCGGTCAAATAAACACCAAATAAGTACTAGACTTATATTTAGTAAGTGCCAACGTTTCGACCTACAGTTTAGGTCATCTTCAGGGCGATTGAGGAGCCGGTGCACCCAGCGGCTCCTCCCCCAGTCGCCCTGAAGATGGCCTACACTGTAGGTCGAAACGTCGGCACTTACTAAATATATGTCTAGTACTTATTTGGTGTTTTTTTTACTGCACCCCCCAACTATCTCCGTTCTCCATTTTATCATCCAGTCAACTATTTTCCTATCATACGTTTTTAAATATAGTATTATTTTTTTAATTACTTCTAAATAAATGAATTGAGAATTAATATTTTAATCATATATTATTTATAGGTTTAGTAAAATAGGTAATTTAAACTAAATTACATAAGTAACTGTTGTATTAGCAGCTTATAAGTTTTACTTTTTTCCTAAGATATCTGTTATGAGTGTTACTTTGGCTTTAAAAGTATTAAAACTTTTGGGTTTTTGTAATTTGCTTGTAATTTAGCTATTTAGTTTATATATATTTTTTTTTTGGCAATGTTAAATTATATTATAATTCGTATCTTCATTCTATTTTATTTCCAAATGCAATGTATTCTTACTCAGCCTTAAGATCTTAAAATGCCTTTGTACGTTATTAAAAGTTATGAAATGTGGAATTGTGATATATCTGGAGTATTGACTCTATTGAAGGAATCCTGGTTTTACCTCATAGCGGGATTGTAGGTTATCTCAATTAAAATATTTTAATTAAATCTGAAGGTAAATGCCGTTATAACGAAATGGGTGTAAATAAAACATTAGAAACGAAATGGATATTAGTATTTTTCCCCTAAATTAAATGTAGCTTCCACCATGATGTGACATGCTCGATTTCACTTCATATATTTTTTTGATATTTCAAATACAGGAACCTATACAACTATTGGTAACTACTAATTATTCTTATCTTTAACACTAAACCTTTTTTTTCAACAAAATTTTTTTAATAATTTATTTCCTTCATTTTTGGCGGAATGATGTATAAACCACTTTAGCCCGAATACTTAAACCTAATTGGAAAAATTAATTTTTAAAAATATAGATTAATGAATAACAATCAATAATATTGCATCGCGGTCTTAATGATACAAGACAAGTTGCTCCGCTATGTAAAACAGATTTATGATTTTTAAATTAAGTGCATTTATTTAGCGAATTACCTGGAACATTAACATGAACTGCACATTTCTAATTTCTTAAATTCTGGAAATGTGTTTTCATTTTCTGATAAATACTTTTCAAGTCATTGAATTCCAATAAAAAATAAATACTCCATAGTGTTGTTATAATTTTAATTAATGTTTCATTGCCTCGTTTGCACGCTAGAAATGTTTCCAAGCATAGAGAACTTTTATTTGAGAAAAAAAAATTAATAACGAGAAACCTTCAAGAGTTAACAAACCGAGGTGTAAAAATAAACCATTTCGAAGTATCGGCAATTAAATGAATTAGTCAAATTATAATTGCTACCTCTCATTGGCAGAACAAGTAATTATGCAAAATAGATCTATTACCCTATAAATATATTCTCAATTTGCATCTCGTATTAAATATTACGAAACCGATTCCAATCACTCATTAGCTTTTGCTCTTTTGGGTATTTAATTTCCATGCACAAAATTAATTATTCAATTGCCAAATTAGAAATTACCTAACTACCTCCCTGTTCCACTACAACTCATGAAGAGTTTTGGGTTCAGTACATGGTAGAGATTGTACTGTTTCTGAGACAGGGAGGTGATTTGGCCGATGCTAAACCGTAAGGTATTTCCCTCAATTAGAGTATCCTCTTTGTAGAGGACAGGTGAACTCCAGGAGGGTCTTTAGATCCCGCAGGGCCATACGTGGCTTTTTGAAAATTTAATAATTTATCAGGGTTGAACCCGGATCCCTCAACATAGAAATTCTGCATTCTACACACTGAGTTATCAAGCTCCCTTACAGGTGCTTGAATGAATGACTCCGAATTTTAAATAATTCAAAACAGAATCCTTAATAAAACGTTGATAAATCCTTAATAAATGATTATGAATATAAATAATGCACATGGACTGTACGAAAATACAATTGTAAATTATTATTAATTTTAATTGTTGAGAGATATAATTCAGTAAATATATGCATTGATGCCATCAATTTGATGGTGTTCAAATGATTTATTTTATATTTATTTAAGTACAATTAATATTTATCTTTATTTTTAGGCTGCTTTACTTATTTCTATCTGTGTAAAAGATACATATACTGTTTTATCTATAAAGATCATTAATTCTATTTAGTCTGTATATATGGGGCACAAGGATACTTACAGTCTAATTATTATTGCAGTTTTATTTGCTTTAGTTAACTATTGTTGATAAAAAAAAAGGCTAAGCTATTAATTGACATTATAAGAATATTTACACAATCATAATGCGTATATATAGTGGTGTGATATTTATAACGATAATTAATTTAATCATTTTGATAAAACTTGAAACATTCAAGTTATTTTCATAATTTTATTATGGTCTTATTGTATGTATCTTGAATATTAGGTGGAATAAAGAATCTGGAGTCACACAAAAAAATTAAATAAATAAAAATGCTTTAACCCCTCAGCTTCTCCACCTTATAATATGAAAAATGTTGACTTAATTTAAATGTTATGTCATAGTAAGCTAGAACTACTAAAAACTTATTTAGCAACTCCCTACTTTGTCATTTAATTTTTAAATAAAATTTAGCTTGACTCTAGGTACTTATAGTGGTATTTTTAGGTGGTTGGTTATAATTATACCAATGCTAGCTACAGTGCCTCTTAAAAAGATTAATTTATGCCACTATAATGGCATACTTATATTGATATGGTTATACCTCTTATAGTGTTTTACTTATAGGTACTTGTAATTGTAACAATTCACCTTAACTGTTACAACTATAAGTAATGCATTAATTAGCATTTTTAGATCATACGTAGTGTGGAGTTTGAATGTTTATAATTAAGTATAATATAATAAAATTATAAGTATAATGCAAGACTGTTTTTTCGATATATTACATAAAGCCTATTTATTAATATATTACAGAACTAACTTAATGAATCATTCTTCTGAAGTCATCCGTCTTTTGATAATTCGTAGTTCATAGTTTCCCAGACATATAACTATCCTTATTATGCCCTTTTACTATTAATTTTTGTATAAAATAAAAATAAAATTATATGTATTAGATTATTGTATGGTCAATTTATAAGAAGCTATTAGAGCCGTAACTGTTGATACGAGAGAAAGGCTCCTAGGAAGAGATGAGATCCAAATTGCCGAAGATATTAAAGTGGAATGGTGAGTCCAGTTACGGCCATTAGCTGAGATATTAATACGATGGTTCCTTCGAAAGTTGATAGCTACTAATATCTAGCTTCTTAATTATTTTGTATATGGGTATAACATCTTATAAATATAATCATAACTCAAAAAATATTGAATAGGAAAGAGCTATCTTATTATAATACAAGTAATTGTTACTTCATAACGAGTTTGAGTGGAAATCCACTTGAACCCGAAAAAACAATCTATTGTTTGGTTGCATTTCTGCAGCCCCATTGAATAAGTGGTTACGTCGAATTTTGTACCGGGAAAGTTAACTGTATTGAGGGTAGCGGCATCGTGTGATTCTAGCAGTTTTCGACTTGAAATGGAGTTTTTGCTTATATTATAACTCCATCGACTTGGAGTTGTAATATAAGCAAAAACTCCATTCCAGATTGTGGTTGCTTGATCAACTTAATAAAACTTATTTTGCGTAAAAGTGTCCTGTCTTCAAATATACATCACCTCCACTTTAGAGATTAGCATAACATCCTTATATGCCCAAGATCACTGGTTCACAGCTCGGAAGTTGGTCTTAGGATTTTTTAGGTAAGAAGGAGTAAGAAATCCTTAGTTATGCCTTACTTCAGAAGGGGCGTAATATGGGAGTCCAGTGCCTGTTCGGTGTCAGTTACTTGTCAAGATCCCTATTTCAATCATATCTAGGAAGGTAAAATTTAGGACTCCAAATGTATCGTTCTATAGTGTCGTTAATTTAATAAACAATTTAATATAACTTACATTCAATCAAAGAGAATTGTTGATCTTGTTGATTTTGTAATATATAAGAATATACATATTGCATAAATTATAATGTCGACTATAATATTGCATTTGCTAATTACTAAGAAAGGTAGTTGGTATTTCATCCATCAATAGTAATATATTTTTCAATTTCCTTTTATATCCATTCGAACACATCATGGAGCTATCCAGTTAAGCTGTTGGGAACTCGGTTAAAAAAAACTTGTTGATGAGAACTTAAAATTAGTAAATGAAACCATTATAAAAAGAATGTAATCGAAAAAAAAAATAACTATTTCTAATAAGACTGATCAGCTAAATTGGACCATTAGTTTTGATGGTGGGCCATTTGTATTTTTTACACACACACCCCCCGGAAAATGGGCCGAATTGCGTATTAATCGACTCTGGCCAACGGCGTTGGTAAATCCATTTAATGCGGCCATTTTGCCAAGACCTGATGGCATTAAGCTCTCTGATATGTTAGCTGGTTCTCATTCCTGACCTAGAAACGCCTTTTTTTTATTACCTCTCATAAAATTTTATTATTTATTATTCTCAGAGGTTGCCTAGTTTATTTATTTTATAATTTATTTTTAAAGAAATTGTACGACTACAGTTCAAGAAGAGTCATGGGATCAGTATATGGTGGAGACTGTGTAGTTTATGAAACGATGGTTGTAGAGTAAGGTGATTTGCCCTAAATCCCGCTCAATTGCCAGATTTTCCCCCAAATTAAGAGTGCCCACAATAGCTTTACAGAAGTAGTGAGGAGGTTGCTCTCCCCTGACCCACTTCAGGCTGGGAGACACTTGGCTCACTCATTCACGTATTATTAAAAAACTATCATCTCTTTCATGCCTATATTGTAACACTATTTTTACAGCTATTCTTATTTTTTTCAAAGCCTTGTAATAAATTCATTCTTATCAACAATGAATTCTTAAAACAATCAATAAAATAGCACTAGCCACAAATTCAGCGAAGCAACCATTTTCTGGAATCAAGTTCAATCTTAACAGTGACATAATCGTTTTGAAATACTTAAATAATAGCTGGGGGTCGGAGTGGCTCAGTGGTAGAGCGTTGAATTGCCATGCCGAAGGTCCTTTGGCTCAAATCCCGCTGCTTGCATCTTCTCTTCTTTCTCTTCCTCTTGTGCCTTTCAGCGTCGAGGTACCGCATCAACCCAGGAATCCCATCTATCTCTATCTCTCGTCATAATCCTGAGATCCTGCATGTTCTTCCCTCTTGCTTGTCCCAACTTGGAAATGTAGTTGGAGTACGTCTGTCTTAGTCTCCCTCCAGGTCTAGTGCCCACGGGTTTGGCTTCCATTAATTTTCTTAGATCCCTGTCTTGGCTCATTCTGTGGATATGCCCAAACCATTTGAGCTGACGCTTCTCCAGGGTTTCTTTCAGGGAGAGAATGCGTAGCTCCTCTATAATAGTATCGTTCCGGATCCTATCTCTTCTTGTCTTGGAAGTTACTCGTCTGAGAAATTTCATTTCGGCAGCTGTTGAACAATTCCAGTCTTTATCCAGGAGTATCCAACTCTCAGCCTCATATAATAGAACTGGCAAATATACAGTTTTGAATGTATGGAGTTTCACGTCCTTTCCTACTTCTCTTTTGCCTAAAATATTGTTGCAGATCTGGTAGTAAACATTATTTGCTTATTTAATCCTGTTCGAAATCTCTTGTTCTCTTTCCCATTTCTGCAAATCATTGTGCCCAGGTATGTGAATTCCTTTACGAATTCTATTTCTTGTTCATTGCATACAATATGTATATCTTCAGGATTTCTTCCCACTTGCAATATTTTACTTCTATTGACATTTATGATCAAGCCTTTCCTGGCAAGCTCTGCTTCCCGTTCTGTTATCGTCCGCTGCAGATTTTCAGAAGTGTCTGAGATCAGGGCTATATACTACCACTCAGCATATACTACCACTTGTGCTAGTTTGGTCTGCACATTCCAATGCCCAATTGGAGTTCTTGCAGTTCTTCATTTACATATCTTTATGATTTCATCCTTAAAGATTATAGAGAGTAGTGGGCTGAGACTGTCTCCTTGTTTTACTCCTTTGTCCGTGGGAAAGCTCCTGGATTCAGTGTCATTAAATCTCACTATTCCCTTAGGTTTTTGGTAGCAAGATTCGATTGTCTTGATAAGGCCTGATGAAACTTTCTTGGCCATTAATGCCTTCCAAATTTCCTCTCGAGGAACAGAGTCGAAGGCCGATTTCAGGTCAAGGAAAGCAAGGTATAGGTTCTTGTTTCTTTCCCATGCTTTGCTATGATCATACGTAAGGCAAAAATCATGTGTTTGTCGTCCTGGGCGAAATGCTGATTGCTCTTCCTGGAGATCCTCCTCTACAAATGTCCTCAGCTTCTTTTCCAGAATGGAAGTATATAATTTATATACCACCGGTGACTGACATATTGGTCTATAATTGCCATACTCGCTAGCAGAATCCTTCTTGTGTATTGGTACTATAATGTCGACTTCCCAATCTTTCGGTTTCTGCTTTTCAGTGAATATCTTTTGGTAAAGGGCTCATTTCCTGCAAACTTTATGAACTCTGGAACAATATTATCTCTTCCAGCATCCTTTCCTATTTTCATCTTTTCAATGGCTACTTCAACCTCCTCTTCCCATATTACATTTTCATCTTCTTCTTGATCTTTTTCATTCTGCATTTTTGGGATCTCAGTGGTAAAAATGTTTGAAAAGTGTCGTGTCCATCTTTCCAAAATGCCTTTCTCCTCTGTAATTATTTCTCCTCCTTCATTATTCATATTGCTGCTGGCAAGAATTCTTATATGTTAGCAGCCGGAGACCGGATCCTATGGAATCTATAACCTTGGGCTCACCCAGTCTCTATAAAGTGATTACTCAAAATAATGGGCGAAAATCTAGCTGTTGAGCATGACCTACGACAAAACATTATACTATTTGAACATATATTATTTTTGAATAATAGTTGGCTCATAAATAACGTATTACCTCTTACTTCATTCTATTTTTCATATTACTTTCTGTAACCATGTGTGTACCTGTCACGTGATCGTAGGCCATCAACAAAAAATATAAATGGACGGACTAAGAAAGATGAGGAGCGGAAATCAAGCAGGAAATTGGGTTCGGTAGGAAATATCCGAACGATTGATTTCAGCATCTCCAGAGAAATTGGCTAGATGAAGGCAGCGCCAGATCTTCGCTTGGTACAAAGTAAATATGAAATGTACGAATAAATATTTAACGTTGAAATTATATTTACTAATATTTCAAAATTAAAGTTTAAGAATTATTATTATATAAGATTAGAAACCATGAGATTTCGTATACGCTTTGAAGAGTAAGAACTCCAAAAGAAATAGGGCGATGTGTTGTTCAAAATGGTATTGAGGAAAATTGAAATTTTTTGGGATCTATTACAATTAGAGTTGGCATAACTAACTATGGTTACCTTAATGTTCTTACATCATTTTTACATACATTTTTAACGATATTGTTTCGATGTATACTATAATATGGAAAATGTTGTGTATTATTTAAAACTTGTGATGGACTCTATTTGGTCTGGGATTATTTAATCTGTGAACAGCCACGGATCTGGAGGATACTGGAGTTCATACAGCCTCTCTCTCTCTCTCTCTCTCTCTCTCTCTATATATATATATATATATATATATATATATATATATATATATATATTTATTGAGATATTACAATCTGCCACTTTTAGGCAATACGTAATAGCGCTAAATAACTTTACAATCATTGAAAAATAAATAAATAAAAATAATAATAATAAGAAAATAAAAATATATACATGCTGATCATAAAAACCAAATAAATTCTTGCGAAAATGATAATAAAAATAAAATAATTTCTCACATTCATACCATAATGTATAAGTTGGTTGATCTTGGACGAATCACCTCTCCACACAATAGTTGTTTTAGAAATAGTTTAGTCTACCGTGCAATGAACCTATAACCCTCCATACATTTTAGTGATACAGGTTCCCCTTAAAATAAGCAATAATTAAAGTAAAAAAAAAATTAATATCCTTTTTAATAGTTTTTTTTAAATTTAGCATTGATTATTTAGGATAACGTAACATATTTATCTATTTCTATTTCTTTGCTGGAGTTTTCTTTGTCTCAAAAGTTCCTTCATGCGTTCACTGCCATGTTTCCCTTGATCCTCTGGACTACTTCGTCTAACCTTCTCTGGTGTTTCTTATCCTGAAACCATTTCAGATTTTTCAACTTGCTCCTAAATTCGCTTCCGTCTTGCATCTGATACTCTGTGAAGTTCAATTCACTTACGGGCTTTTGGGCTGTACAAAGCCATCGAATTTCTCTCGCATCTTACACTCCAAAATCTTCCGTAAACTCATTAATGCTCCTTATATTGTTACGAATAAAGTCATTCATTATAATCCCAATATCCAGTTCCGTCCTTCATGATAAACTTCTACTCAAACCAACTTGTCATATTTGAAGCTACTTCTTCAATTCCCGATAATCCTCCGAGGCTTGTGGGAAGAATATGGGCTCGTGGCCTTTTAAGTTTAATTTGTTGTTTGACCACTACCAGTGGAAAGTTTCTCTACTTCTTTGGCTTTAATACAGTTGTTAATTTCTATAAATAAATTAAAAACAACAATTTTAACAGATATATTTTACATATGAAAGAGAAAAACGAAGGTTTTTCACTCACTTTTAAAGCGAAAAACAAATTTAACGCGGAATCAGTATCATTATAATATATTGCTGGTCCTGTCAATCTGACAATGAAGAGGATGTTTAAGGGAATCAAAGCCCAACTCGAGTAAGTCACTTGCCTGCTTTTCCCTATACACTGTTCGGTTAAAAGTTATTCTCATTTATGGACAAACTTTTTCAGCAGTTTTGAAGCGTCGGAACTCGTTTTTCTTCTGTTTTGACCGCACCGTCTTGTTCGCCTTCGAAAGATATGTCAGAAACAAATTTTGAGAAAAAATTGAGTTACCTACTAAACTAAAAAAACACCCAAAATTGAGGTATCTCGTTTTCCGCACTAGTCTTTATGTATTTTTATTACTTTATAAAATATTTAATTCTGTCTTAACAGATTTCCATAGCATAGTACAGACAGAAATGAAGGCGTTGGTGAACCCTAAGTGATCGTTAATGATTTATTTAACTGATTTTAAACTCTAATTTCGTATTAACCGCTGTAACATTAATATTGTATGATTAACGATCGGTTTACTCTCCCCAAACTGCCATTATTACACAACCCCAACTCCCCCCACTATCCCTATTCTACCCTCCCATACACAGGTCCAGCTAGACAGATACAAATTCGGTGCTGGCGGAGCTAGGGGCTGCAGAGATGTGATGGATCTTGAGCTATCAGTCAATGACATCAACATCCTAGCCTCCAGATTAAATAGCTCCGCATGATTGAAATTCCATGCTGTCTTAACCGCCTCTCAGGCTTCTAGCTTACGGTTATTCTTCTGTGCCTTCCTCCTTTTCATAAGCTTCCCTGGGTGTTTACCTTCCACCATTTATTTTTTTAATAAGGCGTCAACATTTTTTTATAAACAACATTCAACTTCCACATGCCTAAAAACTGGTTTTAACTCTTTATTTCTGTCTGCCACAATGACAAAAAAAAATTTGAATACATTTGAGAGAATATGATGGATGAGTGACAAGTACAATATCTACAGCCCCGGTGAATAAGTGGTTAAGTCTAATGTTCTCCAAAATGAGTTTCTTGTACTTAAGTAAGCGGAATCGAGTTATTTTGGTAGTGAATGAGAGGTTAAGTAAGCCATTGGCTGGAAGATGAGTTATTGCCTATATTGTAACTCTATTTAAAGCCAAAAACTACGAGAATGATAATATTCCGGTTATCTGAAAGGAGTTAACTCTCTGTGGACAAAATCTGACTTAACCACTTATTCACCGGGGCTATTGATATATTACTTAAAATATTAATAAAGTGATTTAAAGCACAATAAGATATGTAGGTATTGCTTTTTAATTTAAAGTTGACATTATTGTCTCTCACTCCATAGACTACTACAAATATTTCAAAGAAACTTTTACCGAGTACCTAATCTTACTAATATTATAAATGTGAATGTTTGTATGTTTGTCTCTCTTTCACGCAAAAACTACTGGACGGATTTGGATGAAACTTGACAGTAATATAGGTTATACATCAGAATAACACATAGGCTATAGCAAGCGCGGATTTAGGGGGGGGGGCGCACGGGAACCCGGCCCTCCCCCTCGACTGTTATTTAGGAACTGTGGAGAATCCATTATAGGACATAAATGAAGGGAAATCACATGATAATAGATGTTAAAGTAACAGAAAGAACATGAGTGAAACTATTGTTTTTATGTTTGTTACTCATTCACGCAAAAACTACTGAACGGATTTCGATGAAACTTATTGAGTAAAATAGATTATAGATCATAGGCTACACCAAGAGCAGATTTATGTGAGGGCACGAAGGCATGCCCCCCCTCCGTTATAGTACATAATTAAAGGCAAATCAGGAACTTAGTACTTGAAATTTGTAGATAGGTTCTTTGTACAGTTTAAGGAAGAAATTTGATTAATTCTACCCAAGGGTTTCTCCTTTAATGTAATAGGGGTTCAAAGTTATTATAGAATCCGTCAGTTTTGATGTTGGACATCTGAAATTTTGGATGTACGAGTAACTTATATTTAAAAAAATAATTAAATTATTTATTTAAAATGATCTTTCTCGAAACTTTATGTGGCACACCAAATTCCACAAGAGCGAAGCCGCGGGCATAAGCTAGTAAATTCATATATCTTATTTAATTATTCACTTTGATGTTTTTCATCTTTAGATTTATTGTTCCATTGTTATTGTTATTCCATAGGTATTGTTCCACCACTTTTTAGGTTCAGTTTAGATAAAATTTCCATATTTATTATTTATAATATTTTAAATGAAATTAGTGGACTTCTCCTTTTTATTATGATTAAATTTACATTTTATTGACTGTAATGAGCTGTTATTATATAATGCTATATCATCTCATTTCGATAATATTTGCTATCACTAGAATTGAACGAACATTTTACAGTATGATATAAAATACTGCCATAGAAACAAGCGATTTTCATGTAATTGTTTTATGGTTAATCTTGGACACTTGGCTGCTCAAGCTGCAAGAAACGTTACCACCGCCTGTTTGTTTGGAAAATTTTCAGCTGATGACCCAGATTAATTCATAACTATATAATTAATTAATAAGTAATTAATTTGTCTTTTATACCCGGAGGTGAACCTAAAACATCCACATTATACCGCAGAGATATTGGTATAATGGAACAAATACACATTAAAAACTACACTTTTTCGACAGCGTTAGACCTCATGCTCCACGACAGGCAGTGAAGAAATTAAACGAACATCATTACGTAGTCTTCTCAGACTTATCTCCAACAGATTTCCACCTGAAATTAGGAAAACTTCCATAAGCTTAAAACTTTAGAAAATCATTATTTCATCGCAAATAAAAATTTTCAGTTTGGGGATTGAAAATTTGCGAAAACTTTATAGAAAATGAGGATTAATATTTTGAATAAAACTATTTTGATTTCATAAAGTTGTTTTTATTGAATAACATTTCTTTTAAAAAGATATAGTTCATTTTATGAGTACTTTTTTTTAATAATCTGTTCATAATTTACTTACTGCTTATAGTGAGAAAAAATATTCTAATTGTATTTTATGATTATTTCTATTGCTTTAGCCTACTTTAAAGGCTCAGTATTTTGTTTATATTATTAATCCGTTATTTATTTACTTGCTTGTTCTTCCTTGCTTCTACACCAATTAATAAGCGCTATACGAATGTTATGAGAACTGTATTTGAGGAATGTATCCATAAATTACAGTATAAATACCCGCCTACTTGTAAAATATGATAAATCTGAAACGATTCTACATAGGTCACAACCTGCTGACGATAGTCGAAAATAATCTCGGGAGATTAACCGACGGTTATAAAATTCTGGAGGCTGGTAGAGACACCCTGAATGGCATTCCTAATTCGGTTAGCCACGGGGAGTTATGCAGAGATTATCCGTGAAATATGCAGATTGGGAATATGGGCGCCCTTGGCTGCCGACACGGTCAATCCTCATAATTAAATTGATGTTACTTTCACTAAATACTCCCTCATAACTTATCCATGTCTTAGAGGACAATTATGAAAAAATAAAAATTTTTTCGTCTGATCCGATGAAAAGGAAAAATGTGATAAATATCTGCAGCCCCGGTGAATAACTGGTTAAATCGAATTTGTATGAGTTTTTTATACTTATCCTGAAGGCATCAAATATTTCAGGCGGAGATTTGCAGGTTATATAGTTAATATATTACTGAAAGTCAATAGCTATATCAATGTTGTATCATTCCATGTCATAATAAATATGATTCTCTCTAACAAGTCGTCTACTGTTTTGTTAACTCTTCGAATCACAGTTACAATAGTGCAATTTTTCTGATCATCTAGTGTAAAACTGCACAACAGTTCTGTAGATCGGTAATGATGAGTACCATTAGATACAAGGCGTCCCATCCTTGGACCTAATGGTACTCGCGTACTCCTGCAACAGGACGTTAGGTCGCGGCAAGATCGAACCCGTTCCGACCTGTTGGTGCGCCTCACAACAAGGACAGACCGAGCAGATGAGATTTTAATTATCCAGTCACCGGGTCAGGGCTCGGGACAATGGGGTTTTAAACAAACTATTAAATCCCCATCAGCAGTCTTGTTCTTGATCGTGCTGTCAGGTGGCTCTTATGTCTGTCCAGGGTCTTCAGAATCGGAAATGCCAGGCTAAACACGTTAATAATCCGTGAATGGAATATCTTTAAGGCCGTAATATCTAAATCATAAAAAGAAAAATATGCTTCTTCAGGATTTTAACTAAAATTCAATTGTAGCCACCAATAGCCATTTCTCTAACGCACAAATGGTTCATATACGATTTTATAATTCTCTCATAATTTGCAGAATCTTTACAAAGTATAAACATACTAATAATCGTAAAAAAAAAATAGTTTCCCCTTAAGGCACATTTCTAACACGTGTTCCAACTAATCAAAATTTTAATTCATTTGAATATAGAGGTTTTCCAATCATTAAATCCATGGGATTGGTAGCGTTTATTCATTTAACGCCAATTTATGCAGCTGGGGCTAATCGGACGATGCTACAGTGTGAGTTTTAAACTGGTATAATCAGGGTAGAGATTTTTTTAACCTGTACTCGACACCACGATCTCACGTCCCCTACATGGGACAATAATCGAGGATTTTGACTACTTTAAAAAAAATTAAAAGAAGCAGTTTCGCTACTGGCCCATTTCAGTAAAGACATTTTCTGAATTCATATATTTTTTTATTTTAGAATGATTTATTGATATTTACAACTGTAATTCTATTGCATCAAGTACATCTGCTTTATGAACAAAGGACATGAAAAAAATAACACTTGTGGTGAAACTATCCATTGATAGCACTCCAATAAAGTTCTATAGTAGAAGGTCTCGAGGCCATCTTCTTTTCAGACGCCTCGGAGGTTCATTGTCAGGAATATTATGGGAATCATTATGAGAGACTAGTGGAAGTGTGTATGGAGCTTTTCATGGAAGGATAGGTATCTAGTTTAGGGCAAATCAGCAACATATGGCATATTAAGACCATGATGGATGAGTTTGATTGTGACATAATAAGGAGCATTGAGGATTTTACGGATTGGAAATTATGTAATTAATTGGGAGCTTTGAACGTTAGTCCAGTAAATGTTGAATTAGGCGAAAACGTCGAGCAGTTTCTTGTCTTTTCAGTCTTGTATGATAATTGAATTCAAATATAAAACAATAATTACACGACTTAGAAATATTTAAAAAACTCAAATGTAAATATAATTAGCAGTCATAGTTTGTGTTTCTGATCCTATTATAATAAAAATTGTCAAGTCCACGAACAGAAATTTATACTGTGCCTCAACATATTAGGTTGGCTTTTAAAAATGATGCTATTTCTTCTTGAAATGAAAGAATTAAATTCTCAATTTTTGTATGAAAATATTATGGAATGGATGTTTAAAAATGAATATATACTACTCATAAGCTTTGCATTTTAATAATCTTGCGGAAAATTTCCTATGCAATGTTACTTTATGTGCTTGTAACATTGTTCACATTGAATTTAAATGTTCAAATAAAAAGAAATATAATAATCAGGTTTTGCACTAATCTTTCCGTTAGTGTAGTTGCATTATGTAATTACAAGATAATAAATATGTAAATGTAATTATTTTTTAAACTAGTTCCATTTCAAACAGGCGTATTTTGAACGCAGAACTGTATCAATATTCATGTTACCAGCGGAATGGGGGCTAGTTTTGAATGTCTCCTAACTACAAAATACAGTGTAGTTTAGAAAAACCGTCCCATTGATTATCCGAATTTCGGGTAATCCGCAAAATTGTTTACTAAGCATTTAATTATTTTTTCGAACCACACATTCCCTTAAAATGTTTCTAAAACAGTTGTATTTTTATGGGTTTTTTTTCAAAAATAATTACTAACATGTTATTATATAAGGAGCGCGGTACCTAAATGGGTAGAGCTCTGAGTTGCTATGACGAAGATCCTGAAATTATTTTATCTGTTAACAGCCATGGATGAATCCTATGGGATCTAATGGCCTTCCTGGAGCTCACCCAGACTCTGTAAAACGGGTACCTTTAATTTGGAGGAAAAGGTGTGGCTATGTCATGGACATGGCCGTGTGTTGTTACATGAATACAGTTACATTACGGGTAATATATATTATTTTTTTCATTGAATGCAAGGTTCTTATCGACACACATGTCGTACGATTTTCTAGCATTTTGCGAGTGGTATTGGCAGTCCGTGTTATGCATTGAATCTCACTAAATATGCCTTTGACAACACGCAACCGCATAATTTTAATGGCCATGTACAAAATGCGCTCAGGTATGACACCGCTACGATCGCTTCTTCGCATCTCGCTTGTTGCGATCTTGAACGGGGTATAGCGCATATCCGATTTGAAGGCTTTTCAGTGCCTGCCAGTGTATCAAAGGAATTCTTCGGCATACACGTCTTAAATTATGTTCAGCGGTGTTGAATGCTTGCCCGGAGCAACGTCGAGACAATGTTAGCCATGGTGCGCTGCCATGCAAGTAGAACCTATTAGCTATCAATGGAACGCAACTTACGTATCTGCATATATGATAGTTGTGATGAAACTAGAGAACTTCTGATCGGATCTCATGCGGGCAACCCGTGTTACTTAATGTTGATGCAAAAATGTGTTTTTACACGTACCGCACAATTTAAAGTCCGTTATTGGTTCAACATGGAAAGTATTATTAAGTAGTGGTGTGTTTTTCTTGAGGGCAGAAACCATAGACGATCACAGAGATTACACTAATGTCCGAGTGGGTAGTTGACAAACGTAGTGAAACGTGCACTAGCTGCTGCTAAATGTGTCTTCATAATCGACGGTCGTACAAAATCGATGTCTACACAGTACGTTGTCGATATGGAAGCAATTTCATCACCCATTCGCATAATTTCAACCGCCTCAGCTTCAACTGTACTGGCACCGTCGTTGATCCGCTCGGCTGCATTCATTCTTTTACGTCCTCTGCACTGTTTGAATCGGCCATATGGTGGTTTACTGTCACCATTCGATCGCTCTTGAGAAGCCATTTACAACCATACACGGTCTCCCTTCTTGGGTTTGGCTAATCGTGGTGTATAGGCCGACATTATATACTTTTGATAATATTTTTTTGTTCTATCACCTTATTATCGGATAGAAAAAAGATCCTCCGATGAATCTTCGTTGGAGTTTATCTTGATGGAAATTGAGGAAGAAGAACAAACAACAAAGTTTACTCAATGTTCAACGAAGAATATGTTGTTTACTCTTAAAAATTAGAAGACTGTGGTGGGCTGGTCATGTGGGACGAGGCCATTCCTAAAAAGAGATTAACAGGACCTTTTCACGGCACGAGAAGATGGGAGAGACCGAAGCTGAGGTCGGATGGTGTGGAGAGAGACGCGAGGGACATTCTGGGAGTCAGATGCTGGATAACAGCTGCGAAAAACCGAGACGATTGGAAGAAGCTGGACTTCGTTGTTTGTTCTTCTTCCTCAGTTCACGGTTTCAATCTAGATAAACTCCACCGAAGATTCTTCGAGGGACCTTTCTTTCTATCCGACAATAAGGCGATAGAACAAAAAAATATTATCAAAAGTATAAAATGTCGGTCTCTACTCGTCGAAAAACCAAACCCAAATAGTGAGATCGTATAGGGTTGTATATGGCTTCTCAAGAGCGATCCAATGGTAATATTAAACCACCCTATGACCGACATAGTGGAGGCCAGGACACGTCACCGAGTTGTAGCGCCGTAGAATAATAATAATAAAACATCTAATTATTTTCCCTGCCACTATTTTACACTAATGTTATGTATCCAACGATAGATTTTGACTACAGCTGAGGATTGAAACTGAAACAACATCGTAGCTATCCCGAGTAAAAAGTTATACTGAACTGAAGTCTCAATATGCAGCAAAATGAACCCAAACTAGCGGCGCTTTCCCGTAAACCACTCGCGGTGCCCTACAGTCCTCACTTATCGTAATAAATTCTTTGATCCTTTATCTACCCATTGGTGTAATTAAATCTTTTCCATAAATTTTTTATGGAGATGATAGATATGTAACTGTAACACCAAACTGTGTCCCCCGGTTTTGTTATCATTATTTCTTTGAATTGTCTCCCACTATTGAAGCAATTTTAAAGCCGTATTCACGTCAAAAAACTGGAAGTTGGAATCACCACACTCTACATCCTCTGGCTTAAAATATCTACCATGTAATGAACCCTAAACCCTTCATTATTTTTTCAATCTATGCATGACAGGTTTGTAAAATTTGTACATCTGTTACTTGAGTATTGAGTCAGAACATAGTTAGTATTATTTTCTGCGTGCAGCTTGGATCTAGGACATGTTAAAAAATATATTTTTAGAGTTCATGGTCATAACGTACTCGTAACATCCTACTGTTACCAGTCCCACATTCAAACCCGAGGCTAACGCAACCAAATGGCCTTATTCTTAACAGACCATTTTTCTCTTTGAAGTCATATTTCAATCCTTTCAAACATGCCGTTCCCTGATTGCGTTGCGGAGACAAGAAAGGCCTCTATGGCGATTTATCATCATTATTGCTCCTAGTTAAGGAAACCTTTAATGTTCTTTTAAATCCCGTGTGTGCATAAATATTAAAATTGGTAAGAAAAACGTGGGTGGAGAGAAAACAAAAGTTAATTTCTGTCCATCATTCAATTAGAGTATATAATGACTTCAAAGAGTAGTGCTTCGAATTTAAAAAAAAGTAAAATATTCGTTTTCGTGTAAAAAAAACAACAGTGTCTATGGACATAAATATTGGTGATATTATTCAAACACATTATGAAATCGGATACCTGGAAATATTGTGGGTATTTTACCTATTCTTGGTTTTAAATTATAGCGACTCTACTATTTTGATGTTATAAAAAAATATTGATTCCTGCGAAATCATATTCTTCTTTTTAATTTAGTTTATTGATAATTACAACTATAATAATATAGATCATTTTTAAAGAATTGAACGTGCAGAAATAAGAAGCACTGGACAAGAATGACCTGTGATTAGTTTCCTAAAACGACAATGTATGTGTATGTGGATGTTTTTTTAAAATAAAAAATGATTATTCGAAAAGGTAGTTATACCAAATTTTCTTGAAATTGAAATAAGTCGTTTAAAAATTATCTAAACAATCTAGTTTCTAAATAAATTTAAATTTAGTTGACTTTAAAAATAATGATACCTTTTAAATTAAATCGATTTGTATGAATAAAAAAATAAATATTCAAAAATGGTTTGAAAATAATAATAATTTTAAAATTTGATTAAATTTGTTTAATTTTGTTTTAAAAAAATTTATCCACTGCAATAAAGATATTAAACTTCCTTCAGATTAGTCTTAGCTTAGTAATACTTAAATATTGTAATAATTAATTGTGTAATATTTATAATTATGCCATTACATCGTTTGGTGTATCATTATTTATTTCAATATATCGTAAATGAAAAACTTTTTAATCTCCTTCTAAATGGATGCTATAAAGGTACAAAAATTTTAAAAGAAACATGCATCGATATTTTCGCGTGATTGTTTTATCGTAAATCCAAATATAAAATTTTAGTTTCGAAAAACAATATTTTTAATTTTAAATTTTAGCCTGCAATTTCCACATATTAAACTTACTACCCCTTGTATGCATTACTTTTAATACTTTTACGCGATCTTGTCTCGGCATAAAAAACCAAGCTTCTTTCATCTCAATTATTTCCGTTGGTAACTCTACAATAGCCTCTTTTTTAGTTCAATTCTTCTGATTCGCTGAGGCTTCTCTGTCTTAAGGTAAACATTTAATCTGTTCAAAATCCCCAGAACTTTCAAGATTGAACATTGTTTTTGAAGTCTCTGCTGTACCCTCACCACCGTGCGATGGTCCGGGAGAGGGGAAGTAGTTGTTGGAAAAAACAATTTTCACTTGGACATCCTGGAGACTTGGAGAAATGTCCCTCCGAGAATATCAATATATGATCAATTTCTTTACCAATCCATCAATTGTTTGCAAAGATACCAACTGTTTTGGCGAGGGAAGATGAGGAATCAACACAAAACACCACAAAATGTATAATTGTCAGTCTATTGTCATTTGTGGTGGTCTGTATGCTGTGCGAGCAACTTGGGTTCAGATATTATGACTTCTTACATTTGTGGACATTGAATTCTGATATAACAACGTTAATATCAGAGCACGCATTGTAGATAGCATAAGAAAAGTTGTCCTTTTCTGTTTTCAGATTTCAATTATAAGAACTGAGGCATTGACATAGGAAAAGTACAAAGTCATGAAAGGTACATCTACAGGAGAAGCACAAAACTGTTCTGACTACTAAATATGAAAGTTTCAATTGGAAAGTACAAGTATCTATTGTTATATTAACCACGCCCAGTTTTGACTAATACATTTTTCTGTACTTTTTGCATGATTAATTACTATGTATTCTATGAAAGAATAGGATACATAGTAATTAAATTCTATGTCAATAAATTAAAAATGGGTAAAAACCATTAAACATAAAACTATAAACTTAAATATAAAAACGCCTTTATGCTAATGGTTAGGATAACATACACAATAGGAATTCTGTTATGACAGTCCGTTTAACCAACCATCAATGGGATATTTAATGATACTTTATGACTGAAGAATGAAAATAATTTTTAGATGACTGTTAAAAGTTTTAACAGTTTTAAGGTAAATTAATTTACTTCTTAAATAGTTTAGCATATCATCACATTTGCTCTGACTATATTGAATGACATATCTATTTTAGTAACGAAGTAGTTCCGTTGATGACCAAGCATTGTACACGACAAAGTCCCCCCGATGTTGGACAGAGATACACAAAGTGACCGGCCATCCCACTAATGCTGGCCATCTTCAATAATGGACTTTATACAACCCAGTTTATCCAGTTCGATTCCCTCTATGTTCCTCCGTCATAAAAGCTGTTATCGGGATGATTATGGATAAGCAAACAGCATTATTGCATTAATCTATTTCAAGAAGAAATGATCATCTGTTCAAATGATCGTAAATACCTGATGCGGACAGCACATTACTTCCTGCATGCCTATTAAAGTATAAATTGGATGAAGTGTTTCCTCACATTGAGGTTTACTTAAACCTGCCAAATATTAATTAAATAACCAACTTAGTCAACTGTAGTCTGTTTTAGTTCCTAATTCCATTTCATTCTATCTTGTATATCTTCCTCCCTCAGGCCGCGACCGTGCATTCTTTCCACACTTCTTCTATCCACTATTTCTGTGGCCTTCTCCGCATCCTCTCTTCAGCTTAAAATTTAAATTGGCCAACATTTCCTCTTTCACCCTTCTGAGGAGACCATACCATCCCAATCTGTTTTTCTCTACATTTTGTATCTTTGGCATCGTCTGATTAGCCTTACCGGTATAATGTGACTTTAAATGAATAAACAGCATACCATCCCAATCTGTTTTTCTCTACATTTTGTAAGACGTTTCGTTTGGTATTCATCTCTGCTCTGATTTTAACATTAAACCTTCTTTCTAGCCTGGACACACTGGCAGTCCTCTTTTAACAATCCATCTCAGTGGTAAAGATCTGGTACATGAGCTTACTTGTACCATCCATCGCATTATTTCTCCTAAAGATCTAATTTAACATAGCCAATAGTTTTACGTGTTGTATTTATCATTATTTTTATATGATAAAAATTTCGAAAGTTCTGTTTCTTTCCATTATGGAATCCAAATATTTACAATTCTCATCCATTTATATTGCATTTCTTTCACAAGAAGGTCGCTGAAGCTTATTTTAAGATCCCAACTAGAAAACGTCTCCCATAGGGTTCTTAGCATGCATTTCCATGGTCTATACCAACAATTTATATACCAACAATTCATGGTCATCAGCGAACAGATGGCTGTTACCTACTCTAACTCCCATTCTTTTAAAGCCGTTCCAATGTTTTTATTAAGATTTTTTAATATACTTTGTATCTTGATAAAGGTCCATGGATGCCTTCTACTTCATTTAATCAGTATTAATCAGCAAATGATCTAACTTCTCTGACTTTAATTATTACTAATGTTGCGCTGTCCAGAGAGTCCAAACCTCATATCATTAATTTTATTGATTATTACGAAAAACAAAACAAAGAACCGAAATGAATTAGGAATCAACAATTAGGCATGCCCAGCACAATGGCCGGCAGTTTTCATATTAGACCAGAATGCAGAAAATGTCTTCACCCACTCACGTTGGAATTCGGTGCCGCATCAAGGCAAAGATCGCCCCCGGCTCGGAAAGACTCCGAAGGAATGCGCAGCTTCTTTGTCGGTGCGCGGAGCCTGGACGCAGACTAACGACACTCCCAAAGGCGGTGACGATGCACTATACAATTCTAACCAGAGGGATCTCCTCTTCACATATGGCGTTCAATAACTCCCCGAGAAACTGCGGGTGGAAATATATATTTAGGCATTAGTCCTTTTTAAGGTCAGTTATGCTCCGGATGTACCCAGAAGGTGGGCAACGGCATTTATTATTATTCGCCTAAAGATATTCACAACCATTTTATTTATTTTTTTTTACAAAGGATAATCTCATTAGCATTCATGATGAGTGAAAATTAGGTATTACGAGGTAGTATTAAAATAATTAGAAGAAATTAATTATAATTAATTTCTTCTAATTATTTTAAAGAACAACAGCATTCATCTTGCTGATTTTTCTGCTGAAGATACTGCTTTCACGTTAGTCACCACTGAATTTACATAGTTTTGCGAATTCAGTGTTATGTAATATAACTTAAATGCCGGACATAGAAACTTACTGGTACAAACATTACTGTTTACCACAGAATCCGGCATGAAGAATGAAACGTTTGTAGTGCAGGGCCCTCCTTTAGAGAGGAAGGTTTTCTTCGATGGATTCAATGTGAGGTTTCCTCATCTAAGTATCCGTCTGAATCTCCAAGTTGGAGGTTTTCAAAAGAAGGGCGTAAATAGTCTGAGTTTTTGTGCTAAAATTTCCTGGTTCAAATCCAGCTCTCGCTGATAAATTATTTAATTTGTTAATAGCTTCGAATTGACCCGGTGAGATCTGCAGACCCTCGAGGGCCGCACCCTGACTCTATAAAGTGATTACCCTTAATTTGTGAAAAAATATGGCTGTAACGCGTGATCTTAGACACATCACTTACCTGCATAGTCATAGAAACATTACAATCTGTACAATGAACTGAACCCAAGACTATAGATGGGCTTTAGTGGTACAGGTTTCTTAAAAAAATTTGTTATAATTTTATATCATACTAGCTTATGCCCGCGGCTTCGCTCGCGTGGAATTTGGTCTCCCACATAAAGTTTCGTTTAAGATCATTTTAAATAAATAATTTAATTATTTTTTTTTTAAATATAAGTTACTCGTTCATCCAAAATTTCAGGTGTCTAACTTCAAAACTGACGGATTCTATACAACCTTTGAACCCCTATTATATTAAAGGGGAAACCCTTGGGGTGGAATTATCCAAATTTCTTTCTTAAACTATCTACAGAACCTATCTACAAATTTTAAGATGCTAAATTCCTGATTTGCCTTTAAATATGTACTATAACGGGGGGGGGGGAGGGAGATATGCCCCCGTGCTCCCACATAAATCTGCCCTTGCTGTAGCCTATGATGTATACTCAATAAGTTTCATCCAAGTCCGTTCAGTAGTTTTTGCGTGAATGAGTAACAAACATAAATACAAACATTCGCATTTATAATATTAATAGGATATCAAAACAATAGTTTCACTCATGTTCTTTCTGTTATTTTACCCACTATTATCGTGTGATTTGCCTTTAATTATGTATAATGGATTCTCCACAGTACCTAAAAACTGTCGGGAGGGGGGGCACGTGCCCCCGTGCACCTCTCCCTCCTGAATCCGCGATGCTATATCCTATGTGTTATTCTGATGTATAAACTATAATACTGTAAAGTTTCATCCAAATCCGTTAAGTAGTTTTTGCGTGAAAGAGAGACAAACATACAAACTTTCACATTTATAATATTAGTAAGATTGGCAGGATATCAAAACAAGTAGTTTCACTCATGTTCTTTCTGTTATTTAAACAATTATGATCATGTGATTTGCCTTTATTTATGTACTACAATGAATTCTTCACAGTACCTAAAAAACTGTCGGGAGTGGGGAGGCACGTGCCCCTTGCGCCACCCCCCTAAATCCGCGCTTGCTGTAGCCTATGTGTTATTCTGATGTACAAACTATATTACTGTAAAGTTTCATCCAAATCCATTCAGTTGTTTTTACATGAAAGAGAGACAAACATACAAACTTTCACATTTATAATATTAATAAGATTATTATGGCACTTAATAGGTTATTAGTGAATCCAATCTGCCTTCTTTTTTTTTATTTTTTTTTACAACGTCTACGCAGAATAAAGGATTGATTTGTCAAAGTAGTTGATTTGATTGATTTATTAAAAGTAATGTTAAAGGAAATAGGTCGAATTCGCCTATGAGAGAATAAGCATCTCGATCAACATTTATTGGAACCTCCTGAGTATTGATCATTTTTATTCGGTTTTTCATTTTTTTTTATTTATCGAAAAAACCTCTGTTGTAGTTTCTGTAAATTATGATTTGCCATATTCACTCTTCCTAAATGACGCTTCTGGTATGAATCGATAATTGCAGAAAGTCAATTAGGACACATTTCTAAATATTACAGGACAGACAAAAAAGGGATTTTGTCCTGGACCCTTATCTGTAGTAAACAAAATATTGAAGGCGTTGTCAAGACT